>LPNX011087184.1:114248-185934 GCA_001517045.1 Pseudotsuga menziesii | reverse complement strand
AATGTCTCAATGGGTTCCTTATATAGCTTTTCAAATGGATACTGAAAGGTCGAATCCATGCGATCTCAAGGCATATGGAAGGCCAGGAGTCATATGAGTTAGATCCAAGTCAAGGAACGCTCCAAATGATTTTGGATTATGTACACATCCCGATGTACGCGACTATAGAGGGAATATCCGCGTATATACGCGGTTATCGGGGAAAAGGCTGCGTATATCATTTTTCTAATGTTTTTAGGGATGGTCAATGATACATCAAAAGACAAAAAGTCGTCCATAGGGGATAATGAGTCTGCAGCGGGACAGGGGAAAGCCATACAATGTGTGATTCACCTAGTGTGGTGAAATCCGCTATAACAATATCATTCATCTTTGAAGATGAGTCCTTTCAAGGCCATGTATGGAAGGAAGTGTAATACTCCGATTAGTTGGGATAACCCAATGGATAGAGTCATTGTTGGACCATAATTATCAAAGGATATGGAGGATAAATCAGAATCTAAGGGTAGCGCAAGACATGTAGAAACATTATGCATATTAGAACAGTACTGACATACAGTTTTAAGTTGGGGATCATGTGTTTTTGAAAGTCAGATCCAAGAAGAGTTCCTTAAACTTGGGAAATTGCTCCAAGCTAGCTGCTAGATATTGTGGACCTTTTGAGGTCTTAGCTAATATAGGACCTGTTTCTTATGAGATGGCCCTACCCGCTTGCATTAGTGTACATAATGTGTTTCATGTGTCTTTATTGAAAAAGTATATACATGATACTAACCATGTAATTGATTGGAATGTGATCCAGGTAATTAAAGTGATTTTATTTTATTTATTGATATATATATATGTATGTATGAACATGGTACTAATCATTTGATTGAATGGATTATGATCTAGGTGGAACTGAAAGGGGATTTTCTGGTATAACCTATTTCCATTTTGGGCAGCAAGGTCAAGCTGCTTTAAAATCAAGAAATCAGACAGGTAAAGGTCCAATTGTTAGAATTTGAATTCCATTTAGATATTTAGGCAGAGAGTTCTGATTATGTTGCATCAATTGAATGGAGAATGAAAATAAAAATCCAACAAGACAAACCACACAGGAAATGGACAACTATTGCTCAGGAATTTACAGTATATTCGTCATAATAATATCCGGTGTACAATGTAGTTTACTAGGTATAATTCGAATGCATGCGTAATGAAATCAAATCCTCCAAGTGGATAATACTGTTTATAAATGAATCTCTAACTCAAGGTCTCCCAATCAATATCGGATTCCATAATATACAACTCCATGATGACCAATAACTCCAACATGTAGTAACAACTAGTTAACTCAGTGCAACTGAGAGTGAGGTAGGTAGGAAAAGTGCTCCTCCCCATGCAACCATGCATTATCTATGCATTAGTAGCACTATCCTAACTGACTGTGAAGTAACTAATTGTAACTGAGGGATAACTAAGACTAACTAGTGCTAACACCAACTGAGTGAAGTCGGTTGGTGCTGGGACTCCTAGTGGCTCCTAAAATGTAGGGATTGGTCTAGGAGGTGCCTTAACTGATGTATGCACATGCAGTAAGTGCTAGTTAACCTCTAGCAATGTTCCCCACATTTCAATGATGGGTACATGTATCCCAATTGGGCCAAGTGGACAAAATTGCACTAGTGGACCCATTTAATTAATTTGAGGTTCCTAAGTTAGGAAATAATTAATCTAATAGACATTTGACCAAGGGAGGATTAATAGTCCTAACACCCCCCCTAAATCCTAACTTAGACAACCGTGGGCCATGCTAACAAGAACATAGGTCACCCAAATACAATGTAGAAGATAATAAAAAATTATTCTTAGTACAACTGAGGAAACAGGGGAAAACCTCATGGGAATCCCCCCCCCCCCCCAAAAAAGCAGGAAAATAGCAATATGCAAGCTATCTTTAGAATAAAGAAGCTTCCTCCTTAGAAAAATAACTTGAGCAAAACACTGCTGTGAAAAACTAAAGCTCTATGCAGCAACATCGTCCATCAATGAACCTCTCAATGTACTTATGATCTGATGACTTTGTTTGGTTTTGCTGGATGGTGAAGGTAGGGAATGATCAAATATCTTCTTATGTGGGCCATGTAGCTGATCATTCTCCATCATCAATTAGCACCAACCTGGAACTTTGCTGCACCATTCTGTAGAGAGCGAATATGTGAGGGATAGTGCAACATGCTCATTCTGATATTAGGACCTAGTTCTTCTTTTGTCTTCTGGAACTCTAGCACCACTTCCAGCTGCATCAAGAAGCTTTTGAGCCCATCTAGGTTTAGGGTACTGGATTTGGATCTAGAATCTCTTGAGATTCACTCTCAATAATAGGATCATGTTTTATGTGATCTTCTTCATTTGAATCTAAAACCTGTAGCACATCATCATCATCATCATCATCATCCAAAATAGGAGGAGAAATAGTTATACCTTCCTGTGATACTGGAGGAGTATCATGTAGTTGATCTTCTTCAAACTAGAAACTTATTTCAATGAAGCATCTTTTGGTAGCAACCTCCATCATTTTGTAATCTTTTGCATCATCTTCATATCCCAATAGAATGCATTCACTACTTTGTGATTGGAAGGCCTTTCTCTTGTCAAGTGGTATCTTGGCCCAAGCTTTGAAACCAAAAACTCTCAGATGAGAGACATTGGGCTTATACCCATGCAGTGCTTCAAATGGAGTCACCCCCAATAACTTGTGGGGCACCTATTCTACAAATACGAAGCATATTTTACTACTTCAGCCCAAAGAGAAGGAGGTAGATGCTTTCCATGGAGAAGGCATGTTGCCATCTCTTTTAGTGATCTGTTCTTCCTCTCAGCCACACCATTTTGTTGTGGTGTGTATGGAATTGAGTGTTCCATTCGAATCCCATTTGATTCAAAGAAATTCTGGAAATATATTTTGACATATTCTCCTCCTCCATCAGATCTTATTGACTTGATCTTATTATTGAAACTGTTCTCAACCATAGCCTTAAAAATTTTAAAAGTCTCAAAAACTTCTGATTTTAGTTTCATGAAGTAGATCCAACAGTACCTAGAACAATCATCAATAAAGGTTAGAAAATACCTGCAACCATTAATGGAGCTTGTGGGTATAGGTCCACTTACATCACTGTGTATCAAATCAAGTGTAGAGATAGCTCTATGAGCCTTCCCAACATCATACTTCTTTTCTAGATGCTTACTTACTAAGAACCCAACACACACTCCATCGAAAGTTTGGATGGAGGGAAAACCTTCAACCATGTTATCATTGTGGAGCTGCTTCAGATAATTGAAATTGAGATGGCCAAATATCTCATGCCAAATCTTACTGGTGTTGTTAGCATGAGACAATAAAGCTGTAGGAGGAGAAACATGTAAGAAATGCAAAAACTCATAAAATTTGGTAGAGTGATTTGCAATACCTTTCGCTGCAAGATTTCCAGTGGCTTTTTCTGTAATCTCAACTGATTCTAAATCGAATGTGACCCTCTTGGGAGAGCCTGTATGAGTCATCTGGTAAAAAAATAACATGTTAGCAGTATGGGAGGGCACATATAAGGCATTTTTGAACTCACCATGCTTCACTTTGGCTGAGCCCCTTCCTTCTGCTGGAATCTGGGAATCATCTCCCACGTGAATATTAGGCCCCTTTGATAGTGAAAGAGTAGAGAAGGATTATTTTGAGGCAACCATGTGTTTGGAGGATCTAGAATCTATAATGTATGTTGAGGATGTAGAGAGAGTTGCTTTCAAAGCATGACACCTTTCGAGATCTTCTATCGGTGCTTCTTCATCGGGCTTCTTTGCTCTTGGAGGAGAAATGTTGTGCTGCTTGAGAAGAGAGGACATCTCATCAAGTTGCTTCCTCATCCAATGTTCTTCAATATGGTATCTCTTTTCACAATACAGACACAACTTCTTTTAAAATTTCTTCTTTTTAGATCCGAAGGCCCCTTTAGAAGATTGCTGATTTGGTTTAGGTTTTGAATCAACTGCCTTTGGTTCGTTCTTCTTTGATTTCCCCTTTTCTTGCACTTTGGAGGAGTCAGTAACCAAGAGAGCTTGATACTTTGAAGTCTATATGACTCCCATTCAAATTAGTTTGTCGTGTTCCTTGATTAAGGACTCAAGGAATGAATCTAAAGAAGGAAGTTTCCAATCAGGAAATCTTTCCCACTTGGAATGAAACATAGAGACATAGATAGAGTACTCAGGACCTAGTTTGCTGAGTATTGAAAGGACACTCTGCTCTTTCTTCTGCTCTATCCCACTCTATCTGCATTGTAGCACTAGAGACTTTAATTTGGAAAATAATTGCTCAATAGTCTCAAAACCTTTGGGATGTAAAGATACCAACTCATTCTCCAGAATGTGTCCCCGAAGCTCATCTTGTTTGTTAAACAAGCTATCAAGATTCTCCTAGGATTCTCTGGGAGTCCTCAATCCTTCTATATTAAAGAGGAGATCTCTGGAAATATAAGTATATAAGTACCCGAATGCTTCATCACAACAGTTTAGGAACTTGTTCTGCTCTACCGGCTGATGAGGCTCAGCCTCCAATCCATGTATGATCCCGTGGTAGCCATGCTTGCACAATCCCAGTTGTATATCAATCCTCTAATCAAGGTAATTGGAAGTTGTGAGGATCTATGGCTCAGGATTTTGAGAACTCATAATTGCTCTGGAAGGGAGATTGCAAATACTTCCTTCAAGCTACGAAGTGCCTGTCAATTTCACTGCAAATAACACTAAAACATAAGAACCGTTAGAATCATTATTTTCCTCTAGACATGAATTTTTTTTCAGGGTCCGTCACGCCCTCTTCGCTGCTCTGAATGAATCCAGAGCTAGCAAATTTTCATAGGGGACTTCTATGGAAACCCAACTACTTCTGATGTTCGATGAGGAGAAACAAGCATGAAACATGCCTGAGAAGGCTCTAATACCATGTTAGCATTTGAATGCCATTTAGATCTTCAGGAAGAGAGTTTTGATTATGTTGCAACAATTGAATGGAGAATGAAAATATAAATCCAACAAGAAAAACCACACAGGAAATGGACAAGTATTTCTCAGGAATTTACAGTATATTCATCATAATAATATCCGGTGTACAATGTAGTTTACATAGGTATAATTCGAATGCATGAGTAATGAATTCAAATCCTTCACGTGGATAAGACTATATCTAAATGATACTCTAACTCAAGGTCTCTCAATAAATATCAGAGTCCAAATAGACAACTCCCTGATGACCAATAACTTAGTGTTCCCCACACTTCAATGACTCGTACATGTGTCCCAATTGGGCCAAGTGGACCCAATTGCACTAGTGGACCCATTTAATTAATTTGAGGTTCCTAAGTTAGGAAATAATTCATCTAATAGACATTTGACCAAGGGAGGATTAATAATCCTAACACCAATGGACCCATTAAAGTCTTGAGGATGCCACTTGGGAACTGGAGGATACCATGAGGGAAGCATACCCTCATCTATTTTAAAATTTTGTGCCATTTATGTAATATGCATCGAGGACGGTGCATTGTTTAAGGGGGAGGGAGATGTAATATTCCAGTTGTTAAGACTCAAACTTATGATCCTTCATGTGACTTATGTTCTCTTGCATTATGGACTTATGATATTTTATATGACTGTGGAATTTTGCTCCTTTTCATGATTAATTTAATTAAGGACTTATTATTAATGCTTGATGACATGACTTTGTACTTTGGCACTATTACTAATGTTAATTTTATTACTAGAATCTCTACTATCTTTGAATGTTGTTAATGATTAATTAAATAAACAACTGGCTCAACAACGGAAACTAAACGAGTATGGGGGACCATGGATTCTGTTAGCACTAGATTTGAAATTGTGGATTGTTTAATTGAAGGGTTTGGAAATAATCATATTTGAAAATTTTGTGGAAGCGCTCTTTAGATTAATGGGTTAACATGATATTTCATCATGGGTCATTGGATGAAGAAAGAGATTTGATCTATAGTGGTGGATCGTTTCGATGTTTGAAACATAGGGGAGAAATTGAAATTATGTCATCAGCAGAATAGAGGTAAAAGGTGTCAAATATCGATGGCTCATATTAAAGAGGATGTAGATCAATGGTGGAAAATTCCGCAGATCAAAGATGCAAGGAAAAACTAAGTTTTTGAATTTGTGGAATTCGTTAAATAGGTGCAACTTTGAAGGGCTGAGATTGATACAAGGTAATATCATTGACGCTAGAGCATTCAACAAATTTAATTAGCGAGGAGAAATTCAATATTGAAATCTACGGATAGTGGTAGGGGCCATGTTGATCAACAACTGCGATAGTGGTTGGGTTTTGATCGACGGATAAGGTGCATTCCGCAAACAGAAGTTGCTCGATTGATTAGGTTTGAAATGATTAATGGAATGTTAAAGCTTTTCACAGTTTGGTGGTTCTGATGAAGGTAGATTGCAGATCAATGGTTGATATTGATTTCGCCGAATCAAGTTGTGTAGGGTGATAATGTTGAGTCTTGGTATTGAGATCTTGCACATGAAAGATTTATATTTCAAAGAAAAAAATCTACAGTATACATTACATGAGACACACAATGGTTATGAAACATAAAAAATATAAAAACACCTACGTGGAGTTTAAAGGTTTGTTTTTCTGAGCATTGGAATTGACGATAACCCTGACTGTCTGCAAAGTGCCAACGTGGATGAATCATAACACTATGCTAATTCAAAAGGTAGGCATCCTAAAACTTTCCAAATATTTATGAAAATGGATGAAATAAAAGTGGTAGAAGTGGCATATAGTGAAAAGTTAGGGGTTTCCTATCAAAAGGTTGAGGAAAGATTCGAAGACAAAAATGATGAAGTTTTTGATACCATTTTACTGAATGAAACAATTGAGATGGATAAAAATAAATTGAAAATTCTTAAGGACTAGGGTAGTGACACCCGTGGTGTTTCCAGGTCTTTATTTTAATTTTTCTTTGTTGACCAGACCCCTAATTTCCCTGAATTTTTCGAGTGGTGTGCGAATAACTATTTTGCAACTGAAGAAGTCATCATGGATGAACCTAAGTCTAGGATCCTTTTCCCTATTCATGCCTCTGTTATTCGAAAAAACCTATCCATCCCAGATGATTTTGTTCATTTATCCCAGGAGTACAAAGAAGAAAACATCATACAATTCTTCCAAGAGTCTACAGTTGAGAGTAAGGAAACCTTTTTGAAGTCATGTTCAAAGCCTGATAGTGAGGTTATAAGTTTATCTTTCTATATTGAATTGGTTTTGTTTAATGAAGAAAGCCAGACGTGTATAACTTTAGTCAGTCAATTTTTGGGGTTAGACACTAATTTTTATGTTACAGAGTCATTGTTGAGTCTATTGTTTATCTTAAGTACTTGCCCAATTGAGTCTGAACTTCTAGGTCAGTATTTCCAGTACTCTTTCCTTAAGTTTGATGATTTCCTAGCTTAGAACATTTGTTCTCAGTTAGTCAACTTCCAAAGTACTATAGTTTTAAAATTCCAGTCCTTTTTGCTGAAGATGTTCTTATCACATAATGAAGATAACCTATAGTTTCTTGAGTTGGTAATCCATGATGAAATGACCCAAGATTATTGCAAGTTCATGAATTTTTTGATGGTATAAATATAAAACATTTTCTTTCAGAAAATATTTCCCAGGGTATTGCCGGAGATGAAGGAAACATTGCAATTTTCTCCTAGTAAAACAATATGAGACTGGTTCCTTTGAGAGTCTGAAATAATTATAAGTTTATATGGATTTGTGGACCATCCTTATATTCTTCCATCTTTTCTGACAACTAGAATCATTTATTTGGAATTTATTAGACAAAGGATTACAGTTGAGGAAGAACACATCTTAAGTTTTAAGAAGAGTCCAGATATTAAATTTCCTTGGGTGGTAGGACCATATGTTGTCAAAAGTAGAGCTTCTCTACAATCATTGATAATCTAATCAGAAGCATGGGGTTTTCTTTGGGAGTTTCTATCAACTATGATCCACACCAGGTAATCTCTAAAAGAATACAGGAAAACAAAAATAATCTTTTTGAACATACTGAAGTAGCTGGAATCAGAGAGGAAGCTAATTGGGAAGATTATCCTAACAATACCCCAGATAATATCAGCATGGAACAAGACTCTGTCTCACCCATACCTGGAAAAATTCTTCCCCAATGGATCTTTCTAACATAGTTGCAGTTGTTTGCAATATTTTGTCATTAATAAGTTTTTTAGGAAATTCAAAGAAGAGAGAACATTCAAGTTTCATGGACACTAAAGAAGCAGACACTGCTAGTACAACGAAGAAGCATAAAATTGGACAAGAGGAAAAAATGGTACCGATGAAGAAGAACAATGTGAAAGGTAAAAAAAATCAAGAAAAATCCAAAGTAACTAGTCTGGAGCTTCAAGAATATGTATTTGATGGAGTAACCCCAAATAAATATACATCAAAAGAGGAGTGGTTGAATACCTATAGGGAAGTGGTTGATAAAACCTTTGATGAAAGAGTAAAATTATACAAGGAAGTGAGAGAATTGCCAAAGCCATATGTAACTTTAAAAACTGTAAGGGATCATGCCAAAGATACCCTAAGTTTGGCCATGAATGTTGGTAATAAAGTATCAGAGGTGAATGTGAACTTAGAGAATATCCCTACCACAGATATGATACAGCTTCATAGAGAAACAAGTGATATCATATATACAAATTGCTTAAATCTACATTATAGTTGTATAAATTGGAGTCCAACAAAAAGAATTTTCAGGACCTCCTACAGAAAGAAAAGGTTGAGGACAAGTCCCTTCAAATCAAAATTAAAAAGTTGTAGGAGGAATTATTGAAGGTTGATGGGAAGTCAAGAAAAGGAGAAGTGGCTCAAAAGTTGTTTGATGAAAAAGAGAAAGAAGTTTAGGTGCTAAATAATAAATTGAAAATTCCTTCCACTCAGCTTATTCAGACCTTTGAATTGACAAAGTTTGAGAAGGGGAAGGAATCATTAAGCACTGAATTGATTGATTGTAAATCAAAGCTGTTAAAGCTTGAAGAAAAAAAAAACATTGGGAAAGGGATGCTAAGATTTTGATAGAAAATGAGGACCTAAAAGCTAAACTTGCAACAAGAGAAAAAGAATTACAGGAAAAATGTGAAGAAGTTAAAAATCAATCTATTGTTCCTTCTGTAGAAACATATGTAACCTCTCTTTCTAAAGCAATGTCTCAGGTAAAGATGAAAGATGAAAAACTCACAGGGTTAAAGCAACAGAACAAGAATCTAGAAGAGATAATTTTGAAAAGAGAACAAGAGAAGAAGAAAGTAGAGGAAAAATTTCAAAAACTAATAAATGAGAATACCAAGTTAACAAAGCAGGTGGTTGTCCAAATGGCCTTGCAAGGGGCCAGACATATGATTTGGGATAAGATTATTCTAGAAGCGAATAAGTTTAGACCATATTTAGATTATATTACAGATCAGGAGAGTGATTTGAAAGTAGCCAGACAAAATATTTTGATAGTAAAACAAGTATTAAATAAGAATCCAATGGAAGTAGCTCAAAATGCTATCAACTTTTTAAGTACCTTATCAGAAGATCAAGTTAGAAGGTTCGATATCCAAGACAGAGTTGTTGTTATCTCTTGGTTTAGAAAAGTGGTTGTAAAGTACAAAATGTTGGATACTGTACAGGCTAAAGTTGATATTATAAGTCATAAAGTCAAAGAAGTGATTAAATTATTTAATCCATTGGTAAGTAGGGGAATTCCTTTCTTCTGGGAGGAAAAAGGACCATTATTGTCTCAAAAGGAATATCTGGATAAATTGGTCAATTGCAGGTCATATCACAGTAAGTTTGAAGATATGCAATAGGATTTGTCTAGAAGAATTGTGTTTGATAAATTGGCTGGAGAATTCAAGTTATTATTTGATTTTAAAGTTGCGTGTGCTAAGGTGCCTAATTTTTCATATGCAGACCACATGGATCTTAGAGTTTTGGAACATGAAATGGTTGTTGCATATTTTCCTAATCATGAACATTGGAGAGCAGTTCAACAATATGGATCAACCAAATATAAGTTACAACCATGAAGACATAAAGGAAGACAACGCAAAAATAGTTTCAACGAAAGATATATTTTATGATAAAATGTTATTTTTAAAATTCATTACTTAAGAAGTTTTGTTATCTCAGAACTATTTTGTAATAGATAAGTGCTTTGACATGTAATAAATGGTTGAAACCGTTATACAAGTAGGTTTACTATTTAGCTCGAGGAGCTATTGTATAAGTATTCATACATTTGATGAAGCAAGGGTTAGAACCTGTGATATTTTGGAGATTTGTGTATTCAAGTATTTCTTCAATTAAATTACAGAGCTGAAAGTTGGCATCTTTCTGAGATTCATGTGTTATTTCATGTTGTAGTATGTACTTTCTCTTCTTATGTGAATGTTTTTCTAATTTTATCTTTCCATTATGTCTGAAATGAGAGTATAACAGTTTGGAATTCATATTTACTATGCTCTAACTTTTGTTTTCATATGTCCACCAAACCTTTCTTCTAAAGTTGATATAGAATTCATTTTTTACAATGCTTTGTGTTAATGGTTTGTTCATGTTCTTCCTTTTTCACCAGACAATCAAATTTTGAATGTGACTGAGTAGCTACCTTGCCTTTGTTTAAAAATTCCATGCAAAATATCTGTTTATCTATATTCATATCTTGACTCCATATCCCAATGGTTTTGTGTTCAGTTTCAACCAATCTTACCAATTACAAATAGTTTTTCTTATACATATCTGGCCTTGTTAATATTTTTTGATTGATCCCTCTCGGAAGAGAAAAAAGCCAGTTTTCTCTTTAAAAGTGGTTTTCACTGTTACTAGGGAATATCCTTTACAACCTTGGGTAATTTTCTAGTGTTAACAAATTGGAGTCGTTGACGGGGATGAAAGTGCATATCAGCCCTGGAAAGAACGACAAGGATTGCAAAGTTTCAAGAAATAAATTTCTGTAGGCAAGTAGAAGTTTCCACATTTAAAATAAGGTTGTACATTTGCCCTTGCGACTTCAGGTTCATTTTGAAAAGTATTACAGAAGACATCCTTCCTTTCAAGAGAGTGAATACAAGAGGTAACCCTAATACTAAAACTTTGCAAAGCATGGAAAATCCAGAAAGATTGCTTAGAAATAAAAATAAACAAAAAATAAATAGTTCTCAGTTTGGTGCATCATCATATCAAAATTTTTATAGTATACAAGAATCTGAATGGAAAACTAGTGTTGAGAGATTACTGTTAAAATCAAAATCTGAATCTGACCTAAATAAATTTGAGATTAATGCTAGTAGGTTAGAATCATATCTTCTTGATTCTTTGTGGTTGAACCTTCAAACTCAGTAAAAAATGAAAAAACTACTTCTATTGTTCAAAACTTTTAGTTTCATACTCCCCAACCTATTCAGAATCCTCCAACTTTTCAACCTTTACCACTTGCTCCAAATCCACCTAGACCAATGGCTGTAGCTAGGTTTGCTCCATTAGCCTTACCTGTGATGTTACATGACCTTCCCTTAAATTATGTCCATAGTATTTCATTGTATGATGGAGAAGGAAATGTTACTGCAAAATACCATGTTGGAAAATTTGATGACTTTATAGATTTAGAAGAGGTTGATTATGAGGATGTTATGATGAGACTATTTGCACATAGCTTGTCTGGGGAATCCAAAAAGTGGCATAAATATTTACTTGCTGGGTCTATTCGAAGATTTGTAGCCTTCCAAACTTTATTCTTGGATAGATGGGATGATAAGCAGAATCCATTACAAGTCCTGTCCCAGTACAATAATCTTAAAAAAGGAGGTTTTGAGTCAGTCCATGAGTTTTCCAGTAGGTTCATGACAGTCTATAATTCAATACCTACTGATATTAAGCCTTCAACTGGTGCTGCTAAACTTCGTTATGTAGAAGCCTTTGATAATGACTTTGCATTGTTGTTGAGAGAAACAAAATAAGCCAGTCTTCCTGTTATGTTTATAGATGCCTTGGAAGTAGAAGCGAATATGATGGCATGTGGAAAGATAAAACAAATAGTAAATGTTGATAGGAGGAAAGGTAGAGAAGAAATTATGCCCTCCACCTCTTTTGCTTCTTCGTCTAATGATATCAAATTTGAAGTGATGCTGAAAACAATGGAAAAGTTAATGGATAGGCTGACTATGGATACTAGGCTAGTGAATCGAGAGCAGAATGAACCCATGATTAGAAACTCTAACTTTATAAGGCCTATTCCTCCTCCACTCCCATAGAATAGACAAAGAGATGCGAGGAATCTAAGGAACCAAGAATATCAGCAAATAAGACCACCTTTCCCTAAAAATTATGTTGCTGATGATGATGGTACAGAGTCTATTAAAGACCATATTCATCATTTTGGTGATTTAGATTCTGAAATCTATTTGACTGAGCAGGAACATAGTATGTTTGCACAGGAGGATGATAATAAATATTTTGAGGAGGAGTTGGAACGATATTAGAAGGGGTATATGCATTCTATAGATGATGTATAGAAAAAGATAAAATTGAGAAGTAGAGATGTTATTATGAATAAAGGAAGGTCAAATCCAAATTAGCTTTCCAGTAGTCAAATAAATACAGAAAAAGAGACGAAAAACAAAAGGAACCTATTGTACATAAATAGATTGAAAATAGATCTGAGAAAATAAAGGAGAAACAAATAGCACCCATGGACGCAGATAAAATTTCTTCCATTTAAAGTATACAAAGTGAACTTGCTAAGTTGAATATTTCAATTCCTTTTAATGAACTGCTCAGAAATTAGGAGTATAGGGACACAATAAAAAAATAGTCAGAAGTCAGGGAGAGGCTCAGCCAGATATTTTGGAAGTGGCAGATGACAATCCTACCATTGTTTTGGGGTTTAAGATTGATAATGTGGATACTGAGGAAGTACCACCTTTTTATATGAGCTTAAGTGTGCATGACATGGTGTTGCATAATGCTATGTTAGATTCAGGTGCTTCACATAATTTGATTCCTAAAGGAGTGGTAAAAAGTTTGGGGTTAGAGATTACAAGGCCTTATAAAGACTTGTATTCTTTTGATTCCAAAAGGGTGAAATGTCTGGGTTTGATAAAAGATATGGTAGTATCCTTGACTAAATTACCATCTAAAACTATGGTCATGGATGTTGTTGTGGCTGATATCCCTCCCAAATTTGGTGCTTTGTTGTCAAGATCTTGGACTTCAAAGTTGAAAGGAAGTTTGCAAATGGATATGTCTTATGCTACAATTCATGTTCTTAATGAAAACAAGAGGCTGTACATTGAAAAAAGATCACCTTATGTTGTTAGCAGTCGATATCAGCCAGGGGTTCATCATATTTATGTTGTTGATACAGACTTAGGGTCATCTATTTTCTTGAATGATGTTTCTCCTTGTGATTCAAAAGTTGTTGTGCCAAGTAAATGTAAAAAGGATAAAAAGGTGATAAATGAATAGGAAGCATTGGAAATAAATCAAAAGGAAGAAGGGTTGTGGACTATGTATTTTGATGGGTTGATGGCTAAAGTGGGTGCTGGTGCAAGTGTATACATAAAATACCCTATTGCAGATTTTAAATATTTTTCTTACAAGTTGACCTTTGAATGTACTAATAATGTAGTAGAATATGAAGCTTTGTTGCTGGGTTTGCATGCACTAAAGGATTTGGGAGCTAAACGAGTCTAAGTTTTTGGAGATTCAGAACTTGTGATAAATTAGGTGAATGATAGTTATCAAACTAAGCATCCCAAAAGGTGAGCTTACAGGAATAAAGTGTGGGATATGTTTGGAAACTATTTCACAAAACACAGTGTCAAAGTGATTCCTAGATATGATAATATAGTGGAAGATTCCTTGGAAATTGTTGCTGGAAAATTTAAGACTCCTACTGCAGGTAAAAGAAAATACAAGGTTGACATTGTGAACAGGCCTTCCATAATAGACAATACCAAGTATTGGTAGGTTTTTGAAGATGATATGCAAATCAAAAGATTTCTGGAATTGTCTAGTGAATTTGTAAATATGCAAATAGAAAATGAAATTGTTGATTCTGAAAATTTTCAAGATGTTGATGAAGATGAAGAAGGAGTTGCTGAAACAGAGAAGTTGAAAGGCTCACTGGGAGGAAAATGTATAGTCCAATTGAAGAGTAATCATATTCCCAGAGGTTTAATTCCCTTAGAGAATCTTTTTGACCAAAATGATGTTGTCAGAGATCCTAAAATCAAATGTTGGACACTTTTCCCCACTCACACGACCCAGGTTCTGCGTAGCCCGTCGATCCAACAACTAATTGAGATACCGACCCAATAGAGAAAGCTCCATCAACAACACCTATGAAGCAGGTGCAGTCTCACTTGAGATATCTCATAGATGGGTAACTGACGGAACCATGTTTTCGTGATTGTCAGGGAAGTACAGTCCCTTGGTTCGTAACCAAGGAGCTCAATGAAGGAAGCAGGGCGGCTGGATGGAGGAGTCGGTTCTATGTGAATGAGCACAATGGTATGTCATCGTGCATGACCTAAATTTCCTTCCCACCTTGCATCTAGTGCAGCTCGTGCAACGCAGCAGAATCTCATCAATCATATCTTATGACTTAAGTTGGGATTGATAACAGGAATTACACAGAATGATATACACTTATATAGTTTCAATTCGGCAAGGCATTTCATTTATCCATTTACCAATTGCAAGAAACTAACAGAAACTGAACCACATTTAACATTATACGGAAAGCAACTAGTAATCAATCACACAAACATTCACCACATCAATCATTCATTTAGACACAAGAAATATCGTGGAAACCCATATGGGAAAAACCACCAAGGTGCTCTTTATCTGGCATGAGAAAGGATATAGCACCTTACAGTCTGTGGGATATAGACTGATCTTGTGATATGTCTTTAAGTTCAAACTCATAGTTCTCATGCTCTCTGGTTCGCTCTCCTACTCTATTCCTACTCCTAGCAGTCTGCTCACACTGCAGTAGATCCGCGGTTCAACATCCCCTCTAATGCTACCATACTCTTCCTGAGTCTACTCCTCTTCTGATCGCTATGAAATTACAACATAATCGGCATCCCCTTCCACATATTACCGCTTGAATAGCAAAACTACTATTGAAAACTGAACAGGGCTCAATGAAAACCCTATAGACCAACCCTCTAACCATTGCATCCTTCCTATTTATACTAATTTACATGGCCACATAGGGCCAACTGCA
The DNA here is from genome assembly GCA_001517045.1 of Pseudotsuga menziesii. Classification (NCBI taxonomy): domain Eukaryota; kingdom Viridiplantae; phylum Streptophyta; class Pinopsida; order Pinales; family Pinaceae; genus Pseudotsuga; species Pseudotsuga menziesii. The sequence continues at coordinate 170,575 of LPNX011087184.1, read as the reverse complement.
TCCCCACAGTCTATTAGTCGTCACCATCAGCCACCCCTCTGGTTACAAATGTGGTGATCATGACTTGACATGAGGCACTATCAACCTGACTTACAAATACCTTCTTGTACATGCGTAGCTATAGGATTACGCTATCTTATATGACCATCATTTGGATTTTGCATCTACCACTTTTTGGCTATTTTCCCCTTGCGTGCTTCTGCGCTTTCCTTTCCTTTTCTGTGCACGTCTCTGTTCTGTCTTCACAGGCCCTTTTCGTCCTCACAATATTCCTTTTCTTATATCGCATGTGTGACACATTTTCCTTGGTTGCACGCATGAACTTCCTTCTTATGCCCCTTTCTTGGGCCAACAGGCCCCTAACACTCACCTGTGGCTCGCCCCAAGCCACAAAACAAGGGACATATGAGCGGCCCGATCTGCGCCGTATCTTTTGAAAAAATAGATTTTTTTTTTCAGCTTCGGCTACATCTTAGCTTGCACATTCCGTTTTTTTTTCCAGGTTCCTTGAAGGAAATTTTTTGACAGACTCTTGTGTTTCTCTCATCCTCCCGCTTTTAATCTGACACTCTTCACATTTGGAATCGCTTGTAATAAATCAACAGAATCAATCACACAAGGTTTACTACTACCAGAACCTGTATCAAGCCCCTTCCCTTTCACTGACCTTTTACCTTTATCTTCAATCTTGGCATCGTCCTTATCATCGCTGACCTTGACATTTCTGTCCGAACTCTCTGAATCTGTCTTCAAATCCTTATCTTTACTACATTGGAGATAAGCACACCGATATAGCTTGTATTTGGGCACCATTTTAGAGGATGGTTTATGGAGGATTTGATGGCAGAGTTTGCTTGAGCCGATAAGGTAGGCTTATGCACTTCTTATTGAGACAAAGATCCCTACGAAGAGGAATGTTGTCTTTGCTTTGGGACTGTCTCATCATCTTGTCATAGTTCTCTTCCAATTTCACCAAGGGTGCTTAGTGTCCCATTCCGACGCTGCAATCCTCGTGGCCTTGGTTCTTTCACCATTCTCATGGTCCTGAGGCTTGATGCATAGATGATGTGGATTGTTGCGGCTTGTTCGCTTGCTGCTCTTCTTCGAGTTTCTCTCTTCTACAACTTTGTCTTCACCACCCTCTTTGCCATATATATGAACTTTAAAGACTTGTCCATATTGAAAACTGGACAAGCCTTGCTATCACAGGTGGTGGAGGTGAGTGATTTGCCAAACTTTGACAAATTTCACCTGAGCAGCATAGAGTACAAGCCGAAACTTGTTCATTGGCCCTCCCACAGTCTGCTAAGAGCCAGAGACTCTGCCTGGAGGGTTGGAAGCCGCAACCGTCTTCCAAGCCTACCGAATTTGTGAAAGACAATAGGGACACTGTTTTAGACCCTGCAGAGCTTGTCAAAATGGGCTGGGTCTCTGGTTCCTACAGGGGTCTACTCTGGTGCTGCTAACATGGCCAATACTCTACTGATCTACTGATAGCCAAGGATGACTTCACCGATGGCTTGCCAATGGGTTGAAGCAACTGGGTGGCTATCACCATCTTTCTTCTTACCATCTCTGGATACACCCGACATACTGAAAGCTGCAGCAACAACTTTAGCCCTCAAGGCTACTCGACAAGAGACTCTCCAATTCATTTGTAACTACATCTGGTGGGTGAGTAGCACAACATAGTGATGTCTGCTTGGCACAAGTGAACCCCGATCTTATAGGAAGAGCATTGGGTCTTCTTTCATGCAGGATTATCCAGTGGCATTATGAGGACAAGACCCTCAACTTGTGTACCATATTTCCTTCTTAGATATGCTATGATTACCGGCATTGCCACTTTTGAGTATGGAAAGTCATGAGCACGTGCGAATGAGCTGGACGACCACTGTTACAAAGTTCCCCACACTTGATCTGGCTGCAGCACTGTCCTGATCCAAGCGCCAAATATCCATTGAATCTTGATGCATTTAACGGTTTGTCAGTACTTTCCATCTATCTCGGCTTTTCCATCACTTGCTTCATAACCGGTTTGGTGGCAGTTGTACTATGTGTCATCATGTTTGCACAACTTTTGCCTTAAGTTCTATCTGGCTGTTACGCACACGCGGTGCTATGGTTGCCTCGAAAATTCAAAACATTTCAAAATTCATTTTTTTTTCCTCAACTGAGTGCCTTGGTCGCATTTGTGTTCATTATTTTGAACTTGTTTGTTTCGTGTCTGTTTGCACAGTAGCACAGACCTTGCCTTGGAATGCCTACACTATTGCTTTGATCTTAGCAACTTTCGTCGTAGCTTCCTCTGCTTGCACGACCATTGCTCCACCTGGTCGGACTGTACATGCTCCAACAAGTATTTCTCTATTGACTGAAGTATGCCTTGAAGCTTCTGCTGCATTGGTTGAATATGGTTTGTGAGATTTTCTGCCTTTTACTGGAATTCCTCAACCTTGGCTTCCCTAGATTTCTCCTGCTCGCAAAGGGTCTGGAATTACCATTGGAGAATTTTGATCTCTGCATGCTTAATGACCTTTTGCTGGAGGGGCAGCTTCCACATGTCCACCTTCATAGCATTGATGTGCTCATCTATCTCTTGTATATGTTGCCTTATTTTCTCAGTTGCATCATCCTCAAGCAATGTTTCAAAAATGGTCGCAACATTGTTTTTGTGCAGATTGTTTCTCCACCTTTAATTTTGTCAACAACTTCAAACATCACGGTTCTTCTTTCTACCAGCACCTCTGGGGATGTGCTTGGTATCTTCCAGGCTTGCAGATCTTCTACTTGGCACTGAAGACCTTGCATGATCTTTGCAATCTTTGCAAATTTAGCCAAGGAATCTTCATTAGCTTGCCGTGCCTCTGGGGGGAATGTTGCGATGGAATTCTTAATGGAATCTGCCATCATGACACAAATTTTATCCCAGGCTAATATTTCCTACTCCTTCTCAGCTAGGAGGTTGGTGCGCTCTTGCAATTCCCGCTACTTTCCTTGCAAGAGGGCCTTGCACAGCTTGGCCTTCCTTTAGTGCTTTGTGGCCTGAGAAGAAACAACATGTTCCCTTAACCAAATATTAGTTGCAGCCACCTGCTGGATGTTATAAACCTCCTCCAAGAACAACTTTCAGAAGTATATCGCGATGCTGTTATTAGTAGTAGTTGTGCTTGCTTCTTCAGTCCCTTCAAGTGCTTGCTTCTGAATGAACACTTTGATCGGTGGGACTAATGCTAATGTGACTAGTGGCACGTTAGGATCAATGCCATATGTTTCAGCCTCCATAGTGTCGTTGACATCACTGACATCCACTGTTAACTTATTGAGGTGGTCTTGGACTTGGTTAGCAATGTTGACTTGCTCGGCCATCAGATCGCTAAAGTTATCTTGTGCAAATTTCTTAATAACGTTGGTGAGTTCCTGCAACTCATCTTCAATTAATATAGTGGTGTTCACCATTTTATCGGCTTTCTATTTCTTTCGGGATGATTGGCCTTCCTAGGGCTGCACACAGGTTTGCGTCTGATCTTCAACATGCGGTTACGCTGAAGGATGTGGGTTTGAGTCCTCCATATCATCACCATCCTCCATGTTTTTTTGCGACGGATCTACTTGGGCATCATCACCTTCCTGGTCTTCACCATTAACTTGATGAAAGGTTGGTTCTTCTACATTTAGGTCTTCAGGTAGCGGCTCTGCCAGTGGACTGCACCATTCCTCAAGCCATAGTTTGACAATTGCATCCACATCATCGTCGTTCACAATAAATTGGGCTTGATGTATTTGCCGATGTGGCACTTTTGTAGGAAATAGATTTATATTATGTATATCAGTTTCAAACTTGACAAAAGCAACGTACCTGTGGATAGTTGTGGCGTGGATCCTGTGGGTTTGCCAAACAACCTGTCACAGTGCCTTTGTGTGTAAGAAGAATACCACATTGTTATCCTACTAGTGCTTGTTGTCGGTCTTGTCTTCCCATAGATTCTGATATTTCCCCCCCAAACAAGATAGCGGGACATTCATTTGTACATAGTTTGGAGGGTCATCCCAGACAATGAAGGAAATCAAAATTAGTAACCAGGAATAGTAGAACTTATGACCTTTTTTGTGTTGCGCCAACATCACATCCTTGAAATAGGGCGTTTAACAAGTACCAAGACCAGTTGATTTTTTCTCCCCATGCACATAAATCAGTAATTTCTAGTACCCCTGCAGAACATTGCGTTGGTACCACCTTATGAAATATTTTACAGGATAAAATTTTTGTAGCAACACGAACACTTTTGTCCTGGATGGGCCCAAGTAAGTATCCTCGTCCTGCACACTGAAGGTTGTGCTTCCGCTTAATGTCCTGAGTATTATGCTTAGTGAGGTAAGGCAGAGGATCTTTTCCTTCGCTTGGGAGTCTTGTGATTATTGCTATCAGTTCAACATTAACTAGGTATGGCTGATCTATCCATAAGTATCCTCTATGAAATCAGACCAGTAATTGCTTTACATATGTACTAGCCTATACACTATGGCTGAAATGAGGCATGGACAACATGTTTGTTATGCCTACAGTGGCTAGTCCCTCGGCCCACTCCTGTGGTTTTATTACCTTGACAACACATTCAACGGCCTGGATTATGTCCATGCAGTCTGTGATCTGCAATCCCTCTTGTTGCCGAGTATCATAGCCATGAATATTTAAAACAACTAACGTGGGAGGATGTCCTGTAGCAAGGGTATGTTGATAGGGAGCCGTGGTGCTATCAAAGTGGTCACCGCTTTCATGGGGAGATATCCATGCACTTCACCATGTCTTCTTGGTCGAATGTAACCTGGAAATTTTGGGTCAGCCTATTTTATCTGTGGATCTGCTTGTGGTAGAAATTCTTCATCTTCATCATCATTTCCCTGGTTAGCAATAGGAGTCTTCCCTCGCTCGCCTAGAGTGTCTAGAACCTTACGTTTCTTTTGTCTCAGTTGTGGCCGTGCAGATGAATCGCCTGGAATGACTAGTATTTCTTGGACTGGGTTCGGCACAGGATGTGAACTAGGGGTTGGAATTGTTTGTGGCTTCCTTGTTCTTTCCATTGCATCGGTTTCTGGTCACTGCTGGAGCTATGGGGCTACGGTTGACTGTGTTTCTACTTCCTGATTAATGAGGCAATCGGAGATGACATTGGAATTTGAAGCCTCACTCTCACTGGGAATGTTAATTACCATGGGCTTGAATGGGATGGAAGACAGGTGACAGGATACAATTCTTTAATGGCTTGGCTCCAGTGCTCTCAGTGCGTAACATAAAACTGTCTTGAGGGAGAAACGAATATTTAGATATTGGACAGTGTCTTTCAATCATGATTTGATAGAAGTTTTAGGTCTAATCACACTCTTAGGTTTCCTTTTCCAATGCTTTCTCCATTAATTTCTGCAGCTGTCCTTTCAGGCTGTACTTGTTAGAATAGTTATGGTAATTAGTGCTAAGACGGTTGATGAGAGCTAACACTACACCACCTTGATCCTCGTACTGCATTGATTTAATTCCATGCAGGTGTTCCAGTCGTACAAATATTTGGTATGGATCCGCTGGTTAATGCTAGCCAGCCTGTCATTCATGCTTTTTGCATTCTTTGACCCCTAGCTATCTTTCCCCTTGCATAGTTTAGGTCAGCCACTTGGGTACATGCGATGATGTGATGATTGAGCAGTCTATTGCTCATGCTTTCTGTTGGGTCTGTTGCAATCCTGCAACATAATAGTTTACATCTTTTGGCCGTTTTTTTTTACGTGTCAGAGTGAGGTTTCAGGCAACTGCCGTTTACCAAACTCGCGAATGCGGGTACCAACGACTTCTCTGGCATTATGCTGTGCCTATATCCATAGTTTGTGTGATGGTATATGGCCTTAGCCAAGTTTTCTTTAGTTTGTGTGGGTGTGTGAAGACTCTGCTGTCGTAGTGTAGGATAAGTCTTCCTTCTGTGGATGGCTTCACCCTGATATATTGATAATGTCGTGCCAAAATTTGTTGTGGACTTGGCTTAGTCTGTAACCACAAAGGTATGTGCATCCTCTCTAAGTCTTCCACCATTCCCTTTCTGTCTGTGCCATTTAGAGGGAAGAGGGTCTGGTATTCCTTCAGGAGATCTACGATTTGTACAATTGCTTCATCTTGTGAGTGTTTTTGTATGACTCTGCGATCTTTACTTAGTTCCACTGTTTTTGTCCCGCTGGATTTAGTCGAGCTATCTTCTGCATCCCTGGGTATATTGTCTTGATAAGTAGCTGCATTGTGTTGGTGAGCATTAGCGTCATTGATTTTCTTGACTATACCCCCATTTTCTTGCTGGATTGTATTTTGAATTATAGGGTGTTTGTCAGCATTTAGGACTATATGCACGACCTGCTGGGTTCCTTGTCGCAATTGCTCAAAGTTATCGCAGGTCTTGGTCGCCATATTCAAAGAGTATATGAAACTATCATAGGTGGGTAACTCCCTTGACTCAGTTTCCACCAGTCGCACAGACCTTATGACTCTTGCACACCTTCTCATGGAGACTTCATGTAACCTATTTTTCCAATTCTCTAAAGCCTCCCCTGAATCAGACGTACATGAACTCACATACTTCCAACTTAGGTTCCCATCTGCCATTGGACTGATATGATCTTTGTGCATAGCTGTAACAATGTAGATTTGATTGAGATAGTCGACCCACCCCTCATTATAAATAGGTTCAACATATCTTTGCCCCTCAAATGGGTCAATGGCTGAGATGAATCTCATTTCCTCATATTCAAAAGGAGAGGATCCTTTTATTGAAATTTATAATTGTTTAATTGTCTATATCCCAGTCTATCCCTAGTAGTGTAGGGTAAGGATTTGTATCATCCACAATGTTGATGACCTCAAAGTATGAATATGTGCGCAATCCTTCAACATCAACAATGACATTGCTCAATCATCCAATGGGTAGTACCTTTGCTTGATGGGCAAGACGTAGCTGGATAAGAGACCACTCCAAGTGCGGCTTTCCCATGCTTTCCTAGGTCTGGCGTGTTAGGATATTGACATATGATCCTAGATCTAAAATGATATAGTCCATGTCATAATCATCGATCTGTGCATTCATTCTCAATTTGTGGTTAGTCTTACATTTTCATCACACTTGGTTAACCTTCTTCTCAATTTGTTGTACTATAGGGATTTCATCTATTATTGCTTGTATCTTTGTAATAGCATATTTATCTTGGATTAGCATCAAACAACTTGATAGAAGAGGTCTTAGCTTACTAACCTCAGCTGAAGCCTTCTTCTGCAATAGGTGTTGGAATTGTTTAGCCATGTCCTTGACTTTGGTTGAAGGTGATGGTACGTATGGGCCTATGAAGTCTGATTTCACATCCTAGAATATTTCTTTCTATTTCTGGCCGGTTGGTGATTCCTTTTTATGCGCTACCGGCCTCACTTGCGGCTGCAGTTGTTCTCATGAGTTACCTTGTTCTACTCCAGTCACCGCACCTCCTTTAGTTATGACAACAATGTTCAGGTCTCGTAGTTCAGTCGCGATCATATGAACATTTGCATTTGCATTTGGGTTGAGATTTGTAGGGGGGTTGGGTGCGATAACTTTCCTTGCTTGCCACTTTGTGATCAGTTGGGGACATTGTTCAACATTATGGTCTTACTCCTTACAATATGAGCATGTTCTTGCAGGCTCTAAACAATATCTAGAAAAGTGACCTAGTTGTCCACAATTATAGCATGTAATTGGACCTCTCCCCCTACCAAATCCTCCTCCACCACCTCCTCCTATAAAGTTTCCACCACCCCTTCCCTAAGGGTGAAGTTGCTGCGGTGGGTACTGGTTCTGCTGGTAGTTTTTATGATAGGGGTTTTGTTGCACATATAGCTGCTGAAGCGCATATGGCTGCTGGTACTGATTAGCTGGGAATTGCACAGGTTGATATGGGGCTTGTGCCTATTCAACCTAAGGGAACCCCTCATTTTTCATCAAGTACGTATCAACTGTCTTTTCTTTCAAGAGCCGGTATGATCTACAGTCTTTTTCCTCATGTCCTACTGATTTACAGAATAATTTTGCAGGGGTACTTACAACTTTTTGCAAATACACACATTCTTCATCGCGGTGGCCTCTTAACTAGAATATACGACACCATGGTATCCCTTAGCCATTTAATGGGTTAGCTGCACCTGATGCGACATAATTCATGAAGGTTAGACAATTATCCTTGGTGTGTCTGTCCGTTCAAAATTTTGTGCACCACAAGTCTTCTTGTGCTTCTTTTCCCTTCTTGATATCCTAAAGTTGTAGTGTGAGGTTGGCTAGCTGTGACTGAATCTGTACCATTCTGGCGGCACCGTCACCAATAGGTGAGGCCTCCAGCTTCATCGCCAGCTCCAATGCTTCTGTCTGCAACTCTATATTTTGCTGCATCAACAGCCCACAGATGTGTGGTAGCAGAGTAGCAATAAACCACTCCTTATGCTGCACATTAGACATTTGGAAACTTACTTTATCCATCAATGTCTTGAATCTTAGGTCAACATCCCACACAGTTTCTTCTAGAGCTTGTTTAATCTCCTTAATCTTAGTAATACATTGTGACTCTAATTTGGATTTTCTGAACTCAAAGATCATTGCAGCTTGGATTTCCTCGAGGGTCTTCTGTGGTGTTTCAGCTGGTGTGACACAAAATTTCATGAACCAATCCAGGGCACAACCCCTTAAGGTCGTAATCATCTACGCTTGCTTGACGTCAGCGCCATGGACCAAACGTACCATCCACATAACTTCACATAGGAACCAATGTTGTTCAGGGTCTTCCATTCCATTTTCATTAAATGTAGGTAAATGGACATCTATTGCATCCATTGGGTTGTCGTTCAGGCTCTCTGGGGTAGGGATCAACTGAGTTGCACCTTTTGGCGCACTAGTTTCAGGACTAGTGCTATCCGAATTAGAGGTCCTTTCCGGGGATGAGACTCTAGATCTCATCTCAAGTGATATAGCTGGTGTTATATAATTATGCTCTGACCTTGAGGTCTCGTTAGATCTATCTAGATCTTCAGGTCCTTCCGAGATCAGGCTATAGTACTCCTATTTGTTGCAAGACCCTTCGTCTTCACATGACCAAAGTTTGTGTTTGCTTCCTTTGAACAAACTAGGATTCCATCGGCCCCTTTCTATTTTCCTTCTCTTTCCTGATTTGCATCTTCTCCCACTCCTTAGAACTCCAACCTCGAGTTTAGGTTCTGTTCTTCTGGGGAATATCTCCATGCGCTCTTCCCCATGTTCTTACCTATTCGTTAGTGACATAGCACCCTCCTAGATACACGACTCAACTATCCAAGTGCAAAAGACCCTTCTCATAAGCTAGTAATTTTATCCATGTACTTATATTCAATAAGTATCTCCTTCGTGGTGCTTGGAAGAAATTTCTTTCGGCTTCGCTATATGAAGTTATAGTATCTACTGCAAACTCAATAATATACCCTTGTAATATACTATCAACCCAAAAATCAATAGCTCTAGAGACAATGTTACTTACACTGGTTATCTCCTGGACCAGTTGGTCGCTCCACTCACTAATATCCCTGGTCCGGTAGTTGGTCTGTCTAGATGTCATTCCTACTAACCATTCATGTGGTAGAACAGGGAACTTGGCAGATAATATATCATGACTATCAGAGTATATATATTCATCTAACCATCTCTCTGCACTAAACCATGTTCCTGCACTTTCTTCTTGCGCAACCACCAACGTTTTAGCATCCATCAAGTCTTCTATCTCCTCCTTCATTGGGTGCCACAACATCTCCCTAATTTAATCAAGAGGTCCCAACAACGGAAACATTTGTTGGCCACTTTTCCCCACTTGCACAACCTAGGTTCTGTGCAGCCCGCCGATCCAACAACTACTCAAGATACCAGCCCGATAGAGCAAGCCCCATCGGCAACACCTGCGAAGTAGGAACAGTCTCACATGAGATATCTCATAGATGGGAAACCGCTGAAACCATGTTTTCGTGATTGTCAGGGAAGTACAGCCCCTTGGCTCATAACCAAGGAGCTCAACGAAGGCAGCAGGGTAGCTGGATGGAGGAGTCAGTTCTGTGTGAATGAGCACAATGGTATGTCATCATGCATGACCTAAATTTCCTTCCCACCTCGCAGCTGGCGCAACTCGTGCGGTACAACTGACTCACATCAATCAGCTCTTATGACTTAAGTCGATATTTATAATAGGAATTACATATAATGATATACACTTATACAATTTCTATTCAATAAGGAATTCCGTTTATCCATTTACCAATCGCAAGAAACTAATAGAAATAGAACCACATTTGACATTATACGAAAATCAACTAGTAATCAATCGCATAAACATTCACCACATCAACCATTCATTTAGACACAGGAAATAACGTGGAAACCCATCTGGGAAAAACCACCAAAGTGCTCTTCATTTGGCATGAGGAAGGATATAGCACCTTGCAATCTGCGGGATGCAGATTGATCTTGAGATATGCCTTAAAGTTCAGACTCATAGTTCTCATGCTCTCTAGTTTGCTCTCCTAATCTACTCCTACTCCTAGCAGTATTCTTGTACTACAGTCAGATCCATGGCTCAACAGCCCCTCTAATGCTACCATACTCTTCCTAAGTGTACTCCTCTTCTGATCGCTATGACATTACAACATAATCGACATCCTCTTCCACAGATTACCACTTGAATAACAAAACTACTACTGAAAAATAAACAGGGCTCAATGAAAACCCTATAGACCAACCCTCTAACCATTGCATCCTTCCTATTTATACTAATTTACATGGCCACGCAGGGTCAACTAAATCCCGATAGTCTGTTAGCTGTCACCATTAGCCACCCCTCTGGTTACAGCTATGGTGATCATGACTTGACATGAGGCACTATTGGCCTAAATTACAAATATCTTCTCATACTTGCGTAGCTGTAGGCTTACACCATCTTATATGACCATGATCTAGATTCTGCATCTGTCGATTTTCGACCGTTTTCCCCTTGCTCGCTTCCATGCTTGCCTTTCCTTTTCTGTGCACCTCTTTGCTTTGCCTTCGTGGGCCCTTTTCGTCCTTCGCGATCTTCCTTTGCTTCTATCGCGTGCGCGATGCATTTTCCTTGGTTGCACACATGAACTTCCTTCTTATGCCCCTTTCCCTGGCCAACATCAAACATACTAAAAATGCTGTTGAAGATAAAAATATTGGTACATAGGAGAATCCCAGAATTATAAAGTTGTCCAAGAAATTGCCCGCTAAAGAAAAACATGAGTATGTGAACCTGATGAAAAAATACACTGATGTATTTGCATGGAGTTATGATGACCTCAAAGAGTATGACACCTCCATTATACAACATACTGTTCCAATTAATCCCCGAGAAAAACCATTTAGGCATAAACTCAGAAGGATTAATCCAATGCTATTTCCTATCATTGAAAAGGAGATCAAAAAATTATTTGATGCAAAAATAATTGTAACCCTGAGATTCTCAAAATGGATTTCTAATTTGGTGCCTGTTAGAAAGAAGAATGGTGAAATAACACTGTGTGTGGACTTCATAAATTTGAATAAGGTCTCTTTGAAGGACAATTACCCTTTACCAAAGATGGACCAAATTTTGCAGAAAGTGGTAGGTTCAAATAGAATTTCTACCATGGATGGGTTTTTAGGTTATAACCAAATAAAGGTGCTGCTTGAAGATCAAGAGAAAACTACTTTCACTAAACCATGGGGTACATTCATGTACACAAAGATGCCTTTTGGATTAATGAATGCAGGAGCCACTTTCTAGCGTGCTATGGACATCGCTTTTGTAGATGAAAGAGACATGTTTGTAGTAATTTACAGGGATGATATTACTGTATATTCCAAGTCTGACAGGGAACATATCAAACATTTATGAAAGGCCTTCCTTAAATGTAGAAAATATGGCATTTCATTAAATCCAAGGAAATCAAATTTTTCTCTGGAAGAAGGAAAACTTTTGGGCCATATTATTTCCAAAGAAGGTATAAGGATTGATCCAGACAGGGTGAGTGCAATTTTTAAGGTGGAGGAACCAAGAAGTAATAAAGAAGTACAATCATTCATTGGGCAGGTAAATTTCTTGAGGAGATTCATTCCTAGATTTGTTGAAATATTCATGAACATTACTAATATGCTGAAAAAAGATCATGAAATAAAATGGACAGTGGAGGCTAAGAAATCTTTCAAGAATATAAAGCAAGCTATTTCAGAAGCTCCTGTGCTAGTAAGTGCAGATTTTGATAAATATTTTTTATTATTCTCAGATGCTTTAGAGAAGACTGTTGCAGCTGTTCTGTTACAAAAGAATGATCAAGGTGAAGAACATCCTATAGCATTTTTTAGTAAGATGTTAAGAGATGGAGAGTTAAAATATGATATCATGGAAAAACAAGTATATGCTTTTATTAAGGCCCTAAAATATTTCAGAATTTACATTCTCCATTCACAAGTAGTCACATATGTTCCCAGCAGTGTGGTAAAGAGCATACTTACACAACCAGATCCAGAGGGGAGAAGAGAGAAATGGATTGCAGTGCTTTTGGAACATGGCATTGAAATTAGGCCCACAAATTTTATTAAGGGATAGGGATTGGATAAAATGATGACAAACTCCAATTGTGATTCTCTACAGCTAAATTTTCTGTCAGGTCAATTAAATCAGTCGGACATAGAAGGACAGGTGATGCCTAATTTTTCTATTTCTCCATGGTATGCTGATATTGTTTATGTGTTGCAAAATTTACAACCTCCTGCAGGGTTAAGTAAAAATAGAGCAAGGTCTTTGAAGCTGAAGGCTGCAAAATTTTGTATTTTAAATAAATATCTTTATTGGAAGGATCCTAGTGGAGTGTTACTGAATTGTCTTCTAGAGAATGAAGATCAACAAATAGAAAAATATTTCCATGAAGGAGATTGTGGGGGACATCATTCATGGAAGGTAACTGCAAATAAAATTTTGAGAGAAGTATTCTATTGGCCTTCATTATTTTCAGATGTGTATACAGAAACCACCAAATGTCATCAGTGCCAGATTTTTGATGGAAAGAGGAAAGTGGTTCCACTCCCTCTTAATCCCATATCAGTAGAAACACCTTTTCAATAATGGGGGTTGGATTTCATTGGGGAAATAAATACAAACTCCTTAGGGAAGCATAAGTGGATCTTAACGACAACTGATTATTTTACAAAGTAGATTGAAGCAATACCTACTAGAAAAGATACAGATGCAGTGATAATAGATTTCCTGGAGAATAATATTTTGGAAATATTTGGCTGTCCTAAGAGGATTGTAACAGATAATGCAGCTTCTTTTAATTCTAGGAAGATGATAAATCTCTGTCATAAGTATCATATAAGTTTGAATCATTCTACTGCACATTATCCACAGGGTAATGGACTGGAAGAATCCTCTAACAAAAGCTTGGTGAGGATAATTAAGAAGTTGTTGGAAGATAATAAAAGAGCATGGAATACAAAGCTGGAATATGCTTTGTGGGATGAGAGAATCAACACAAAGAGGGCTATTGGAATGTCATCATTCCGATTGGTGTATGGAGCTGAAGTGGTTTTTCCAGCATCTCTAGGAGTACTAGTTATGAAGTTGTTGCAGGAGCAGGATGAACCTAATCATATGCAAAGGAGAATAAACCAAATTATTGAGCTAAGTGAATTGAGAGATAAAACATATGATAAGGTACATATACATCAAGAGAAAATGAAGAATACCTTTGATAGAAAGGTAAAAGAGGACACTTTCCAGATTGATGATTTGGTGTTAAAATGGGATGCTCCACATGAAGGCAAAGGAAAGCATGGTAAATTTGATCATTTGTGGGTATGTCCATACATTGTTGCAGCATACAAGGGTAATAATGCTTTTATTATACAATATCAGGATGGGTCTCACTATGAAGGAGGTCCAGTTAATGAGAGATTTCTCAAGCATTATTTGAAATAAGGGGGGAGGAAATTTCATGTATTGTAGTGTAAATACTTCTTTACTTTCAATCAGTATAGATGATGAGCTAGAAAATTTGAATCCCGTAGAGAAGTCCTTAAGATCGGAAGGGGTAGCCATATTTTAGTCTTTATATTTCTTTCAGAAGGACACAAAATAAAAAGATTTAGATTGAAAATGGATTTGGCAATTGGTCTACGAGTTTATTTGCTACCTCGTAGGGAGGATAACATCCTTAGTGGAGCCAACTGTTAGCACTATATTTGAAATTGTGTATTTTTTAATTGAAGGGTTTGGAAATAATCATATTTGAAAATTTTGTGGAAGTGCTCTTTAGATTAATGGGTTAACACAATCTTTCATCATGGGTCGTTGGATGAAGAAAGGGATTTGATCAACGGTGGTGGATCATTTCACTGTTTGAAATATGGGGGAGAAATTGAAACGATCTCATCAATAGAATGGAGGTAAAAGGTGTCAAATATCGACAGCTCAGATTAAAGAGGCTGTAGATCAATGGTGGAAAGAAATTCAGTAGATCGAAGATGCGGAAAAACTAAGTTTTCGGATTTGTGGAATCAGTTAAATAGGTGCAACTTTGAAGGGATGAGATTAATACAAGGTAATATCAACGGTGCTTGAGCATTCTGTAGATTGAACTAGCGTGAAGAAATTCAAGATTGAAATCTGTGGAAAGTGGTAGGGGCCATGTTGATCAACGGTTGCGATACTGGTCAGGTTTTGATCGATGGATAAGGTGCATTCCGCAAACAAAAGTTGCTTGATTGATCAGGTTTGAAATGATTAGCGGAATGTTAAAGATTTTCACAGTTTGACGATTCTGATGAAGGTAGATTGCATATCAATGGTTGATATTGATTACACCGAATCAAGTTGTGCAGGGTGATAATGTTGAGTCTTGATATTGAAATCTTGCACATGAATGACTTAGATTTCAAAGAAAAACAAATATACAATATAGATTACAGGAGATGCACAATGGTTATGAAACATAACAAATATAAAAACATGTACATGGAGTTCAAAGGTTTTCTTTTCTGAGCATTGGAATTGACGATAACCCTGACTGTGCGCAAAGTGCCAACATGGACGAATCGGAACACTGTGCTAATTAACAAGGTAGGCATCCTGAAAATTTGCAAATATTTCTAAAAATGGATGAAATAGAAGTGGTAGAAGTGGCATATAGTGAAAAGTTAGGGGTTTCCTATCAAAAGGTTGAGGAAAGCTTCGAAGAAAAAAATGTTGAAGTTTTTGATACCATTTTATTGAATGAAACAATTGTGATGGCTAAAAATAAATTCAAAATTCTTAAGGACCAGGGTAGTGATACCCTTGGTGTTTTTAGGTCTTTCTTTTATTTTTTCTCTGTTGACCAGACCACCAATTTCACTAAATTTGTGGAGTGGTGTGCAAATAACTATTCATTAACTGAATAAGTCGTTATGGATGAACCTAAGTATAGGATCCTTTTCCCTATTCATGCCTCTGTTATCCGCAAAACCCTAGCTATCCCAGATGATTTTGTTCATTTATCCTAGGAGTACAAAGAAGAAAACATCATATAATTCTTCCAAGAGTTTGCAGCTGAGAGTAAGGAAACCTTTTTGAAGTCATGTTCAAATCATGATAGTGAGGTTACAAGTTTATCTTACCCTATTGACCTGGTTTTGTTTAATGTAGAAACCCAGTCATGTATAACTTTAGCTAGTCAATTTTTGGGGTTAGATACTAATGGTTATGTTACAGAGTCATTGTTGAGTCTATTTTTTTATATATCTTAAGTACTTTCCCAATTGAGTCTAAACTTCCAGTCTTGTTGCCTTAAGTTTGATGAGTTCCTAGCTGAGAACATTCGTTCTTAGTTAGTCAACTTCCAGAGTACTATATTTTTCATATTCTAGTCCTTTTTGCTGAAGATGTTCTTATCACATAATGAACATAACCTACAGTTTCTTTAGTTGGTAATCCTTGATGAAATGACCCAAGATTATTGCAAGTTCATGAATTTTTTGATGGCAAAAATATACAACATTTTCTTTCAGAAAAGATTTCCCAGGGTATTTCAAGATATGAAGGAAACATTGCAATTTTCCCCTAGTAAAAGGATGGGAGACTGGTTGCTTTCAGAGTTTGAAACAATTATAAGGTTATATGGATTTGTGCACCAGCCTTATATTCTTGCAAATTTTTTGACAACTAGAATATTTTCTTTGGAATTTATTAGGAAAAGGCTTACAATTAAGAAGAACACATCTTAAGTTTTAAGAAGAGTCCAGATATTAAATTTCCCTGGGTGGTAGGACCATATGTTGTCAAAAGTAGAGCTACTCTATCAATCATTGATAATCTACTCAGAAGCATGGGGTTTTCTTTGGGATCTTCTATCAACTATGATCCACACCAGGTAATCTCTAAAAGAAGACATGCAAACAAAAATAATCTTTTTGAACATACTGAAGTAGCTAGACTTAGAGAGGCAGTTAGTTGGGGAGATTATCCTAACAATACCCCAGATAATATTAGCATGGAATAAGACTCTGTCTCACCCATACCTAGAAATAATTCTTCCCCAATGGATCTTTTTAACATAGTTGCAGTTCCTGGCAATATTTCTTCATTAATAAGTTTTTCAAGAAATTCAAAGAAGAGAGAACATTCAGGTTTCATGGACACTGAAGAAGCAGACACTACTAGTACACCGAAGAAGCAGAAAATTGGACAAGAGGAACAAATGGTACTGGTGAAGAAGAACAGTGTGAAAGGTAAATGGAAGCAAGAAAAATCCAAAGTAACTGGTCTGGAGTTTCAGGAATATGTATTTGATGGAGTAACCCCAAATAAGTATACATCAAAAGAGGAGTGGTTGAATACCTATCGGGAAGTTGCTAATAAAACTTTTGATGAAACAATAAAATTATATGAGGAAGTGAGACAATTGCCAAAGCCAGATGTAATTTTAAAAACTGTAAGGGATCATGCCAAAGATACCCTGATTTTGGCCATGACTGTTGGTAATAAAGGATCAGAGGTGAATGTGAACTTATAGAATACCCCTACCAAAGATATGATACACCTTCACAGAGAAACGAGTGATATCATATATACAAAATTGCTTAAATATACATTACAGGTGTCTAAACTGGAGTCTAACAAAAAGAAAGTTCAGGACCTCCTATGAAAATAAAAGGTTGAGAACAAGGCCCTTCAAATCAAAATTAAAAAGTTGCAGGAGGAATTATTGAAGGTTGACGGGCAGCCAGGAAAAGGACCAGTGGGTCAAAAGTTGTTTGATGAAAAAGAGAAAGAAGTTCAGGTGTTAAAGAAGAAATTGAAAATTCCTTCCACTCAGCTTATTCAAACCTTTGAATTGTGTTGGTTTACTATGGGCAGACCCGGGTTTACTGTAATGTACCAACAAAACCCCTAGCTCACTGGCCCTTTTAGCGACAGACCGCGGAACGGACTGAAGTCTCACCCGAAGTGATCTTAGATGGGTTGGATGAAGACTCAGGTGTCCTCAACCAGGTTCTGTGGCATCCTAGGTTTCTCTTGATTTTGGTTAACCAGTGGGATCTCTCTGTGAGATGCTGTTTCTCTATCTCAGCTGACTCTGCTATGGAAATGACTCTTATCGCATCGCGACTTCTAGGACGATGCACAAAATTTCTCTTCTGCTTGACTCTTTACCTACAATATCCCATACCACGGCTCCTCCGACAATGCAATATCACCTTTCTGTGCTGCGATAGCTTCTATAGTAAAACTCAATAGGACTCTCCAACTCTCAAGGTCCAACGGATTTCCTTCTGCTTATAATAGCTAAGTTAACCTTCACAAGGGTGTGAACAACTTCACTTAAGATTCTTCAGTCTATTATGCTTAACATCTATTGCGCTCAACTTGCTGAACTAAATATACAGGAATCACTTAACACAGTAACTGTCACTACCATGAATCAAGCACTGATAAACTCATATACAGACTACTTGATACAGTCAACTTGTGTCATTAGAGGAAATTTCAACTCAAAATGGGCCTCCTAAAATGAACTAATAAAATAATAGTTAAAATAATAAAATAATATTTATTAATTGTGGAGGAAGAAAAGAAAAAAACTACTTTTTTGTTTGTATTTTTGACATATCTCCCCGTGTTTTTACTCAAATTTCGATCGGGAGAGCTTGTTGGATGTAGAATTAAATTTCGCATCCAACAAGTACCCACTCGGCATACTTTTGACGGACCCCGCTACCCCAAAAACAATAAATACATGAAAAAATGAAATGATGACATCATCATTTCATTTTTCAGGTATTTCTTGTTTTTGGGGTAGCGGGGTCCGTCAAAAGTATGCCAAGTGGGTACTCGTTGGATGCGGAATTTAATTCCGCATCCAATGTGCTCTCCCGATCGAAATTTGAGTAAAAACACGGGGAGATATGCCAAAAATACAAACAAAAAAAATAGTTTCTTTTATGATATCTATCCCCAAATTTATATTAAAAAAGTGTTTAAGACCTATACGGTATTTCAAATTTAAAGCAATTTCATTGGCTAACACATGACGACATGGAATTTGAATAAAAGTTAAAAGGCCCATTTTGAGTTGAAATTTCCTCTAATGTTGAACTTCTATATTACTGTAAACTGAAGGATAGCATACATACATTCATTAACTATTGAAGCAAAGCTCATGTAACAGGTAACAGATAGCAGATAAGTAAACACAATCACATGAAATATTCACACAACACACAGATTTTACGTGGTTCACTTCCAGGCGGGGGAAGCTACATCCATGGGAACTGGTTTTTATATTATATCTTGAGAGAGTAAACACAGTTCCACTGCAACCTATTATGCAGCTCGAGATCTTCTGGGAAACTCCTCGCACTCAGTCGGGAGCCATTCTCTCTTAGATCTCTTCTCTTCCTCTATTGCTTTCTTCTTACAATATACTCTCTCTCTCTCAAATCCCTGCGGATTGTTACATTCATGCTCAAGGAGTCGACTGTTGGTTACAGTAAGATAACTACAGACTAAACTCAAAACCAGAGCTCGACTCTTTCTCAATGTCTAACTCTTTAACTGTCTATCTAAGCATCTAACTTTCTAAACATATAACTGTCTAACCCTTCATAATACAAAATACATGCTTAAATAGGTGGCCCGAAGGTCTCACCATGATACAAAACTATGGGCCTATCCCAACAGTAACCCAAAACCCTAACTGTGACAGTCGACCTATATATACTTTGGACTGCCGCTTACTGGTCACACTGCAGATCTCTGCAGTCTTCCACGCTTCCCGGCGCTGATCGTGGGTATGGGCACCACTTCCTCGGTCGCTCCCCTTCTATCCTTTGTCTTCAATACCTCGGCCTGTTGCTCCTTTTCCTTTATGAGGGTATCTGAGCCCTCCTGTCTTCACTACTTCCTTAAGTGCAGTGGTTGAGCTCTCTCTTCTCGGCCACTTCAGGTGCTTTTTTCTTTGACTTTCTTGTCCCGATATAGCAGCTTTTCCTGTAGCTGCGGGGCCCTAATCCAACATTCCCTTAACACTTACTTTTGGCTCATCCCCGAGCCACTAACAACTGGCTTCTCTTGCTGTAGCTTCTCCTTGGCTTCTTGCGAAGTCCTTGCAAATCTTTCTCTGAGTCCTGCGACTTCTTTGTCCATAGCTTCGACACAGTATTGTGCCGCTTCAAGCATAGCTTGACTAATGATGGAGTCTTCTATGTCATCAATTTAACTTTTACTTGTAGTGAACTCCTTGACCTTCTACTCAACCACATCGACCAGCTCTGCGATTTGTTCCTCATATGGTTGAAGCAGGCTATTGAATTGTATCTCTTTTTCTCTTAACCGCTGCGCTTCCTGTTGCAAACGGTTCATCTCTGTCGTCCTCTTCATCTTTGCAAGAGATCCTAAGCTTTTGAATTCTTCCTTCATTGCTATTGTGGCCTTCTCTATGTTCTGGATGCTCTGCTGCAATTCCAATCTATCTGGGAGCTTGTCTAGCTCCGACCATGTCTTCGTCGCATCAGCTAGTAATGACTCTGCATCATCTATGTGAAACTTCATCTATGTTGAAGTGAGTCTAAAGGCCTCTGCCCTTGATTCCTTGTCTTCCTGAGGTGTGCCCGATGCTCGAGCCTCAAGCTCAGCAATCTATTCTTTGTGGTATTCCTCCATCTTGACCACTGTCTCTTCCAGAGCCTTTGCTCTATCTGCAATTCTTCTTACCTTCTACGGTAGAGGTAAGGAAAACTCTATGTTACACTGGGGTAACTCCAGTGCGATGTTCTGCAGGACCTGAATTAGATCCTATTCTCTGTCTTCATATACTCTTAGCTCCTCTGGCTTTGTCTGAAAGCCTGCGGTGAGTTCTGCATTCTGTTGTCTCAGCTGAGTGTTCTGTTTATAGGTCGCCAGCTCTCTATCCCTGAGCTCTATGGCTATCTGCTGCTGGATCATATGTAGTTGATCAACAGGGAATTGTGCCAGATTAACCTCGATAGGGTGTCTAATTTGTATCAACACATCAATCATTGAAGCAGGGAATCGGATGCTCCCTGGCGGTATCAACATTGTATTGATGCGATCCTTTGCAAAGACTTCCTCACGGGAAATCGATTGTTGTGAGCGTTCTCCTACTGTTTCCTTGACTGGAAGAAGCTACATCATGGAAGTCTTCTCAGTTAGTGCCTTCAACTCCAAAAGCTGCTTATCTACCATGCTCTGTAGCTTGTCCTGTGATGTCTGCATCGCATGAAATGAGTCCCGCAGCGCCTCCTGCAATCTCGTTGCGATGAGTTCATAGTCATCCTCTTTTAGTGCGGTCTCTGTATTTGGATTTGAGGCTTTGAATTTTTTCTTCTTTGGTGCCTGTGGGGGCACCTCTTCTACATATTTCCTCTTTTGTGCCGCTGGTGGCACTTCTACTGGGTCTTTTCTTTTGACACCTACCTGAACTTTTCCTTTGTCTAATGGGCCTAGTGGTGCGGTATCTGTTGTTACATTTCCTGTTGTGGCATCTTCTAATGCCTTCTTCCATTCTTCATCAAAGTCTTTGATGACATCTTCAACATCCTGCGTTGTCATCCTGAACGAACCAACAGCTAAGTTATCCATTCTAAACCCTTTTGGCCTCAGATAGATTGTATGGCTGTCTGCCATGAAATCAAGCCGATTATCATACATGTCCACAATCTCTGTGCTGATCCGTGGTGTCTCCTGGATGACTTGCTGTAAGAGCTTATAGTATTCATAGAATACTATCATATTGATCTTTTTCTTGGCTAGGCTATTTCTCTCCCATAAGTTCGCATAGCGCGCGCCTATGCACTCGCCGCTTCGTAGCTGTAGAAACTGGGTATGGGGTGGATCTTTCCACCCGACGAATGCGCATAATATAAGCAACCACAAGAAATGGAAGGGGTGGTTCAGCTCGTCCTGTGCTGTCAAACAATCTTGAAGAAAAATATTTAATAAAAATAAACACCAATTAAATTGTTCACCTTCTGCGACTTGTATGGCAAGGTGAATTACTGATCCTGTGACTTCTTTCAGGCGAACTTTAGTTAACAGTTTGCATGCGAGCAGGCTGGCTGTGAATCTGAGTGTATCGTCTACTAGTGCTGTGAGGTCATAAGCCCGACCTCCTCTTTGTAGCTTATACTTGTTAACTAGGGTTGCTGGTAGCTTGGAATCCTTGCTCTTCCCTGATATATGCGTCTGAGGGTCCTTACCGATCTTGGACAGCCCAGTGATACGGTGTATCAGATCGACGTTCAAGTCAACCCAGTTACCCAACCAGAGGTAACCTCCATGTACACGGGAAAGTAGCACACGCACCATGGCATTAACCTCTGCACCTCGTCCAAAATGTGGTATTCTCAACAAATTGAGCAAGCCTGACCGCTCAAGAATCTGGACATGTTTCATAGGAACAAACTATCTGCATTGGTCCTTGGGTTCCTCTGAACTGTAAGACACTGATCCGACCCAAACTAAGGATATGTCTTGCTGTATCCAAGGTTATAGTATGTAAATTTGAGAACATGGACATATCCTAACAGGTCTCCATCTTTCTTTACACGAGGGTCAATCGGTGGTAGCAGAATAGGAAACTTAGCACCCTTTGGAATGGTTACCTCTGGTGCATCCTTGACTCATGGCATGATGTATACTGTTGCCATATAAACTTATTCTTCCTACTCTGGGCTGGACTCTTCTATTATCTGAGCTTGACTCCTCATCCTTGGCGTCTGTCTGACCTGTGGTGCACCTAATTTCACAACCCTAGGCGGCGTCGTCATAGCAAAATCGAGGCCACCACGCTGGAATCATCGCACAACGTATTCTAAAGGTTCCTTCTTATACATACACCACCTGGTGCCATACTCTGTACTGGCAATGGCTGTGAAATTGGGGAAACTAGCACTCTATAACTGAAGTATCTCTGCTCAGGAAAAACTCTTACAAATTGCTCTATAACTCTCAGAAATTGCAAAAGTAACCCTTCTGTGTGAATGATCTATGTACTTATAACGAAGGTGATAATCTTTGAAGAAACGGTCACTTAGGTTGGACCCATTGGTGACATTTATTGCATGGAAAAGACAACACTTGTCATTTTGATCCTCATTAATTGCTGAAAATTTGATCAAATTTCCTTCGAAAATTGTGCACAGGCACCGGTCTCGACCAAGATTTACCAAATATGGGAAAATCACTGTATTGTTTCCAAATCTAGGGCAACGGATAGCTGTCGTATCTGGATTAACTGCTTGGCAGAAGGTGACATGACTAGCCCTCTGTCCCTTTCCAAAATTGTCTATGTGGCACGGGGAACATTGCATCATTGTGATGTCACACTGCATCATCCTGAACCAAAAATTTTCACGTCAAGTTGTTGAAACTCCGCAACATTCAAAACTTGCGCAAAATAAACTTTCCTGCTACGATTCCTCATACTTGAATTTTTTTTTTTTTGGGTGTAGACAGTTATAGGTGCGATGTCTCCTTTCAACTACACTAGACATCTACACAGGTAGTTCCCTGTGTTAGGATTGGGAGGTGAAGTGGTTATCACTATAAATCTTAAGCCTACTGCCATTAATCAAAGTAGGAACAAGCTCCCCATTTAGTTTACTGAGCTAAACGACACCTACTTCTGTAACTTGTTGAATCTAATATGGCCCCAACCAATGCGTCTTGAACTTCCTTGGAAACTTAACAAACTTTCTATCATAAAGGAGCACTAGGTGTCCTGTCTGAAAAATATTGCTCTTGATGTGCCTGTCATGCCAAGCTTTTTCTCGTGCCTTCTACACTTTTTGATGAAATCCTGCGATGAATCTGTCTTCTTCTAAGGCAAGCAGCTACGCTAATCTATCATTCATCGTATCTACATCAGCCATCTCGGTAAATTGAGCAATTCTTAAACTGGGAATAATATATTCCATAGGCATAATAGCCTCTTGTCCATACACCAAGCTGAAAGGTGTGTGTCCTGTAAGTTTCTTGCATGTAGTTCTATAAGCCCATAATACAGCATTAAACCTGAGGTCCCAATCATTTCTTTGGCTGTTACAGATCTTAGTAAGATCATTTTCTAGAATCTTGTTAAAATCCTCCACTGTACCATAACTTGTGGGTGGTAGGGAGTGCTCTTATGGTGCTGTATCTAAAATTCCTCCGTCAAGGCCTCAATAGTGCGATTCAGAAAATGTGTGCCTTGATCACTCATCAAAATTGCTGGACATCCAAATCTACTAATGATGTTTTCAAAAATGAATTGTTCAGCTATAGCAGCATCAAAATTCCTTACTGCTTTGGCCTCTGCCCATCTAGTGAGGTATTCTATTCCTGTGATGATGTATCTCGCACCAGATCATTTTCCTGGTGGGTTGATAGGACCCACAAAATATATAGCCCACTTGTCAAATACCCGCAGCGTAATCTATGGTCACAATGGCATTTCATCTCTCCGCGAAGGTTTTCCTACCCTTTGGCAGATATCACAGCATCTGCAAAACTCCTTAGTGTCTTTGTGCAAGGTAGGCCACCATAATCCCGCAGCTAGAATTTTCCGCGCAGTCGGCTTTCCCTACGAAATGACCTCCTGTGGTACCTGAATGTGCTTCTCTGATAATGGCCTCTTTCTCGTGCGGCATCACACATCTGCGCAGGACTTCATCTGGACCTAAATTGTATAATTATCCTGTGATCAAAGTGAAATCTGCTGCTTTCACAACTAACTGTTTCTTCTGCTGCTTAGCAAAATCAACTGGTGCCCACCTTGTAGTGAGAAAGTGGATAATATCTTCATAATAATCATCTGCGATATGGATAGAAAACAATTACGCATCTAGCAAATTATCCACTAAATTACTTGTTTCTTCTCCCGAGTCTATTCACGATAGATGATCAGGTCCGGCATTTAATTTTCCTGGTTTTACAACAATTTCAAAATCATACTCCTGAAATAAGAGTAACCATCTACAGATCCTTCCTCCTAATACTAGTTTATTGACCAAATACTTTAAAGAGGAATGGTCAGTGAACATCTTGAATGGGGCACCCAATAGGTAGTTCCTGAACTTCTATAGAGCATACACCATAGCTAATCCTTCTCTTTCTATAGTGGTGTACTTCTTTTCTGCGGTAGATAACTTTTTGCTGGAGTACGCAATAGGGTGATCGATACCCCCTTCTCTTGGCTGTGTTAAGACAATCCCCAGTGCAATGCCAGATGCATCCACATGTACATGAAATGGCTTGTTCCAATATGGGAATACTAAGATAGGTACTGTAACCATATTATCTTTAAGAGTGTCTAAACTTTGCTGGCATTCCTCATTCCATAGGAATTTCACGTCTTTCTTTAACAACTTTTCCATAGGTGCTGTGATCTTTGCATAGCCTTTGATGAATTTTCTATAATAGTTGGTATGACCAAGCACTGTCTTCAATTGCTTGACTGAGTTGGGTGCTGGAATATTTACAATGATGGCAATCTTTGCAGGATCTACCATCAAGCCTTGTCTGCAAACAATATGACCCAATAAAATACCAAATGGCGCACTGAATATAAATTTCTTCAAGTTAAGAGAAATCTGATATTTCCTACATTTCTCTAACACGAGCCTTAAATCTCCTATATGCTTTTCGATTAATCCAAATACAGTCCAATCATCAAAATAGACTTCTAAGAATTTATGGATGTATTCCTTATATACAACAACTACTACTCTAGAAAAAATAGCTAGTGCATTTTTAAGACCAAAGGGCATTACCGTATACTGGAATGAGCCCCATTCTGTCACAAAGGTGGTCTTATGTCGATCCTCTGGATGGATTCTTATCTGTTGATAGCCCGAAAATCCATCCATGAAGGAGTAGATCTCCTGTCCTCCCACATTGTCTAAAACTTCATTAGTAAAAGGTGTCGAAAATGGGTCATGAAGTGATGCATCGTTGAGTTTGCGCAATTAGACACAAATCCTGATTTCTCCTTTAGTTTTATTTTCTTGCACAACCATGGGACTAACCCATTCACTCTCTTCTATTGGCTCAATGATGCTGCTGCTAGCATCTTATCAATCTCATCCTTAACTTTTTCTTTATAGCGAGGATTCACTCTGTATGGACGTTGCTTAACTGGCCTAGCATCCTCTTTCAAAGGAATCTACAAGACTCCCAAATCTCCTATTATTCCCTCCATCTCTGTGAACTTAGTGGGAAATAAGTCCTGATAGTCATGTAATAGATCTGTGATGTGTCCTACTGTTTCATCATCCCAATAGTCTCCAATAGAGGTAAACTTTGGTTCTGTTTCTGTGCCAATATTGATCTTTTAATCTCGATAGGTTTTGTGATAGCTGGGATCTTGAGTTTTGGTCCATCAACATCGTGAGTCCCTTCTGACTCTGGAATGTTGATGCTGCGAGGATTCTCATCCTCATCATCTGGCTCTGCTGCGAAGTTGTAGCACTCTACCGCATGTTGCAACTGGATAGCCCAATCAGACTAAGCAGACACTGATTGGGTACAGTCATCAAATATCTTAGTCTTTATAACATCCAGGGCCTGATCAATACTTGGATACTCAGATTCAAAAGTGAAAGTGAGTAGAAAGCTGTCTATCATAACTGGCCATTTAATAGTTCCTCTACGCAACTCTGTCTTAGTGTACTAGTTCCTTGGGACTGTGTCTAAAGTGTGAATGAATAGGCGAACCCATTCATCCTCTGGAATGTCCGACCAACTCTATTCACAAATCTTAATATGTGACATGGGGTCACTTTCTCCTGTATATTTCTGCTGTAAAGGCTCCTTGTTATTAGAGAATCTGATCACCATCAGTCTCTTAAAATCATCCCATGATGCGATATGTTATTTATGTACATGCCACTATCTTGCAGGTGTGGCTTTGACTGCAAGGTCAATAGCTACCATCCTCTGATCATGAGGAATTTCCTACTAAAACTGTTGTAAAAAGTCATTGACATCTGCTAAGCCATGAAACGACGGAATATCCTTAACCTCTGCGCCAATCCATCGCAGTGACTTAGTCATAAACGCACATCTGCGAGCTGAGACTTCGTAAAGTCTATTCTGCCAATTTTCTAAGCCAACATCTGAATCTGATGCGCATGAGCTATCACATCGCCAACTAATATTTCCTTTTGCGATGGGGTTGATATAATCACTCTGGTTAGCAGTCATCTGATAGAGGCTTTCCATATTACGCACCTCTTCCTCTGCTCTGATAGGTTCAATATAACGAGGACCCTGGAAAGGATCCAACGGTGCGATGACTCGAATATGATTATCCTCAAAGGTCATTTGTCTTTTCTTTAAATTGATAACAGCCATGTTATCAATTGCCCAATCAATACCTAGTAAAGCTGGATACGGTCTACTATCGCCAATGATTTCTATGACTTTAAAGTCTGCAAAGCTGTGAACTCCCTCAATATCAACTGGTACTTGCGGTAATCGACCCAGTGGAAATACCCTCTGCTGATTGGCTAGTCGCAGATGGATAGGTGATCTGGCTAACTTAGGGCTACCCATCTATTCCCATGTCTACTTAGTTAGAACATTTACCTCTAATCCTAAATCTAGGATTACCTCATCCATTTCAAATTCTCCAATTTGCGCTGTGAGTCTCATTTCTCTTCCTGTTCTTGTATGGCCCATAATATTATGAACAACACGCTGCGTATTGCTCACAGAAGAAGGATGCTGATACTGATCTATGATGCATTGAAGCTCTCCGATAGCTTTCTCATTTCTTACGAGTTTCAAGCAGCTCCGCAGGAAGGATTGGACACTTCCTGTCAACTCATCTTCTTTTCTCCTTCTCGATGTGGTAGCCTGCGATGTCTGCACAGGACTAACGCCACAATGTTGCTGCTGCGGTACGCCCCTACAAAGCAATACCTGCGATCCTGATGGTGTAGGTTTAGTAAAGAAAGTTTTAGCTTGCTGAAACGTTTCTTTGTTCTTCTGTAGGTCAAGTGGTGTTGATTTATCAGTGGTTTTACGCACCCATTTTGGACCTGTATTCTTTTCGGTATCCTGCGATGTCCTACTAGTAGAAGCACTGCTGCGAGTCACAATATTGACTCTTGGTTCTGGTTCTTTCTACTCAGCAGCAATAAGCTGAATATTCTAGTTTACTACTGGCTTCGGGTCCCTAATCTTGGCTATCAAGATAGGACATTATTCTATAGTATGGTCATAGGACTTGCAATATTTACATGTCGTAGTAGGGTTCTGAGAATCCCTAGCATAATATCCTATGGCTCCACAGTTGTAACAACTAATCGGTCCACGGCCATGGCCAAAGCCTCCACCACGGCCTCATCCTCTGAATCCTCCACCATGGCCATCATGAGCCGGTTCGTGCTGTAGTCCTGCTGCTGGACCTGATGTCTCTGACTGGACTCTGTAGAAGTCATGTTTTCTCTCTATCATAAGATCATAAGCTCTGCAATTATTTTCATCATGTCCTACTGACTTACAGAAGTTACAGTATAATTTCTTAGGAGTTTGTACATACTTCTGAAGTAAAGGGCATTCCTGTGGTCTATTTCCTCTTGTTCTATAGATTTCACACCATGGCCCTTGATTTTGTACTAAGGGGTTAGGAGCCCCACTTGCTAGATACTCAACAAATAATGGATAGTTATCTTTAGTATGGCCATGTCCTTTACACTTTGTACACCATAATTCTTGTGCAACCTCTTTTCCTTTCTTAATCTCGTGTAGCTGTAAAGTGAGATTGGCTAACTGATTCTGTAAGTTTGTCATACCTGTACTAGTATCAGCTAGAGGTGAAGCCTCTAGTTTCATTGCCATCTCCAATGCTTCATCCTGCATACGGAGTTTCTGTTGCATTAGTGGAAGTCTGATATAAGGGAGCAGTGCTGCGATGAACCATTCCTTATGCTGTTCCGGTGCAAACTCAAAGCTAACTTGGTCCATAAGAGCTTTAAATTTTTGATCAAAATCCCATTATGACTTTGTGGGTAACTATTTGATGTCTTTAAGTTCTGTAATACATTGTGACTAAGACTTGGGTTTATTACCACTACGTGTACATCCAATTTCTTCAAAATCACTCTCAAACTCTTGTGACATTACACTTACTTAATTTATTCATCTGAGAATATATCCAATGCTCCTTTTTCATGTAATAACATCTTAAGGGACAAATTTAAAGAGTTCAAGTACTTACCACGATATCCTTTGAAGAAGTACCTCTCTGCTTCGCTGAAACTCTTTCTTTGATCAACTGCGAACTCTGTAATGAAACCTTCCAGCAAACTCGCAAGCCAGAAGTCTACTACCTGTGAAATGGGATTATCAACGCTCTTCATGGTGTGAATCAGCTCTAGTGTCTAGACAATGTTCCTTTTCTTTTTGAATACGTGCTTATCATTCAACTTTGATAGCCAATCATACAACTCATTTGCATAGGTCACAAAAAATATCTCGTGCAGGTCTGTGAAGATATATTTTTGTAACCAGTCCTTTCTACTCAGTCTAGGACTCTTGTTTTCTTTCGCAGCAAATTCTCTCTCCTTAGACTCAACCCAGTGGTTAAGTTCTTCTTTAGTAGGATGCCAACAGAACATTAGCTCTTTAATTTGTTCAAAACCCGCAATGGAACCATTTGTTGGTTTACTATGGGAAGACCCGGGTTTACTGTAATGTACCAACAAAACCCCTAGCTCACTGGCCCTTTCAGCGACAGACCGTGGAACGGCCTGAAGTCTCACCCGAAGTGATCTTATATGGGTTGGCTGAAGACTCAGGTGTCCTCAACCAGGTTCTGTGGCATCCTAGGTTTCTCTTGATTCTGGTTAACCAGTGGGATCTCTCTGTGAGGTGCTATTTCTCTATCTCAGCTGACTCTGCTATGGAACTGACTCTTATCGCATCGCGGCTTCTAGGATGATGCGCAAACTTTCTCTTCTACTTGAATCTTTACCTGCGATATCCCACACCACGGCTCCTCTGACAGTGCGATATCGCCTTTCTGTGCTGCGATAGCTTCTATAGTAAAAATCAATAGGACTCTCCAACTCTCAAGGTCCAACAGCTTTCCTTCTGCTTATAATAGCTTAGTTAACCTTCATAAGGGTGTGAACAACTTCACTTAAGCTTCTTCAGTCTATTATGCTTAACATCTATTGTGCTCAACTTGCTGAACTAAATATACAGGAATCACTTAACACAATAATTGTCACTACCTTGAATCAAGCACTGATAAACTCATATACAGACTACTTGATACAGTCAACTTGTGTTTGACCTTCTATATTACTGTAAACTGAAGGATAGCATACATACATTCATTAAATGTTAAGCAAAGCTCATGTAACAGGTAACATATAGCAGATAAGTAAACATAATCACATGAAACAGTCGCACAGCACATAGATTTTACGTGGTTCACTTCCAGGGGGGGAAGCTACGTCCACGGGAACTGGTTTTTATATTATATCTTGAGAGAGTAAACACAGCTCCGCTGCAACCTATTATATATCTCAAGATCTTCTGGGAAACTCCTCGCACTTAGCCGGGAGCCCTTCTCTCTTAGATCTCTTCTCTTCCTCTATTGCTTTCTTCTTACAATATACTCTCTCTCTCTCAATCCCTGCGGACTGTTACATTCATGCTCAAGGAGTCAGCTGCTGGTTACAGTAAGATAACTACAGACTGAACTCAGAACCAGAGCTCGACTCTTTCTCAATGTCTAACTCTTTAACTGTCTATCTAAGCATCTAACTTTCTAACCATCTAACTGTCTAACCCTTCATAATACAAAATACATGCTTAAATAGGTGGCCCGAAGGTCTCACCATGATACAAAACTATGGGCCTATCCCAACAGTAACCCAAAACCCTAACTGTGACAGTCGGCCTATCTCTACTTTGGACTGCCGCTTACTGGTCACACTGCAGCTCTCTGGAGTCTTCCACGCTTCCCGACGTTGATCGTGGGTATGGGTGCCGCTTCCTCGGTCGCTCCCCTTCTGTCCTTTGTCTTCAATACCTCGGCCCGTTGCTCCTTTTCCTTTATGAGGGTAGCTGAGCCCTCCTTTCTTTGCCGCTGCCTTAAGTGCAGTGGTTGAGCTCTCTCTTCTCGGCTGCTTCAGGTACTGTTTCCTTTGAATTTCTTGTCTCGATATAGCATATTTTCTTGTAGTTGCGGGGCCCTGCTCCAACAAATTGATATATTTTGAGAAGGAGAAGGAAGCATTAAGCACCAAATTGATTGATTGTAAAGCCAAGCTATTAAATCTTGAAGAAAAAGAAAAACATTGGGAAAGGGATGCTAAGATTTTGATAGAAAATGAGAAGGACCTACGAACTAAGCTGGCACCAAGAGAAAAAGACTTACAGGAAAAATGTGATGAAGATAAAAATCAATCTACTGCTCCTTCTGTAGAAACAGATGCAACCTCTATTTCTAAAGCAATGTCTCAGGTAAAGATGAAAGATGAAGAAGTCACAGGATTAAAGCAACAGAACAAGAAATTAGAGGAGATAAATTTGAAAAGTGAACAAGAGAAGGACAAAGTAGAGGAAAAATATCAAGAACTAATAAATCATAATACCAAGTTAACAAAGCAGGTGGTTGGCCAAATGGCCTTGCAAGGGGCCAGACATATGATTTGGGATAAAATTATTCTAGAAGCTAATAAGTTTAGACCATATTTAGATTATATTGCAGATCAGGAGAGTGCTATGAAAGTAGACAGACATAATTATTTTATAGTAAAACAAGGATTAAATAAGAATCCAATGGAAGTAGCTCAGAATGCTATCAACTTTTTAAGTACCTTATCAGAAGATCGAGTCAGAAGGTTTGGTATCCAAGACAGAGTTGTTGTTATCTCTTGTGCTAGAAAAGTGATTGTAAAGTACAAAATGTTGGATACTATACAGGATAAAGTTGATATTATAAGTCATAAAGTCAAAGAAGTGATTAAGTTATTTACTCCATTGGTAAGTAGGGGAATTCCTTTCTTCTGGGAGGACAAAGGACCATTATTGTCCCAAAAGGAATATCTAGATAAATTAGTCAATTGCAGGTTAGATCACAATAAGTTTGAAGATATGTAGCATGATCTGTCTGGAAGAATTGTGTTTGATAAATTGGCTGGAGAATTCGAGTTATTATTTGATTTTAAAGTCGCGTGTGCCAAGGTGCCTAATTTTTCATATGCAGACAACATGGATATCAGAGTTATGGCACATGAAATGGTTATTGCATATTTTCCTAATCCTGAACATTGGAGAGTAGTTCAACAATATGGATCAACTAAATATAAGTTACAACCATGAAGACGTCAAGGAAGACAACGCAAAAGGATTTTCAATGAAAGATATATTTTATGATAAAATGTTATTTTTAAAATTAATTAGTTAATAAGTTTTGTTATCTTAGAACTATTTTGTAATAGATAAGTGCTTTGACACATGTAATAAACGGCTGAAACCGTTAGAAAATTAGGTTTATTGTTCGGCTCAAGGATAAATTGTATAAGTATTCATACATTTGATGAAGTGAGGATTGGAACTCGTGAGATTTTGGATATTTGTGTATTCAAGTATTTCTTTAATCAAATTACAGAGCTGAAAGTTGGCATCTTACAGAGATTCATGTGTTATTTCATGTTGCATTCTGTACTTTCCCTTCTTATGTGAATGCTTTTCCAATTTTATCTTTACATTATGTTTTCCTTCATGTCTGAAATGAGAGTATAATTTGGAATTCATATTTACTATGCTCTAACTATTGTTTTCAAATGTCCACCAAACCTTTCTTCTAAAGTTGATACATAATTCATTTTATACAATGCTCTGTGTTAATGGTTTGTTCATGTTCTTCCTTTTTCACCAGACAATCAAATTTTGACTGGGATTGAGTAGCTATCTTGCCTCTGTTTAAAACTTCCATGCAAAAGCTCCATTTATCTATATTCATATCTTGACTCCATAGCCCAATGGTCATGTGTTCATTTTCAACCAATATTACCAATTACAAATAGTTTTTCTTATACATATCTGGCCTTGTTAATATTTTGTGAGAGATCCCTCTCGAAAGAGAAAAAAGCCAGTTTTGTCTTTAAAAGTGGTTTTCCCTATTACCTGGGAATAGCCTTTACAACCTTGGGTAATTTTCCAGTGTTAACAAATTCCACAAAGTGGGGGGGAATGGGGACATCCCTAGAACCTTATAACTTATTGTTGACTTAACTTTGTCCATCCCAATTCATATTTGCACCTTGGTGAGATTAATAATGTTGGTCACCCAAACCTTGTACAACGAACTCTATTCTCAATAATTATAAAATATGGAGTTAATATTGCATATTTTGCACACCTTAGTGGGCCCCTCTTTCCTAGGGAACCCTCCTTGAGAAAATATTCCCTCACATTTATGTGTTTATGGTTATTTATGAGCCCTTTTCCTAGTTTTTACACTAGTACAAAATGAGGAATTAGCTACTACGTGACTAAAAATTCTAGTCACCACTGGTTTTTCAAGTGATTTACTACTAAATATGAGCAATTTTGATTGACCAAACTATAAACGACTAAAATTAATGACTAATTTAGTCACCAATTAACAAATATGACTAGATAATAAGTGATAGAGTTAAAAATGACTAACATAAATGAGTAATTTAGTCACGGCATAAAAAAATGACTAGCTAGAAGAATATGAATTAGTCATTTATGTTAGTCATTTTTTATTGTTACACCAACAATGGAAAATTGCAATTTTTGGACTCTAAAAAGTTATGTAATGGATAAATGGGGGCTTCCAATTGTCTTCCCAAAGGTTGCGATTCATTAAATAACTAAAATTATGACCCCTTTCACAAAACTTTCCTACGTATATGTTTTCATAGAAAACAACTCTATGTTTGATGAACTAGGAAAAGGGGTTGTTGATTCATAAGAAGATATGTTCGTCTGGATAGAGTCTTATGAAGATGAGGTATTATATCCTCCTGATCATAATCACATTCACTTTAATTTTTTCATGTTTTGTATCTTCAAGGTTGGTATAGTTTTTGAGATGGAGTTCTCTAGAGCTAACAATAAATACCCAATCTAATATTATACCAGTAATTTATGGTCTATAAGTGAAACTTTTTGAAACTCCCAAACAATATCAAATACAAATATTACAAAATATACCATTACTCATTATATATATAAGAATAAAATAAATGATGGAAAAATATATGTTTATTATATTGACCAAACCCATCAATTTCTCCATATAAAACGCTCATACAATCCCATGCTTCATTTTACATTCATGAACAAACATATGCTATATTTCTTTGCATTTTCAACAAGTTTATTATATTGACCAAACCCATCAATCTCTTCATATCAATCACTCATGCAATCTCATGTTCCATTTTACATTTATAAGAAAATATTCAACTTGGTAAAAATGAATTCACACATGGTGTATATATATCCGGCGTAAACCTTGATTAATTTTGTAACTTTGTTTTTATTCTTCAACTTCGTAAAAAGAAATTCACACATGGTGTAGATATGTGCATCTTAAACACTGATTATTAGTTTTGTAACTTTGTTTTATTTTAGTGCAAAAAGTTAAAAACATGTAAAGTAAGTTTAAAAAAAAAACTTATTACTTTGGAATATTTATCTTGTTACAAAGGAATAGTTTGTTGCTATACCATTAAAAAAATAAATTTCTTTTCTAAAGTAATATAACAAAAAGGAATGAAATAAGTTGTTTCACATCTCTCCTTTATATATAATAATCATTAATTCGAGTAGTAAACTCCCACTCAACGTTCAAAATTGAACCCTTCCCATCCCTTCCAAAGGGTTCTAGCCCTTTCTAGAAGTGTAAAATTAAAATTGCCCTTCAAAAAAAAATTAAAATCTGAATTTCACCCTTCCAATTAAGGACATAATTTATATCAACATTTCAATTGAAGAGCAGCATTTGAAATTATCCATCCATATAAATTTCTCAAGATGTTGAAATTCCTATGCTTTAAAGTTCTACTCATCAATCAAAATATTGGAAATATCATAAATTATAATCACCCACTCACTCACGTCATGCCCTCATTGTTTAGCTGTGCAAGATGACCAATGATCACTGACGACTACGAGGCACTAGCCACCAAGATGTGACTTTGAATCCCAAGTCATTTGGGGTTGCACTCTAAAGTGTGACAATGTGTCAGGGATTACAACTGTAACAACAAATAACAACTACTAGTCTACTACTAGGCCCGAAACGAGCCCAAAACTTTGTGCCTACTATCTATGTGAACCTGACTACCAATGTCCACTCGTTTTTTGTCAAAATAAAATTCAAATGGCCAGTTTGATGAGCCCTCCTCTACAAGATTTCATTGCGTGCATGAATATCACATATGCATGACAACTATAAATAGCACTCAATGCATGTAACTACAAATAATGGCATGCTTCTAGGAGCACACATTATGCAAAGGTCGATTTATGCATTGATACAGGGAGGTGTCACTAGGCACTTGATATAGAAAAACAATGAGCTAGAAAACAAATTGGACCAAAGCACCACAATGGTTATTAAAAAATTTAAAATAACAATTTTTGCCTTAAGAATAGTCTTCAATTTGATGGGTGACATGATCATGATGTAATCTCCCTTCGTCCTTCCAAACATTTGTGGTTTCTCACAACTTTTTTCATGGGCGCGCCACCAAAATACATATAAAAATTACTTGTATTTACTAATCTTCTCTTTAAATCCTCATCTCATAGACATAACTAAGGATTATTATGCATGCACATCCTCACCTTATAATATCAATTGGGTCAAGGTGTAGAGACATCCATAAAATATCAAATGTGTCAAGACACAAAGAGTAACATACAACTATAAGTAAGTCTTATATTAAATTTATTATATAAGTCTTTAATTGACACTATCAACTGAGATTTGATACATTGGATTGTCGTGATATTCTTTTCACTTCTTACCAATGTGATATGAAAGGCATTATTTGAAGGTGAAGTCCGGAATTTTACATCTTCTTCCTCATTCTCATGCCTTTTGGTAAGACAATAAGGAGGGTAGTGACCCACATCAACATGTAAAATGGT
Organism: Pseudotsuga menziesii; assembly: GCA_001517045.1. Lineage (NCBI taxonomy): Eukaryota > Viridiplantae > Streptophyta > Pinopsida > Pinales > Pinaceae > Pseudotsuga > Pseudotsuga menziesii. The sequence continues at coordinate 134,824 of LPNX011087184.1, read as the reverse complement.
TTCGACATAGAGGTAGACAAATGAATTGTTTTCATTAAATAACTTAAATTTCCTACCCGTGCCTTTCGATTCACCGAATCGTGGACTGGTACAAAACACAACAAATTTTAGAACCTTGAGCTCTTAATTACTCACACCTAGAACTTTCTCAAAGCATGCCATTAATAAACTTATTTTGGTGTTCCAGTTCACTTTAAAAGGAAGATTGTTGAGACTTAGACATGCAGTGAGTTGCAAGGCTTCAATTGACTTGGGCTTGATTCCATTGCCCCTCCATCCCATACATGTATTTTGTTGCGTTAAGTGTTAAACAACAAAATTTGATGCCTCGGCCCCAAAGATGATATCGTTGCTAACTTGCTTGGTATGCGGTATTTTTTTTAATGTTTTTTAGTTGTGTATTATTTTTTCTTAGGTGCCCAATCCCATCATTCTTACATCACTCGGGATTGGACTGGTACCCTCTCTCTAGTTTGAATTAAGTTTTTGGTTGTATATATTGGTTGTAGGTTTATTATAGCCTTGTTTTGCTTAGTGGATTCCTTTTGTACATAGTTAACAGTAAGTAATTCTCTCATGGTCCTAGTTTTTCTTTAAGACTATATCTAGTTACGACATTTTGCACTATGCATAAGATCAATCGAATTCCCCAATATGGTTATTGCATAGTCTAAATAGTTTTTTTTGTATAATGAAGCGTGCTCCAACTTGAAAAAAATACTATAGAATAGTTTTTATGTTACTTACTCTAAAATTAGTGTTACTTATTTGTCAAATTAATGCATTTAAATTAATTTTTATTGAAAATATGTCATATTTTTGTATAGATATTAGAAGGTGCTCAATTCTTTAAAATTGTAAAAATTTAAATAAACAATATTTTCTTTTTTGCATTTTTGAAAAAAAATTTTAATTAATTTATACTTGTCAAATAAAGTATAACTATTTATATTACCCTTCATCTTTAAAGGGCTCGGAGAATAAAACTATTTATATTGCCCTTCATCTTTGAAGGGCTCGGAGAATAAATGCCCTTCCAATTGAAATTAAGACCCACCCTTCAAATTTGATCACTGCTCCTGGTCATTGTTCCACGGGCCAACCACATACAAATGAGGTTGTTAATAACCTTCCCAACAAGGCTCTGGCAGGATTTCTGATCCCATAAGACTAGGTGTTATTTTTCCAGTAACTACTCAAAATTAGAATTTGAGAAACGTCGCTTCGTCACTTTAAACTGTCCTATCTAACCTTCCATTCCGCCTGCCATTCCATGTGTCATTTTCATAACAGAGGTCAGAGGATATTCACAGATCTTGTGATGAAGCTGTCATGCACTTATGCTATTTCGATGCATGTGTTTATATGTACAGTCTTCATTAGAGGGAAGTTGGAACTTGCAGAGAAGTTGAAGAAATGAAGCTTTGAAATTGCCTGCATGTTTCTTGTAGAAGAATCTTGCTGCCATAAATGGTTTTGGAATTCCCAGAAATCCTATCATGGGTCACCTGGATACATGTATGAAGCAGATTAGAAATAACAGAATTGTTTATCTTCTTGTAGATGCAAGCTCAGTCTCGTTTGTCATTTATTTCTCCTGTGACGGTCAAGAAACAATGAAGAATCCCAGGCTTAGGAGAACTTTTAGCTTCCATCCGAGTTACTCCCAAGTTGTGGACAGTTTGGCTCCGTCTCCTTCTCCTGAAATAGTAAGTTATGGAGATAAAAAGAGTATTTCTCCAGAAATCTAGTTGCATGGAAATAACCCTAGTGTAGATAGTGATGGTTACCAAAATAGTAACAGTTTAAAGCAGAAGCACAGTGGTGAGAATTTGGCTTCGAATAAGGGACAATTGGAGAGTTAGTATCCAGAGCATGTTGTAGAGAAATAATCTTGATCGGTAAATCAATCTCAAAACATCTATGAATTTTGTGCAATAGTTGACAATACTTATGGTAAAGTATATACAGTGAAAAAGAAAGAAAACCCACCAGTTCAGTGTGATATATATTGCAGGAAATGGGTTAGTGATGATGCATATCCTCTTTATCTTTCTGGAGAATTCCCTTGTATGAGCGGCGCATTTGAATGAAAAGGGAATAGGTGCCCGGAATTAGGATATACACAATGGAGATGGAAACCTAGAGATTGTAATATTCCCAGGTATGCAAAACTACTTTTTACATTTACGAATTCTCTAAACACTATATTCATGAAATGCCTCTCAAATTAGCACTTGTCTTGCCTTGAAGGTTGAATGCTACATACATGTTGGAGAGGCTGAGGGGAAAGAGATCATAGGGGACTCCATCAATCGTAATCAATGGGAATCCTTAGTCTACATTCTAAGAACTGTAATGCCTGAAAAGAGAAAGAAATTCATATCCAAAGGCACCATAACTACTTTTCTAGCTAAGGAAAGCTTTTTAACAGAAACAACTTTTCATTTTATTTCCACAGGATTAATAGAAATTTAAGTAACAAAGAACCTAATTTATGGCAACGTACTACAAGATTATAACTGTACAGTGGATTTATTTTGGGCTCCCTTCTTGGTCTGTACAAATTCATATAAGAATAAGAAATATTATTTAGGCTTAAATTTATTTAATATGTTAAATCCGATGATCGATCACTACACCCATAAGAGAGTTAAATCGCAGAAAGAGGATTAGAGGAAGGTGTGGGCATGGAAGAAGGGGTCCATCCATTCATGACCGACATATCAGCATCGATCACTGAGCCCCTTCTCAGGCCTTACCATTACCCTTTTGAGGGTGATTTTCTCAAACTATGAACTCTTTCAAATTTAAGGCATTTGCTTTTAATATTCTTGTTTATTGTCAATTTTATGCTGAGATTTGAATCCTAAAGTATGTATATGTGAATGAATGGTGATTGGTTGATATTTGTAGAAGGTCATCTCATGGAATGGGTAGAGGACCAATACGTGGGCTCTCGCCTAGGTAGCCTGCGAGTGTTGAAGTGGATGCGATGGTGACAGGGGAGGAGATTCAAACTATTGCATCCTCGGATCCTTACCCACCCTCTATCCATGGCCCTCTTCTTACAACAGCAGAGTCTTCTTCACAAGGTAATTCCAATTCTTGAACAAGGAAGGAATTTTCAGGTTGTTGTTCCCCTGCTCAACAGCCTTACAAAATACATATTTCATCAAACAAAATCCTATTTTGTTTGATGAAATGTTCGAATTTCTCAGGACGAACTCGAATGAATCACCGGCTACTGAAATGATAACTTTCTGTGAGCTAGTGAATCAGTAAAATTCTATGTTTTGGTTAAGCAGCCTTTGCAAACTATAGATTATTTGACAAAATCACCATTATCAAGTTATTATTTTGGGTAGATTTACATTAACAATCAAGGGATGAGTATTAATAATTTCCATATCTTTTTCTCATAACCTAATCTTGAAATCTTATCTAAAAAGTTATCACTTGATTTTGCTATTTGATTTTATTATTATAGAGGTTGATAAGGTTGCGAAATTGGATGATTGATCATAGTATGGTTTGGAACATTATCATAGGCTTCATTTGGATGTGAATTTATGGGTATGCATGGTTAGTTCAATGTAAGTGTGGCAAGGTCTTAGAGTATCCAAGGACTAATATTTTATACAAACATGCCAGATCCTAAGTTACCTCTCGGATTCCAAACCATACTCAATATCACCATAATAGTTTAATGTTGATTTCTATAACATGGTCTATATTGCAAAGTTTGGTTTTGATTTGATCATTTTATATTATGTTGCATGGCTCGCCACCTTCGAAGGTTAAATCAAATCTACGGTAAGGGTGACATAGGATTATTGTTTAACATCGGCTTGATTTATGTCGTCGCCTCCAATTCCGATATACCTGCTATGAAATTGATATGGCATCATTGCACGGGTACTTAGTTCTGTCATTCACATTCAATTCCGAGTACCCGTGTGGTGTCGTGGCTCCATGATCGGTTAACACCTGTAGTCTGTGCAATGAGTGGTCTTACGTCAATAGCCCGGGGTAAATAATGGCAAGATGAGTTCAATCTGGAGTTGTTTTGCTGTCGTTTCTTATTTTGATTGCCTTACTATGTTATCATTCCCCTTCATGCCGAATTTTCAGGGTTATCGACTGGGTTTATGCATGTCGCAGCTGGTTTATGAATGCATAGGGTTTCGTTGCTTAGTTTTTCTCCTTGGTCTACACCCTGAGTGCTCACTCTCAAGTTCGCTGTCGTTTTTTGATCTCTGGTATCTTTTCCAGGTGAGGTTTCGTGCATGTGCACAGTTAGTTATGGCACCGGTGGTGAGAGTCGAGCCCTGTGAGATGAAGCTCCTTGATACAAACCCCAAAATTTTATCCAAGGTCGAGGCTATGGGATGGTTGCCGTTTATCAGTAAGTTTTTGGATTCGAACCCTAAAGTGACGAGGGTGTTTGTTGTGTCTTTGGACGACTTTCAGGTCAAGGTAGGTGATCTTTAGTTTCGAGTGGACGAGCGTTCGGTTGCGCTTGCTACTGGTTTGCCATTGGTAGGCGAACGATGGTTTAATTACCAGCGAATGGATATAACTGAATGGAGGAAATTACTGAAGAATCCCTGTCAAGAGGTATCGTTCAGAGCTGGAGTGGCCCAAAAATACTTTAAGAAGGAGTGGCGACGTGTCTTGGACCTAATCCACAGGTACGTGACCTATGGAGGTCGCCTCTCTTCAGCCTATGTTTACCATCTGCGGTTGATGCTTTTTTATTGGGTTCCCTCTGAATTTACCTTATTACCTAGTTCAGGGTCTGTCTAAAATGTCCTCTGCAATTAAAAAGGGTCCGAAACATATTAGTCATAGTCTTTTTCACCACGGTATGGTGAGGATGTTAATAGAGAGGGAATTGTCAAATTTAAACAGGTCATGGGATGAGTTTATTGAGTTTAATGGCTTCTCAACCTTTTGTCACTGTCAGTTTGACTGCCTGGAAGAATTATTAAGGCATCAAGAACCTAATCAAGTTTTGGTCTCGCCTTTACGCAAGCCTTTGTCAAGCAAGCCCGTGTCAAACCCTACTGGTCGAATGAGCCCCAGTGTTTGTAATGAGTCGATTCCTCCTCCTATAAGTAGCCCTGGTTCCTCTGTGTCTGCAAAACGTATGAATAAGTCTTTAGGTTTGTCTCCAGTAACCCCAAAAAGAAACACTGATACCTGCAAAAAAATGGGTAAAAGGCCAAAAGCTAAGTTGATGGGTAGGTTTACTAGAAGCATGGCCAAGGGTAATGTTGTCAAACCACCCGTGAGCGATAGTGTTCATGTGGAAACTGTCGTGATAGATGATCAAGAAGGAAACCCTGTGTTGCCTGATGATGATCGTAACATTGGGCATGAGTTCATTTCGAACCTTGCTGATGATAGCCCTCCCGTGTTTGATAAGGATGTTTGGGTTGATCCTGTTGTTGACCCTCAAGCTAAGGGGAAGACTGTAGAGACAAACTTACCTGGTCTCTATCAAGATGGGCATATGATTCACCCGCTGTTTGTTAATTATTTGTTAGACAAGATACACAGGATGGAAGTAAGAGTTACTGAAATGGTAGCTCATTGCGATATTATGGAGGGTGGGAATCTTAAGTTGAATGAGAAGGTGGTTTTAAACAACAAGTCTCTGCTACGTCTTAAAAAGCATAAGAATCGGTTGATCCATAGGGTCCTGAAATTGCAGAATGAAAATAACAAGAATGAAGAAAGAGTACGAGAGCTCAATGCTCAAGTCACATTAATGTAGTTTAAGGGTCAGTCGTCGAATCCAGCAAAGGGCGTAAACATTCAGGTGTTTAACACTCCTGTGAGTTTATAACGGGTTGAAGTGCACCTATTATTGGTTTCAGTTTTGAAGTTATGATAGATTGATAAGCAAGTTATTTCCCCAACAGGTATTTGGTTTAATTCATTTATTATTTAGTTTATTGCATTTTCCTTTGGTATGTGTTTTAATTATATTTCTTTCTTGTGCAGTATCGCAGGTGATATTTTGGATCTTCTCTCTCGGATTTTGATGATTGTTTACGGTCTGGATGATCCCTACATAATCGGGAACAAATCGATTGGCGAAGACTGTTTTCCAGGTGTCATAATGTAGTTAGTGTCTTTGTCGATTTTATGATTTTGTGCTATGAACTAAGTCTATCCAATTTCAAAACATTTAATGTATATTAAAAATGACATGTTTCACTTGTCATTTTTAACGAAATTGGATTTGATTTCGATTTTATGGTTTTCGGTTGTTTAGAACCATTTCTCTATGAATTGGTTATTTAAAGAGACATGTGGGTATTGAGAAAGGGGTCGATAGTTTTGGGAAAGGAAGACACAAGACCACTGTTTGATTTTCCTGTGACTTATGGCAGTTTCCTCTCAGCAGCTACAGTATTTTAAACTGGTGATACTTATATATGTTTACAGTATTTTTACTTCGTATATGTGTTTATTGTATCGATTGGTCTTGTTATTTTTTCCATATTATTAATGTTTGTCATGATCTCTTTAATGATATTATGCAAATATATTATGTATAATTGTCGAATTATGCTGATTTAGGTTTGCTGATGTATGTCATGTCGTAAAATTGATGATTGACATCATTTCATATGTGATATATGTGTCTATTGTATGATCTTGTTTGATTTCTGAATTTATTTTGAATATTTTCAAGATTATTAATGCAGTAGTCTCATTGGCAGATTTGATTTCAGGTTAATATGTTTAACGCTCCTGATTAGGATAGGACTTAGAATAGATTAGTAGTTTTCGTTTAATTATTTTACTAAAGAAAATATTTGAATCAGATCTTTATATTCATATTACATCCAGAGTATTTTCTTGTAATTAATGTACAAGTGTTTATAATATATATCTGTATAATATCAACTCTGTTAATATTCAGTTTGTTTTTATTCCTGTATTTTAATTAACTGCTTGAAGTAGATTCAACTTAGCAGATTGCTCTTGTAATATATAACATTAATTAACTTGTGTAGTTATAGGTATAGATCTGATTAACAAACTGTAGTCTTAGTTTTAATCCTCTACTGTAGCGGGGAATAACTTTAGGAAAGGCAACGGGGCCTTATTCCCTTCAGGAACAACTAGTTAAACGACTGAGAGCATCTCGAAAACTCTTGGATTGGGTTGTTCCTCGGTTGACACATGTGCTTAATCGGCCCGTCAACACAGGTATAAAATGTGTCTGTTTTAGTTGGGTTTGTCAGTTCGATCCTAAGTCGTCACAGTTTTAGTTTTGAAAAGTTTGTCCCCTTAATATTACAACCCTACATTGCACAAATGACTTGTGAATTAAGTTTCTAGGGTGGGGGGACTTGTGGGCTCCACTTTTTGAAATTAGTGGGGAGGGCGATGTGTAGATACTTCAACCATTGAATTTTATACATATGACTAAAAAACTAATAATAACAAAGAATTGAAACTTACGTGAATCAGAAAAAAACTTCAAACGTGAAATATAATGTGATGCGAAATTGGAATGAAGATTGAAAGTAAAAAATACGAAAATTTGAAACTGAAGGTGAATAGAGAGAAAGCTGAAAATCTATAAATTGACACTGTAAACTGATGAATTTTTCTTTTGAATATCCACTACTGGCCACCACTATCAAATTTCTGCAAAGAATAGACTCTTAGACTAAATTCTTGGCTAAATTCATATAATAGATCATAGGGCATGGAAAATGCAAGCAGACTGTAAATCATATTGTATGTTCATTAAATCTTAGACAACAAACTATCGTTGTTGAAGGAGTTATATTCAATCCTTTGAAAGTAAGGATATGAATGGTCTTGATCAGCTTCAGGGTCAACCCTTTTCTAATAAGGTCATGTACCAACCTTCCTTTGTGTTTCTGCATCATCATCAATATATTTTTTGGCTAGCATTACATACAAAGTAGCTACCATTAGGTTAATGTTCAAGTTCCTTCATGCTGAGAGGCATAACTGTAGTGAGGTGGTTGTGCTTGTATTGATGTGGAGAAGGTTCAACTCCCACTTGAGGAATAAAGCTTGGACATGAACTTCCACAGAGGTTCAATGTGAATGTGCTGAAAGTGGTTTTAGATAATTCTATTTTGTAATTTATTTTAGGAAAAATGAAAAGTCTTATATTTAGGTGAGTCTAATAAAGTGTATTTACTACATTAATGATTTGGAGACAGATTTGTACAATCAATAATGTTATGGAAAAAAAAAAGTAATTAGTTAGTTAATTAGTAATTAGTTAAACAGTAATAAGATAAAAAGGCTCATAAGATAAAAAAGAAAACTGAAAAAAAAAAATCCATATCCGCTCATAAAATCAAAATGTAAAACCAAATAAAATGTCATTAAAAAAATTGACTCAAGAAACTGAATGCCTCTCAGTGCTTGATAGATCTGCATTTATGATGGATCTATGCTAGTTGTACAGTAGGCCATACAACTAATGTTAATATTTTTTGTGCGGGCCATACCTTCTCAGTAGTTCTTACAACTCAATTCTAAGGTGATTTGTTTACTGTGTTTCATTGTCATACCTGAAATGATATTTTTTGGTGGAAAAAGGCTACCTTGTCATATATGAAATGCAAGAAAATGTATTTGTGACAAAAGACTCCCATGTTGTAATTCCCATGTCAATTTTCTTTGATTCCTGAGCATAGCTTTAGCTGATGCATGCTAGGCTATAGTTTTATCTAAAATGTGGAAGGGTTGCTTTTTATTTGTGTGGAATTTAAATGTGCAAACTCTCTTTTTCCAGTGAAAAAAGCTTAATTTTATTAATAGATAACAAAAATACATTCTGTAGAAGAGGCTTGTTTCTAAGCCTTTTCAAAATACTTCTTTTCAGCTCAAACAGTTTGTCCCATATGTGGTCCCAAAATCCCACACACAGGTTTACAACCATATCACCAAAACAATAAAGTCCTTCATCTGATAGAAACCAAAAATCTGTATATCCAGCAAGCTCTTCCATGCCGAGAATCACTGATTTGAGTTTCACATCTTTGAAAATTGCTGAAAGTTTCGATCAGAATTCAGTCTAAATAAGCAGGGCCAAATCATCTATGAACTCAGGTATTAAATGTGGGAGCTCTCACATATGAACTTGTTTATTTATGGAAGTTATTTCCTTTTTACCCTCAAGTTGCATAATCAAATGATAAGATGACTAGTATTTTTGTGTATCTTATACCAAATAGAGATATTGTATAGGGGAACCTTGTAGCTAAAAACATGATCTGCTAAATTTATGCAAGTTTATTTCTTGTTAAGACAAATAGGTGAATGAATACACTTTTTTTTTTATTAAATGAAAATACGATTGTTCATTAAGATCATGAAACTTCAATGAAGGGTCAAGATTTATATCAGATCCATGATTTCTTTGTTCTCTAAGATGTGTTTTAAAATCACTATATTTGATATTCCCAAGGAATAAATAAAAATATACATTTGAGTAGTCCTGTGAGGACTCAAGTGTGCTAGATACTGTTTTGTTGTCCATCATTCAAAAACAAAGAAATTTAAGAAAACTATTAAAATTATTCCTTACGTATTCTCTAGGATACTCAATTTGTCATCAATACAGAATCATCAAAAGAGTCCTAATATCTAAACCAACAATACAACAAGATGAGCATAACCAGTGTCTACATCCCTCAGCTATGACTCCGAGCTAATCTGCCATTAAGTGGTTGTTAGTACAAGTCTTTTCTGAATCATATAGGAAGTGACTTTTCTAAATTCTTGTTTGGTTTAGGTACCCTTTTGTAACAACAAAGTATATTTAGAAAGCTTGTCTGCCATTGAGTTGAAATCTTGGTAAATGTGTCGAAAAAGGATTATTATTATGGTTTCAAAGCAATTTTTGACCTCTTGAACTTGGTTCATGCAGGCCTATATTCTCGATGCTGGACAGATGACTAGCCCAATCTATGATAAAATTTGAATCTCCATAACCTTGAAATTGTTTAATACCTCCATTCTCAGTTGTTTTCCACAGTCTGAATGTAGACTTCTGCCCTGCTTGCCCCTTTACTAGTCTCATAGTTTAGCAACAAATGAAAAGAAGAGTTGTTAGTACAAGTCTTTTCTGAATCAGATAGGAGAGTGACTTTTCTAAATTCTTGTTTGGTTTAGGTACTCTTATGTAACAACAAAGTATATTTAGAAATCTTGCCTACCATTGAGTTGAAATCTTGGTAAATGTGTCGAAAAAGGATTATTATTATGGTTTCAAAACATTTTTTTACCTCTTGAACTTGGTTCATGTAGGCCCAAATTCTCGATGCTGGATAGATGATTAGCCCAATCTATGATAAAATTTGAATCTCCATAACCTTGAAATTGTTTAATTCCTCCATTCTTAGTTGTTTTCCACAGTCTGAATGTAGACTTCTACCCTGATTGCCCCTTTACTAGCCTCATAGTGTAGCAACAAATGAAAAGAAGAGTCGAAAAAAACAAAGCACCAACTCCAGAAATACCTGATACTCCTTTTCATGCTCTCTTGAAAAGACCTAGGATTTTCTTTATCAATATAATGCATTAGTGAACAGCTAGAAGGTTTTTCTTTTAGAATCATTTTTCATTCTATTACCTCTCTAATCTTGTGTGCTACCTGGGAAACTGTGCAAACCTGTTCCAGGAAGATCATCAAATTTCTTGACATCCATATATCATATATAAGCAAAACATGGGAGCCTGAAAAGTTGCTACAGTTTTGTCACCAATCCAGTCCTAGACAATCTACCAAGCTATGCCTATATATATCATCTTGTTGCTAAATTTCTGTGGTGGTTAGTTATTGGAGTTTTTGTCAGAGAAACCACAGTATCGAGATGACCGAGTCGACGTTTCGGATCCATATCAGGATCCATCTTCAGGACAATGTCGAAAGTGAAGAGAGTGAGAAACATTGATGAATACTGGGACCAGGTGGAAAAAGTCTAAGGTCGGCTGTGGAGGCTAGGGTTTGCTAGTTGATCTTAGGCACATTAATAGGCATATTAAAATTGGTTAATAATAAAATTTATTAATAATAATAAATATATCTTTTGACATTTAGTTTGTCTTATAGTTTTTAATAAAACGTTTATTATTGTCCTAACTTAGCCATGGAATTTTTAACAATATAAACAATTTCTTTTTTAGATTTTCCACACATTCTGGAATTTAAAATTAAAATATAAAAAAATTTCAACCTAGCAAACCCTAGCCTCCGCAGCCGACCTTAGACTTTTTCCACCTGGTCCCAGTATTTATCAATGTTTCTCACTCTCTTCACTTTCGACATTGTCCTGAAGATGGATCCTGATATGGATCCGAAACGTTGACTCGGTCATTTCGATACTGTGGTTTCTCCGACAAAAACTCCAATAACTAACCACCACAAAAATTTAGCAACAGAGATTACATCCCTACATGGAAGGGATATCTGGTAGCAATTCCGTCTTTTGGAGAGATTGAGAATAAAGATAAAACTGAGAGCTGGCAATTTAAACTTCTTGAAATAGTGTAGGGATAAGAAACTCATTCCTGCATTCGCCACCATAAAGCACAGAATGCGTAGTAGTTGGAATAAGAGAGCGTTCAATAAATTGAGTGAAGCACTGGTGAGAGCAGAAATAAAGAAGACTCGAGCAGAGTTGGATCGCCTATCCAGAAAGGCACTCGCCCTACACTTAAGTTTGGCAAATACCATACACAGAGATCTCTGGACGGTGGTGGATGCTAGCGCGGCTCTGAAAGCAATCAACCTGGAACGTAAGGCTCAAGTAAGGAAAGCAAAGAAGATCATGAAACTTGAAGGCAGGAGCTCTAGCAATACACCTGCAAATGAGGGTCGCTCAAGTCTGAACCTTAGCAACACACCAAAACATTATGGGAATAGGGCAAGCATGGTCATGGAACTCACACCAGCATCCAATGATAGGGCACTCATACCAGCAGAGGTTGCTTCCAACGTTTTAACACTCACACCAGTGCAGATCGCAACAATTGATGGGATGCCACAGACACTTACAACAGCGTAGAATGCAACCAACGTTTTAACAGTATTCGGTGGGATGATGGCAAATGACAGGGAAAGCACGGTCATGGAACTCACACCAACAACCAACGATGGGGCACTCATACCAGCAGAGTTTGCTTCCAACTTTATAGCACTCAGACCAGCGTAGATCGCAACAAGTGATGGGATGCCACGGACACTCACAACAGCGCAGACTACAACCAACGTTCCGACAACATTCGGTGGAATGACGACAAATGACAAGTCAGTTTTAAGTGATTTAGCAGCAAATAATTATCTTGACATTACTTTAACGCATTTAACAAACATCACATCAACGCATGAGGAAAACGGTGATTTTATTCTTAGATCAGGTTTAAACCCCAACGTGGGTGAAAATACAACTGCGCAGAGCTTAAAATGTGATAGGACAGCCTATAGTGAGTTGGCAGAAAATGATAGGACAGTTTGTGACGATTCTGCAGCTAACAATGGTTCAACAAAAGAGGGCATGACAATTGAATCATCTCTGAACCCTGACAATACTTTAGTGCATAGGGCAAACAATACATCATCGCACAAGGAAAATTGTGATATTGAATCAAGCTTAAACCCCAGCGGGTGAAAAATACACCTGCGCAGAATACAAATTATGGTAAGAAAGCATATGATGGGAAGAAATTGGTGAATCTCTCCAGCCACACATTAGACGGTGCCGAATCCACTATTCTGAAGAAAGGTCTCAATTTTTCCGTAGCCCCTAAAACCATTCCCGTCGAATCCATTATTTGCAACATTGAGGATAGCATCCAAAACCTGAACTCTGTTCAGCAAGAAACAATAAGACAGGAGTGTGCTGTAGTATTGAGAAAAGCCAAGCCACCCAAACGTAACATTACAAAAGAATAAGAGCGTGCCTTAAGAAACCTGAGGGCTAATGAAGACATAGTTATTCTTAAAGCGGACAAAGGTGGAGCCATTGTGATTCTGGATAGAGCATATTACAATATTAAAATGCTCGACCACCTCACCAATAGTGGAAGCTATAAGAAACTAAGCAGCAATCCGATATCTAGAGTAACTAAAGAAGTCAAGAAAGCGATTCTAAACTCCAATTTAGATGATTATTTGAAAAAATGCCTTATACCCACCCGAGACATCATGCCCAGGATTTATGGCCTACCCAAAATCCATAAAGAAGGAGTCCCGCTCCGTCCTATCGTCAACACTATAGGATCCCCCACCTACGAGCTTGCCAAACACTTAGCCAAGGTATTAGGTCCCTTGGTCGGCAATACTAATTCCTTCATAAAGGACTCAAGCCATTTTGTCGAACTATCAAAGATGAGAAATTAGAACCCGAGGACATGATTTTAAGCTTTGACGTGGTCTCACTCTTCACAAAGATACCTCTAGATGAAGCAATCCAGGTTATCAAGGATGCCACCGACCTTCACACAGCCAAGCTGGCAAAAATTTTCCTAAGATCAACTTTCTTCAGCTTCCAAGGTGAATTTTATGAGCAAACCACAGGTGTAGCTATGGGATCCCCCCTCTCACCCATTGTTGCTAACCTCTTTATGGAAAATTTTGAGAAAGAAGCCCTAGAATCCTATCCTCTAAAACCATCAAGATGGAAGAGGTACGTGGATGATACGAATGTGGTTTGGCCACATGGTGGAGATGAACTCAGGAAATTCCTAACACACCTCAACAGTATCTCCCCCAACATCAAATTCACAATGGAACTTGAGGAAAACGGGAGCATCCCATTTCTAGATGTCCTCCTTACGAGAAAAGAAGATGGCACTCTTGGACATGAGGTGTTCCGTAAAAAGACGCACATGGATAGCTACCTCCACGCAGACTCCCACCACCATCCTTCCCAAAAGATAGGTGTTCTCAATACCCTGGCAGTGAGAGCCTCGAGGATCGCGGATTCAGAACATATTAAAAAGGAGAAAGACCACCTCAAAGAAGTATTCACAAACATAGGCTAGAAACACAAGATCATCACGAAGACCCTTAGCAAAGACCACAACAAGAGCCCTAAGGGTTTGAAAACCTCTGACAAGAGGACCACCACCAACCCACGAGCTTACTTACCGTATATACAAGGGGTGACTGATAAGATCTCTAGAATTATCATTAAGAACAACATTACGACCTCGTTCAAACCCCTAGAGACCATTAAGAAAAGAATGAGATCTGTTAAAGATCCGGTTGATCATACACAATTCAGAGGGGTTTATAAAATCCCTTGTTTGTGCAAGATCAGCTACATAGGTGAGACGGGACATTCTTTCCACACACGGTTAAAAGAACATGAGGCAGACATTAGAAAAGAACGTATCCGTTCCTCAGCCCTTGTGGAACATGTAGCCAAAACCAAGCATCACATCTGCCTAGAAGACACCATTATCCTCGCGAAAGAAGACCACTATTTCAAAAGAAAATTTAGAGAGGCATTAGAGATTACCAAACTCCCACACAATCTAAATAGGGATGGGGGCCTTGAGGTAAGCACTAGTTGGCTTCCCCCTATTCTCAATCGGAAAGGCCACTCTGTCCCTTAACCTTTTTCCTTCTCCACCCTTTTTCCTCTTTCAAGCCTCTCCCTTGATTCCTTAGTCCTCCTTCTGTGTCTTTAATTGAAACCTTAATTTTTAAAGAATAACCCAAAAAGTTTAAAATTAAATAAACTCTAGGAGGCTTAAAACAAATGAAAATCAACTCTTTAAGCTTCAATTTAAATACTTTAGGATTTTAAAGTATAATTAAAAATCACCTTGGACCTTTAAGACCCTTAGGGTTCCTTAATTTTTGACCTAATTGATTGCCTTCTCCTTTCATTAAAACTTTATTACAAGTTAAAATTGGAAATTATAACTAAAATTATAATAAAATAGAAAAATATTAAAAATTTTCCTAGGTTTAGGCACATCAATAATCATTAAAATAAAATTTGTTAATGATCTATTAATAGCATTAAATACCATCATTTAAAACTTTAGGAATTTAAAATAAATGAAAATCAACATCCTCTAAAATTCATTTTAAAACCTTAAGAAATTTATGGTAAATTTAGACCCTTAAGATTCTTAAATTAAAATTTGAAGACTTTTCCCTTAGTTTAGGCACATTTATAATCATATTAAAATAGGTTAATAATAAAAATTTATTAATAATAATAAATATCCTTTCATTAAAACTTTATTACAAGTTAAAATTGAAAAATTATAGTTAAAATTATAATAAAATAGAATAATATTATAATGTTTCCCTATGTTTAGGCGCATCAATAATCATCTAAAATAAAAAGTGGTTAATAATAAAGATTCATTAATAATAATAAATACCATCACCTTTCATTAAAATTAAGAACTATAATTATAATTAAATAGGAGTAAATTAAAAATTTCCCTTAGTTTAGGCACATTAATAGGCATATTAAAATTGGTTAATAATAAAATTTATTAATAATAATAAATATATCTTTTGACATTTAGTTTGTCCTATAGTTTTTAATAAAACGTTTATTATTGTCCTAACTTAGCCGTGGAATTTTTAACAATATAAACAATTTCTTTTTTAGATTTTCCACACATTCTAGAATTTAAAATTAAAATATAAAAAAATTTCAACCTAGCAAACCCTAGCCTCTGCAGCCGACCTTAGAATTTTTCCACCTGGTCCCAGTATTTATCAATGTTTCTCACTCTCTTCACTTTCGACATTGTCCTGAAGATGGATCCTGATATGGATCCGAAACGTCGACTCGGTCATTTCGATATATCATCTTGATCTGTCCCCTGCAACCTGTGACACATCAAGTCATACAGATCTGGATAGGGTGCACAAGATGAACAAGTGATCCATAGACTCAGCATTGTATTTGCATATGATACATCACCCTTGTCTACACCAATCTCTCATTTTCCCACTGGTAGTAATTTATTAGCTAGTACCAACCACATTAGTGTTTTTGTTTCTAAAGGGATGAATAGCTTCCAAACAACTATCCTCCAGGATGCTCTCTCTTGCATGAGTTCCTCCACTTTGGTAGCATAACCTATTTTGACCCATGGAGCGCATTTCCTTGTTCCCTTGATCCTTGAACACTTAAATTCTCAGATCCTTGATGATTGGGCAAGCCAATGTAATCATCTCATTCCTCTGGCTCACCTTGTAAACTTAAGACTGTCTATTGTTAGCCATCCTCAAGGCTAGGCATTTCTTGCCAATTGCGAGTCCACCTCTCTATGATAGTATAGACCACTGAGCATCTAAACTATCTAGTAGAGCCTCTGAAATTTGAAATTTCCTTCAATCCTGATCCACGGGTCCTTTCCAATGCTTACTTTTCCTCAGTTCCCTCATTTATTTACCCACCGAGGGGAAAAATTTACCAAAGGCTTTCCTTGTAAGGGAAACATCCTATGAGTGTTTTTTTTTAAGCCAATATTCCATGGATGCATCTCTTAAGTGTTTGAATTTCATAACTTAACCTTAGTGTCCATCATTATAAAGCAATCTCTAAAGGATTTTAGTTGCAAATTTTGAGTTGAAGAGTTTTATGTGTTTTAAACCCCATTCCCAGCTTACTTGGAATTGGATACCCTGTTCCATTTATAACCAGTGGAATTTCTTGGCCCTCCCTCCTATGTGAAGGATGTTGAAACACTTCTTTCTGATTTGGTTAAGATTCCTTTTGGTCGCTGTGCTATAGACATCCAATACTCTTGCATGCTCTCTAGAATAGATTAATGAAGGTTAATATACGAACCACAGGACAGTTACGACTAAAATTTAAATGTCAACCATATGGTTTTAAGATGAAACCCAGGTATTTGACTTCTTGAAATAATTAATGGGAAATATGATTTTGGTTCGGTCTTTAAATTACTCTGCCAATCCACTTTACATTTCTGAAGACTTATTCATATTTATTACCATTCCTGTAGACTTGCAATAGAGGTCCATAAGCCCCTTAATCTTTTCCAGCTCCCTAATAGAACTATTGACTGAAAATCAATGTGTCATCTACCAAAAGTAAATGGATGATATGAACAAGTTTGCTGCTTTAATCCCCTATAATTCTGTTCTAGCATTTAATTAATTTAGAAAGTTTTCTTTATTGGGCTAAATTGCTTTAAAAAATATTTCACATTTATCTTTTATGATTTTTGATTTTCTGTGTCCTATTTTTCTAGCAGAAAAACTTAGAAGTTCTATGATGTTACAAATCCTTCACAGCAACACTGGGGACTTTGTTTACCTCCACCAGTGGCAGAGGTTTCCTTGCTTGGATTAGCTTCTTCAAGTAAATTGAGCAAATCACTGGCTCATGTAAGTGAATTTAGGATTTTAGTATATTGTACTTCTGTCCAATTATCTTTAGCATTTGTTATTGATATTTGTGTAGACAACTTTTTCTATGCTTCCATATTAGATTATTTAATAGCTTCTGATTCAGTCCTAAATGATCATTAGTATAGAAGCTAATGTGTATTTTCTTTAGACAACTTATGTTTTACTTCAGTGATTGTCTTCTATATTCTTTATAAATGGCTTCATTTTCATTTCCTAATAATATATACCTATTCATATTTCCATGTGAAACTAGAACATATGAGGTAATGTTGAGACTTCCCTTGCCAGTGGAGCTGCTGGAGGATCAGTTGTATTTCCAGCTAGTGCATCTTGGTATGAAATTTGTTTCTTTTCATGGATTATTTGTTTAGCTTTCCAGCACCCCCTGGATTGGTGCAGAGTAACATTACACATTAAGTTTAGTGAACATAAGCTTCCATATGATTTAGGAGTTTGTGGTGGAATATTACATATCTTACTGAATATTGAGACATTAATGGTTGTTGCAGGGGCTCCCATGCTGCACAGGAAAAATCATTTAGTATGAGGATCCCAGCTGTTTAGGGCTCCTCTAATCCTAAAAAAGGTTCATCTCATTCACTTTCAGTGTCTCCAACATTAAATCTCCCTGCCTTGGTGGTGGAAGCTGTGGCATCAGGGTTGAGTTCTGATCATGGCAAGCTGTTGGTCAATAAGGGTGGGCAGTCATCAACATTTATATCTAAACAACATATTGATGCCAAACCTAATGCAATGATTGGGACAGATATAAAATTAAATTCACGTGTAAAAACCGTTGGGGAAGCTTTCCATGGAAAGAATGCTAGTTTATTTGATCCTACTATGAAATGTAGGAGTCATGAAGGTTTTAAAAGTCTATTGAAGAATTTGTCCTCTAACACGCATAAGGGTTCATCTGAGTTGGGAAGTGGGCACATTGAAACAACAATAAGTGAAAGAACATATGCAGCTTCAGTGTCATCTGGTATTTTCTATGTTGGACTTTCTAAAGATAGCTTTCCAATCTCTATCCCTCAAAGCAACTCTGTTGATCAAAGCAACAGTGAAGTGAATGTTGTTGATCTAAATAAAAGTAGTAGAATGCTTTCAGGAAACCATGTTGAGAATTGTATACAAAGGTCTCCATTTGATGATAGGTATCAAAACAATTATGAAGAACACTTTGCAGAACCATATGGTGAAGGTTTCTCTAAAGCTATTTATTCAGAAGCAGAGGTGCCTCCCTTTATGGAAAAAGTCCAATTTTCAGTTGATGATTATAGTTCTAAAGATTGTTCTCTTCATCAAAAGTATGTAAATACTTGCACCCTTAATGGTAATGGTGACAGCTTTGGAGTTACTGATCATAAAGCAGAGTAAATATTAGATTCAACTGCTGAAAAGACTAGTGCAGGTTCTATCCAAAATTGTGAAAATGAACCTATGTTAGAGGAAAGATCAGTTTCAGAAGCTAGAAATACTAGTACAATCTCTATCCAAAATTTTGAAAACGAGTCTATGTTATATGCAACCGATATAAGTACAAGTACTGGTTTTCAAATTCCCAAGAAAGTAGAAATTGCTAGATATTCTAATGCCATTTCTGGAGCGGCTAGAATGCTTGGAGAATTTGGTGTGTAATATCCTTCCAGAATTTTATATGAATGGCTCAGATGTTGGAGCACTAGTATAAAATGAGAAATTAATGACTAAAAAAATGACTAAAATCAGGCTATAAACGACTATTTTTGAGTCGGTGACTAATAGTAGCAAATTACCACTATCTTATAGCTAGTCGTATTTCACTAGTCATTAATAGCTTGACTTAGTAGTCACTGATTTAGTCATTGATAGAAAATGCTTTAGTCATTGATAGTCAATGATTTAGTCATTGTTTTAGTCATTGATAGTTAATGATTTAGTCATTGATTTAGTCACAGATTTAGTCATTGATTTAGTCACTGAGTTAATCATTGATTTAGTCGCTGATTTAGTCACTGATTGCAACCATTAATGACCAAATATATGACTAAATAAACTAGTAGATGTTAACATATTAATGACTAAGCTAAATACGACTAAGATACGAGAAATTAGCTACTAATAGTCGTATATATGTGAATTTAGTCATTTTTGTAGTCACAAATTTATGATAGGGCACGGAGGAATCGAACCACCAACCTCCTGCCTATAATTAGGCAGGCGCTCTACCATTGAGCTATCACCCTTTAAGAAGTTGTTATTGCTTGACAATGATGATATTCAAACAAATTTATGATAGATATCAATCTACAAACTACATAATTATTACTATTACAACTTACCAGTAACTAGCATTTATGAAAGTAGTCATTTACGTAGTGGAGAATTGTAAATAAGAAGGAGCTGCGTTGGATGATTTCACAAATCTCGACGTTTCGATCCCTACTATGGGAAGGGTAAGGAAGTTGCTATGTCCCCATTACACCAATCACAGCAGGCACGCCTCGCTCCAAAGAAAACTGCACTTGGGCTTCATGTGAATCCCTTGGTGCAAATGACATGGTCAAAACATTTCTCTTCAAAAGTTATGCACCCCAGCTTGCCACCTAAGCATGCCATAAGGATTTCAGATAAGGGCATATCCTCAAACTCCATAAATCATTGCAAAAACAAAATACAGGACTTATCACCAAACTTTGCCACCCGTGCATATATATAGTTGTCATTAATAATCTTAACCAACTCAGGGAGGTATTTCACAATTAATATTCACCATTATCCTTTGTAAACTTGCTAGAGAAGCCAAGTTTGTTCACCTGCTATCTTGTTTCTCAAAGTCCATTTGTTTTAGCTCGAAACTTGAGGTAGACTTTATTTATGTTCATAACTCACCTATTGACATAATTATGTCTACAAGATTTAATATTTGTATTTTTCGTTTTTTATTGTAGGATATTTATTATTTAAAATGTCAAAAGCACAAGGAATAGTGAAGCTACCTTAAAATGGGAAGTTGAAGAAAGTCCCAACCCTTGGAAAGATGCAGATCCAATGTTGCTCATGGATACAAATCATTTAATTGGATTCCAAGATGACCTTGAGTTCCCAAATACATGTATAGAATGTTAGTCAATGAATAATTCCATAAGGACCATGATGG
>LPNX011087184.1:102111-113906 GCA_001517045.1 Pseudotsuga menziesii | reverse complement strand
CTCATTTTAAAATAGAATGGAATCTATTGGCGCATCGTGTAGTAGACACATGGCATGATTTCAATTGGGTGAGCATCTTGTCTGTCAATCTATTGTGCTTCACTAAGGCCATTAAAAAGGTATAAGGATACAAAAAACAGAGTTTTTACATGTTATATTACATATTAGATGCAGTTTGTTCCTATAATCCTTTTCCCAAAATGGGATGAGAGTGGAAACCTAGTCTTCTACCTATGCATGTATATTGTTGTGAATTGTGGTCCTCCAACTATAGGTTATATTTCTATAACAGAAATTAAAGCCTTGCAAAAATTAAAAAAGAAATGAAGGGTAACCATACCAGTCATGATAAATTCCAATAAGGCCTCTTTCGTATATCACACCAAGTGTATTCTTTTTTGCAATGGTTGGGACAACATTCATAACCCAAACTTTGTTGGATGTAAGTGCTGCTGCAAAGCCACCAAGACCTGCATTCATGTCCATAACATTGCGATATCTACTCTCCCCAATATATTTGTTCATTCTTTTGTAGCCTTTCACGTGCTTTCTCCACAACTGTGTATCAGCATTATATGTCTCAGCAGTAACACCTGATAATGAACCACTGAGAACTCTAGGAGGAACAACATTCAGGCGCTTTGGGAACTTCTCCAAAATCCCTCTAGACACATCATTAGCATCACTGAATTTAGGCATTTGCGTGGTGCATCTTTGCATTCTCTTGTGCCTGGGGGGTCAGCAGATTTTATAGACATTATCATATAAGCATAAAATTTCAATCATCTGAGTAAAACTAGGGCACTGTCAAAGAAAACTCTTCTTGTACTGTAATGAAATATGAAGCCAATTATGCAAACATGCTTGAAATTTTTTAAGATTTAGACAGTTAAACTTAAACCTGTCTGCAGCACAAGATCAATTCATGCATGGCCATTAAAATGTAAAAGTAGATAGGAAAATTCAAAACTCACATAAAAATGATGAAATCAAAATCTATCTCTGACTTGTATTTAGGATATAAAGTTGATTTAGGATAAAATTTGATAATCCCTTGAATCTTGTAGCATTCACAATTAAAATCACAAATTATAATAGGTCAACATCCATTCTATCAATTGTTACAAAGCAGATCTCCATATTTATACATCTCAGAAAATTATGACAAACAAACAGACCATGTACTTCAGCTTAATAGCAGTGCAAGTTTAAATTTTTCATAGTCAGCCACACTGACATTTTAGTTCAAAGGAATCCTACAACCACAATGCACTTTGTAACATATCCATTTCAAGATTGATATCCAATTTAGAATTTGGCATGATATCAGTCTTCTAAAGGAAAAAAATCCAATAGAAGAATACTTACAAGGACAGGTGTTAAATGCTCGTTTAATAGAATAGCAAATGTAGCCAATACCTGGAATCTAAAAGCACATTCTAGGAAGGACAAAAATAGGTTTTAATTGTCAAACCCTAGGAATGTATTGGAGCATAGATTTAAACCTAAGAATACCTACAACACTGAGCTTATGGTCCTGCTTAAGCACAAAAGTTCTTTTCCAGAGATAGCTAACTGGTAGCTCATGCACTCTTAGCTAATGCGTGGATAATGGACAGTTTCTAACAGACAACTCATTTAACTAGAAGAAAGAAAAAACAAGTAACCGATAACTTATTCATGACACTTAACTTGTGACCTATTGGTGTTCACCAGCCACAAGTTAAGTGGTTGTGCTAGTACACTAAGCAAATCAATGCAGTGATTTGTTTTTTATTAAATACAAAATTTTAATGCTTTGCCAATGCAAAGCATAAATGAATATCATGACCCTGATTATCGTGATATCATCATTTAAACTTAATATAAAGATGCAATCCTTCACATCTGCACACAGAGACAACTAACCAATCCAGATAAAGACACATTCTTGTAGAATCCCACAACTAGTGTCCCATCTCTTGTTTACCATCCTCCCTAATTGCTAGCTTCTTCTGCTTGTTTACTCACTCCTAGATTTGAATTATTTCTACTGTTTGATAAGGAGAGACCCCCTTTAATCCTATCTCCTCTTAAAAGTTACTAAAAAGAGACAGAGTGACCCTCATTTTTCTAGTAGTGTTCAGTATTCCAACATAATATCCTGAGAACAAAGAACATCACAGGCCATCACCAGTCATCAGTGGCTTTCTTCTAAAACTTTGTCAGTGAGTAAATTGTTCTTCTCCTGCTCTGGGAGGAAAGGCTCTGATAGTCATTTTGAAAGAGTATAGGATGACTCCATTACTGTCATATTTTAGACCCTTTGTCCCCATATGGAAACTGAACCAATTTCTCTTTAACAAGTTAGTTACTGGGAGGAACTCTTCTTAGATTCCTAGTTTCTCTCTTTCTACCTAGACACAACTTGAAACCTCAGAGTAGTGCACTAAATTCAGCAAAGTTATTTGATGTTTTTCCAAGGGACAGACAATAGGTTATTATAGAATAATTGGTCCTATAAATAGTTCCTCCTCCCAAATTCCCAACAGTATATTTAGAAGCCCCATTGTATAAGAGAGATCATTTTTCTAGGAAGTTATCTTGTGATTTTTTCTTCTTCATTGATCTGGAGATTTGCATTCCATATTTGGCAGAGAATATGAAGTCAATGTGGTCTTAAAAAGAAAAGATTGAAATCCAGCTCACACAGTAAATGGACATACTGGGGGAAGCTATAACTCCTAAAAATGTCATGCATGACAACTGGATTTCTCATTATCCAGTGCCTTAATAGTACAAACTACATCTTGAACACCATTTATAATGCGATGTGCCTTTAGCATCTAAAATGGGCAACCAAGACACAAAAATTGCCTCCTAGTTTGCGAATGTTTCAGCTTAAATTTGAAGCAAATACAATTTCTACCATATCATGTTGGGCTCCAAGATTTGGACAAATGAAGCAATAATTGGCAATTGAAAATAATGCCTGCGTTTATTTAAGAAGAAAAATTCAGAGAAAATAATAGACTTACAGTAACAGTCATACTGATACCAAGTGAAACAACTTGCTTTATAGATGAAATACTTTCTACAGTTGCTGGAATCTTAATGTAGACATTGCAGCGATTGATTGTTTTGTGCAGCCACTTAGCAGCTTCAACAGTCCCTTCTGTATCAAGCAAAATTCTGGGGGAGACTTGAACATAAACACAACCATCTGCTCCTCCAGTTGCATTATAAATGGGTTCAAGTAATTCACATGCATCTTGGATATCTTTTATTACAAGCTCCCAGTAAGTGTCCTCAACTCCTTTTCCTTCGTTGATAAGTTTCCTGTGAAATAGCATAGTTAGTGATTTTCCAAGAGATGCACGATACATATACATGAACTTTCAAGATGAAATTTCTTGAAAAAACTCACATGAGTGACATGTTCCAGCTTTATACTATATGACTATGCAGCTTCAAGTAGCCAGTAGTACCAATTGTTGAAAAGATTCAACAGGAATCACAGTTCTATACTAAAATTGTGAATCCCACTATAGGAAATTAAAATTCTTACATAAGTCATTGTAATCTGCACAACTTCAAGAGAATAGTATCCCACAACTAGTGTCCCATCTCTTGTTTACCATCCTCCCATTTTTCTTTTGGAAGGTTGATTCCATTAACCAATCAGTTGAACTACATACATATAGGCACCTATAACAGGTCGTTGGCTGATATTATGGCGCGACTTGTATGTCTGTAGCTATTGGAAGGTTGATTCCATTAACCAATCAGTTGAACTACACACATATAGGCAACTATAATAGGTCATGGGCTGATATTATGGCCCGATTTGTATGTCTGTAGCTGTCAAGATTTTTAAGGGCAACGTCGATTCCATTATTGCATCTAAACAATCAATGAGGACATATATTATGTTGATTCTTATAGACCCTATGAAACTCTATTCGCGAAGTCAAATTCGATCAAGGTTTACTTTGGAAACAACACCGCAACTTAAGTTTGTATTTAAACAGCTGCTTCCTAACAAAATAACATTATCAATGCCCTTTGTCTCTTTTGCAGGGGAAGAAGAGAAAAATGTTGAGATGATGCTAAGGCCCTTTGTCCCACAGAAGCAGAAGGCTGTAATTCTGGTCGTTAATGCTTGTTCAAGCAGGGATTATACAGGAAAAAATGTTGGAGTAAGTTTTGTGGGCCAAGATATTACAGGTCAAAAAGTGGTCATGGATAAGTTCATTCGAATCCAAGGTGACTATAGGTCTATTGTGCAATGCCCCAATCCTTTGATTCCTCCCATATTTGCTTCGGATGAATCTTCCTGCTACTCTGAGTGGAATGTAGCAATGGAAAAAGTAACAGGCTGGACAAGAGATGAGGTTATTGGGAAAATGCTTTTTGGAGAAATTTTTGGTGGTTGCTGTCCTCTAAAAGATCAGGCTACAGTGACTGAGTTTACAATTATGCTGCGTAGTGCAATCAATGGACAAGAAATAGAGAAGTTTCCATTTGCATATTTTGACAGACAAGGGAAATATGTGGAAGCACGTCTAACAGCAAACAAAAGAACAGATGCAGATGGGCGAATTATTGGGTCATTCTATTTCTTGCAGATTACCAGCTCCCAACTACACCAAGGATTAGAGGTTTAGAGGCAACAAGAGAAAACATGATTTGCAAGATTAAAAGAGTTGATTACATAGGGAAAGAAATAAAAATTTCTTAAGAGGATACTGATCTGTCTGATGATCTATCATCAGAAGGCAGTTCGTTGAAACAAGTGTTGTTTGTGAGAGGCAGATACCGAAGATTATGGATGCTATGGATTTAGAATATCTAGAGGGGTAAGACTTTTCTATTTCAATATAGATTTATATTTTATTTGTAGAAATTCATAATATAAATATACTATTTCATGGAACAAAGAGTTGCATCAAGCTAACAGCGTTACACTAGGATTATGATGAAATTTCCTTCCCTTAAAAAGCCAGAAATGCTAGCATATGACCCTACACCTCAATAATTAGGGTCTGAAGATATTTAGAGAAAAAAATTTTGAATTTATTTTTTACAAGCAAAGCCACTTGTTAAAAAGCCTCAATTTCTTTAAGCTAAGAGGTGATGGTTCCACACTAAAAGATGCTTTATGCAACATTTATGTACGTGTGCAAATATTTGTTTTACAATGGGATATATGTTATTGTATTTGTTGAAGTTTTTCAATGTAATAAGATTACAGTAACAATTTTTTCTATGTAATAAGATACAAAACATTTTATATAAATGCAAAAACTTCAAATTAGTAGTTAGTCCCTGTAGACGACTATCATAACTAATTTTTTAAATAGCTCACAAACAAAACTTTAGTCTCCCTAATGTTTGTGACAGAAAATACTTGTTTATGTTGATTTTTCTAGATTTTCCATTGGTCTTAAATTTTGAATTAGATGTTCTCCCCATTGACAATCCAAACTATTAAAAAAAGAGTATAAAAGAGTATGCTCTGACTTGTTTAATGGTTTTAGTGATATTATTTTGGAAAGAAATCCGAGGAGCTGGATGATGTCAATATACTGGTATGTAATTCTGGTATTATGCACTCTTGGTAAATCTTCTCTTCACCTCAGGGTTTTGTTGCTCCACTAATTATCAACACAAAATTACATGTTGAAGTTTTTTGTTAGATTTTTTAGCTCGGGAGGTCTTCTACACAGGCTTCAGGCTTGGTGTCTTGGCACTTAGAAAGGACCTAAGTGACTTTTCTTCTACACAGGCTTTGCACTTAGAAAGGACCTAAGTGACTTTTGGTGTCTTGGCACTTAGAAAGGACCTAAGTGACTTTTCTTAGGAAGTTATGCTGTGATTTTTCCTTCTTCATTGATCTAGAGATCCGCATTCCATATTTGGCAAAGAATATGAAGTCAGTGTGGTCTTAAAACTGTAGATAATGCTGCAACTGTTGCTGCTCTCTGAGAAGACTAATTGGAGGGAGAGATAGACGCCTTTGTAGCTCTTGGTGGAACTTTACTCCCACTGCTTGAATCGAAAGCACTTGACAGGGCAGCTAATGCTGAATACCTTTGAGTTGGGCCACTTTGTTTTGAACCATTGGAGCTGTTAGGACTTTGTGTTGGACTCTCAGACAAGCCAGCACTAGTTGCCGAGACTTGCTTTTTTAGGATCTGTAATGCAATGGAAGATGGCATTACTTGAAGAAGCATAATCAGAAAAAATGCATAAGAATATCTTTCATATGAATAGAATTCAGACCTCTATAGCTTGGATAGGTATACCCTGGAGAGTAGCAAGCTTCTTTTGAAATGAGTTTCCCTGTATCTGCAGTTTGCTTAAAACAATGTTAGGTGAACTGAAAAACTTCTTTTAAAATACAGTTATTGCAGATATTCTGATAAGAGCTGCTACAAATAACATCTACAAACACTAAAAGATATAAACTCCTGAAAGGAATTACTCGCATGCCTTCTTTGTTGAGTAATCCAAGTAATAGCAATTTGAAACCACAATTTGTCTCTACTACATTTTTCGGGTAAGGTGAAGGCTTGGATGATAAGGGTTATTTAGTATTTACTGAGCCAATAAATATAGAAAGCAGTTCAAACAATCAGTCATTGCTATTCCCTTAAATCAAGGTGGTTTTCCATGCCCAAATAATCATATTCCAATAACTTGACAAGCATCCCAAAATAAATATTGGGAAAAAATCAGCGAAAACAGTTTTTTGAATAAAGAATGAGAAAACTCAACAACAAAAAAATATTTTGTAGTCACCAACTAATCAGCAAATCTGATAGCAATATCTTTGATATGAGGTGAAGGCTCTATAGCCTGGATAGGTATCCCCTGGAGAGTAGCAAGCTTCTTTTGAAATGAGTTTCCCTGTATTTGCAGTTTGCTTAAAACAATGTTAGGTGAACTGAAAAACTACTTTTAAAATACAGTTATTTCAGATATTCTGATAAGAGCTGCTACAAATAACATCTACAAACACTAAAAGATAGAAACTCCTGAAAGGCATTACTTGCATGCCTTCTTTGTTGAGTAATCCAAGTAATAGCAATTTGAAACCACAATTTGTCTCTACCACATTTTTTGGGTAAGGTGAAGGCTTGGATGATAATGGTTATTTAGTATTTACTGACCCAATAAATATAGAAAGCAGTTCAAACAATCAGTCACTGCTATTCCCTTAAAGCAAGGTGGTTTTCCATGCCCAAATAATCATATTCCAATAACTTGACAAGCATCCCAAAATAAATATTGGGAAAAAATCAGCGAAAACAGTTTTTTGAATAAAGAATGAGAAAACTCAACAACAAAAAACTATTTTGTAGTCACCAACTAATCAGCAAATCTGATAACAATCTCTTTGATATAACAATCAGTTTTAGATTTATAAGAAAAATGAACGTATAAATTGCTCCTAGCCTTAATTTCAGGTTAAATTGATGATGATGATGATTGTTGATGTCCACTAAGACCAAATTTCATCTATCAGACCTTAAGAAAAAATGATAAGAAATTACTTGGGTTGCTTTAGAATTTTATTTCTATGCTTGACATATCAAAAACAAGAAATGAAAATCACAGAACTTACAACAGCTTTGGCTGAATCCCAAGCGAAAAACTTTGTAAAGAAAGAAGGTTCATTCCCCTCTGTAACTTTGTAAAGTGGTATATCTGGAAATGAACCTTCTAACAGTGCTTCCCGTTCCATGTACCTCTGAAATATGTAATGCTATTCGTAAGCCACATGAATAGTCTAAAAGGAACAACTTACAACATGCACTATTAGTTGAAACTAACATTATGACCTGGCCAATTTCAAGAGCTCGCTACTTTTGTTTGGCATCTACATGTTGACTAACCCAAACAAAGATCTCAGAGTGTGTATCAAGCACCATGATATCCTCTGTTAACAAGTCATCTTGACTGAAATTGAAGACTTCAGTAACCTGACAATAAGAGAAACATATTCGAAAGAAACAAACACAATATGAGAGAAAACCATGGAAAAGATGCATTGCAAATAGAAATATCTCTTTCAACAAGGTTTCAAAAGATGCATTGCAAATAGAAATATCTTTTTGAAAACAGAGAAGAGTGGGATTCTAGTTATCGTTGTCTGTGTAGACAATATCATTTTTTGTTGTAATGATGATAAGTTAAGTCGTTAGTTTGCTAACTTAATGGCACTAGAATTCGAGATGTCTATATATGATGATGAAAAATTTCATCTACAGAAATCCTAGGGATAGAAGCAAAGGATGATATATATATATATATATATATATGGTGATGAAAACTGTCATCTACAGAAACCCTAGGGATAGAAGTAGAGGATGTTCAACTAGTGGACTATAGCGAGGGTCCCTTGGAGAAACAAAAGGTGTTTGAATATAGGGTGTCTAATTGCTCTAGGAAGGTCCCTGTTCATGAGCCAAGGGTTTATTCCCCTCTTCGCAAAAGGGTTATTTTATTATTTTGCACAAAACAAAATTTTGGATAACAGATACAAAGTGACTCCCCACATCAGATCTGCATAGAAACCCTGAGAATTTTGGAGTGGGAGTCACTCCAGAGGTAGATTTTTGCATTGAATCAATTCAAATGCTGAATCCTGATTGACGCAGCCATGACTAGCACTGAAGACAGTAATGGGGAAATAACAATTCCATGACAAATGATGGTCTACTATTTGTTAATGGCACACTTAAGGGACTCAAAACTCTAGTTAGGCCAGAAAGAGTTTTTTATCTGCTAGACTTCACTCCTACATTAAGTATGCTCAGACTCTTTTAAGGACCTACTCATTGAGGAGATCTTCACCTTGCCGTACCCTCCATTAATCCTACTCATCCCTTTAATATTGAGATTCCAGGAGAAGAGTGACTCGCACGTATATTTACTTTGACGAGCTTGGGGGAAACCTATACTTTCTCCTTACAACCCGTGCAAAGTCACAGTAGTATTCACCCTTTTTTTTAGGTTGTGGACTATCCAAACCCTTTACCTTCCACTAGCGACAAGAGGCAAAGATGTTTTGCGAAATTTTACAGTACTAAAAATTTACTCACTAAAAATTTAATTCTCCAAAATCATGATGGATGGAAACTCTCTTGTGAGGGGCCGGATAGGGTTTTTATCCAACATTCACTAAAAATTTATCAATTCACAGTACTTACCAGAAGGTGGTGTTGACGCCAGAGGTGCAGAATTCGCGGCCCACCTCTTCAAAAGTCTCCAGGTTCTCTCCAATGCTGCTTTATCCATGGCATCTATGGCAATTAAATAGAGAAATTATGAAATCAACCGTGGTTAATATCGATCCCAAACTCCTCAATGGGTATGACCAATATCCATATCCAAAACCCACCAAACCCTCCAATGTTTGGCGCCAATGGTTAGGCTATTTGACAAGAAGTAGCAGGTTGAGCAACAATCTAAATTTTCGGAATTGAAGGATGGTAAGGAAAATCGGAATGTCGTTGTTGCTGTAGAGGTTGGGTCAAGACCGTTCGACCATGAAAATAAAATTTTTGTGTGTTTTCATATATATATTTTTTATTTTTATTATTTAATTTGGATAATGGCTTTTTTCTGTTTTTTTAGGTATATATATATATATATATATTTTTTTTTTCTTTTCATAAATTATGTTTATAGTGGTTTGGTTTGTTTTATTTTTTTATTTGTTTATATAAGTTATATAGATTTGTTTTTTTTTTAAATTATTTTATTATATAAAAAAAAATTATTTTTTTTATATTTTTTGTTTTACTGTGTGGACTAGGTTAAACGAACAATGAATCAAGTAAGTAGTAATGTCTGGTAGAGAGGTGGGATGTGGGACTAGGTAAAGACTATGGGGCAGGTAGTAATCCTATGTGTATGGTAGGCTTGTTGTAATGGTTGGTCTTCTAGTAGTATGGTATACTGGGTAAAGCCAATTGGTATGGGGTAGACTACCCAGCCAATTATTATAATCTACTAGCCCATTCCTAGTTGGGTGTAAGCCACGCATATCAAATCTATATTCTAATTCTATTTAATTGGAGGTTTATTTCACTCCTGCCATGTAATATTGTACCATACTGCCCCAATGAGTTCCCTCAACATCTGTACTCCCCGGCCTCCAGTTGTACTCCCAAATTCCTCTAGTTTAATGGTTCACTCCGAGCAATCAATCTACTAGCACCATCTTGGTAAAGAGACTGACTATTCCTCGTAGCATAACTTCCTTTCTACCATGAACCAATTGGCTCTTGGCTACACTACTTTCTGAATCTACCCGTCAAGGAATGTCATTTGAAAGCAAAACCAGGAAACAAGGCAAAATGGGACCTATATTAACTAACTGGTTATCTCCTTCTCAAAGAAAGTAATATATAAGAAAAGAGGTCGAACAATAAAAAATGGTAAAGAAAGTTACTAGTATAAATAATATGTATAAAGGCAAGTTCCCCATTTGAAATAGGCACCCGGAGATAAAACTGATCATGGCACCAAGGTTTGTAAGAATCGCCCTCAATAAAAATATTCTAACGAATATTTCCTTTCATAAGAAGGCATCGACTCCTGTATCAACTCTGTGATCGACTGCATGGAGTAGCATAATGAGAATCGGCATCGACTGATCTTTATGCATACTTGGATTGATTAACAACATCACCACCTGATCACATCGACTTATACATGAAGTACAAACATCGAGTGTATCAACTCTTGGGATCGACAAACACTTGTGAGAACTGTTGAAAAATGGATGTAGGTTTCTGGATATAACACAAATCATAAATGACACCCTTTGACATTATGCAATATACACCCACCATATCCATATTACTTGCAATTAAAATTTGGGTTTAGAAACCACTTTTATTAAAGTTCAAATTCTAGAAAAAATAAGGAAAAATTAACAGCAACTTATAGAAATAGCTAAACATAAAAAATATGTCATTAATTTTTTAACAAAATTAAAATATCACTTCCTCTCACATATGGCAAATTAGTATGCATTTAGGAGGTACTCACATCTCTCACACCTGGAAAATTAGTACTAGCTCTTTCTTTGACAATTGGGTTTATATGCTCCAAAGCACTACAGACCTCTCTTCTCCCAAAGTTGTAATGTTGCTTACCAAGGTTACTCTAGATCTTTTACTAAGGATAAACGATGCATGGGAATCACTCTTAAATTGCAACATGGCCATTCGAAAATTAAGATTCTAAATTTTACAAAAGGGAGTGGGTTTCCCTTAATTGAATATTCTCCATATGTTTAGGTTAGTGGTAATCAATTTAGTGAACTAGTTCTGGAAAGAATCGAGTTAGCTTTGCTGTCAATGGAAGAGTTAAGTTAGAAATAGGATAGAATGCAGTTGAATTCATTTAGGATATCTTGTGAAGCTGTCAAATTCTTAGCATAAATTTAGGAATTAACTTTCTAATTCTATATTTAGTTTCCTTCTCCTTTTGTATATATTCTGAATTAGTTTGTTAAAAGGTTGGATTCTTCGAGTAATGGAAGGCTTATTTCCGTATGATATTGTTGTAATCCCCAAAGTTAATCAATGAGTCTTATAGTTCCTGGGGGCTGCTCATGAATCTTATAAATATAACAATATTAAGCAGATTACGCAGTTTTAGTATTTGGGAAAGCATTATACTTTACTACAAAAAAAGAGGTGCAACAACAGGTAAAGACTTGCACAACTCCTCTAGTAAGTGTTTCTGGAAGGGGTCCTGTAGGGAAAGTAAAGAGTCTAAGTCCCTCCCTTGAA
>LPNX011087184.1:0-100642 GCA_001517045.1 Pseudotsuga menziesii | reverse complement strand
AATTTAATTTTTCCAAAACTTAGGCTATTTTTTAATAGTTTAATTGGAAAAATTGATTTTGTAATAAAAGTGGGCCAAATAATCGGTTTCAGTCATGTAAATGCTCATTTTCAAGCTAAGAGAACCATGTAAACCCATGAACCCACTTTTTCCTAATTTTTGAGTGATATTCCATCACTCCGGTCAGAAAGCCCCAAAAATCAATTATTGATTATTTTAATTAATAAATTGATGAATAATGGAGCAAATCCAAAATCAATAAATCAGTGGATACTCAACCAATTTGACTGAAATCAATTAGATATGGAGCAGATTGACTGGATCTGACAAATCCTTGACTGAAGGATGGGATCAAATCAGATCCAAAGTTGATCTATAGCTGTCTTTATGGGGAATTGCACCCTCTCTCTCTCCTCCACATGTGTGGACTCTCCTGGATGCTCTGTGCGCTGATGTGTCGGTGTATGGGTTGATGTGTCAGCTCAATCAAGCCCCTGGTTAACAAGTAGGCTCAGTCCAGCTTCAGTTCTGCATTGATGAACTCTCCATCAGTTGATTTCACTTGATTCCATGAGGAATTGCGCCCCCCCTTGGCTTGATGGCCTGCAAATTGTATATATCCAGGTACAACCTCCTCTTCCAAGCTAGTTAGAACTGGGATTGAGGTGTTGCTACTATTGTAACTCTGTAATTCTTCATTTGAAATAAAGAAAATATTTGGAGGCAATATGGTGTGGTGCCATTGCATGTGTGGATGATTATTGCCATTGTTTTACTGAGGTAACCTGTATCTGTGGTCATTTTTTGCTAATGTCTTGTAGATCTGTGGTTAAGATTGGTAATTATCTTATTACAATATTGATAGGAAAGCTGTTGTTCAATAATTTTATTGACTGTCACTCTCCTTGGATGCATGTTTAGAGATCTAGATTTAGCATGTCCTATAAGCTTATATGCATGTTATCTTGAATCTCTTTGTATATACGAATCGAATCTCACAAGTTTCTTGGCAAGTTCTTGATTTCAGCTGAGTTCCAGGTTCATACTTTGGAGAGGATGCTGATATATTTTGCTTATTCATTCTCCTCAAAACATTTCAAAGGCATATTCCCTCGACATTCCACCCGAAAGCTCTACTGCGGATCTTCAAGGAAACCAACACTTTTCTCCTCTTCTTCCTCCCTCAAAATCAACACTTTACCTGGTTACTTGGTTCAGTTCATAGCTGTGATTTCATTTGGATCTGTTTCATCAAAGTAAAATATATATAGATCTGATATTTCATAGCTCATAACCTAGATCTTGCACTTAAAAAGGTTTCATAAGCATTCTAGATCTAGCTGTAGGGAAGTCGTCTTTTTTGCATGAAAATTTAAAGGAAACTTGTAGATCGCATGCATTAGATTTCCTTTCAATGTTATAAAATTAAATATTTTTCAATATCAGTGCATTTTTGTTGGCTGCACAAATAGCAAGCCAATATCCCAAGGAAAGCTTGCTTTCCTTGGTTCCTTTTCTGCCTATTTAACTAGTTTTAACTTCATTTTTTGTGAGATAAGGTAGGCTGATCCAAAGGTACTCTTAAAGTGATTTTGGTAATTTGATATTATAAAATTCTCGCTGTATTTTAGCAGTTCTTACAGAAGTGAAAGGAAGCTTCTATCCGAAGTGGCCTCAGGAGCGCTAAAATCCCCCCAGGGGTCTCCTTTTTCACTAAAAACTCAAGACTTTTCCAAAGTTATAAAATCTTGGTTTCAGCCTGTATAAGGACCAAGAAGTTTCTGATAATTTTATTTCACTGATTCTGTAACCAATAATAAATAAAATTATCTTTGGAATAGGCTCTTTTGAGCCCATTCCCCATCCCCCCTGGGGGGATTTATGTCGGTGCCTTTTTCGTCGATTTCTGTTTATTTGTTTTTTACTAGCATTGATCTAATTTGTAGGGTAGTATACTTGATTTTTTTATTAATTCCACACTCCATATCTTACATTTCAAATTAATTGTAATACTTACCCCACGATTTCCCGATTGACCTGAAAGGGGAAAGAGATTCGTGGTAGGATTAATTAAGAAACTAGAATTGTGTATCTGTTTTTTTTTCTATAATTTGTTTATTAGCAACTTTAAAATTAACCCATCCTCGATTCCCTGATTGAGATCCACTTGGATCGAAATAGGTTCTTGGAGGATTTTATTTTAAACAAGAACATCCAGTTTAAAACCTACTAAAATTGAAAAGACTCCAGTGTGTATGCTCTGCACTTGGCTGCGGTTCATCCGATCAGTCAAGGTGTATCAAAATCACTTGAGTGACTACTATAATTAGGACTCACTCTCCCCAACTGACAAACCATCAGGTGAAAATCCAACACCTAGATCAAACCTCTACGGTGGCAAAATACCCAAAGGAAGCGGGAACTTCTGAAAAGTGACCTCGGGGCGCCGATATTTGTCACACCCTAATGGGTGCGTTATGAACAATAGCCCCAGAGACTCCATTTCATCCCGCATATTCCTTGCGGGTAGCCGTAAAGGTTTAGTTTTGGACATACTCCAAGTACTCTCGGGTATATCTGGAGTCCCCCTTTGCCTAATTTAATCAATTCATACTTCACATTTAACTTAAAAAATACCAAGATGCAATCGCAAAACATTCACTCCAAGCACATGCAAGCACATCGATATTATTGATTTGACTCCATTTTAAGGCACTAGTCATTTTTGCTTCATATATATATTGTGTATCAGCTTTGTGCTTTCGTGTGTTTATTTTCGTATCTCGTCATCTTTAATTGTCTATAGTTAAAATATTCAAACTCCTAAGTAACTGATTCAGTTTAACATCATCACACTAAGAAATCATCCTTAGTAACTTAATAGGGTTTACCCCCCTTGGCTTCATTAGGAGTTGAGCCTAAACAGAGGAGTCAAGAACAAGATGACAACCTTGACTCGAGACTTTCCCCGAAGGACACACTGAGTGGCTTAAAGATTTCTGCCACGTGACCCAGGTGTGTGAAAGGCGGCAACACATTTTGGCACCGTTGCCGGGGATAAATATTTTTATTTTCGAGTACGACTTAGCTTAACGTTTTTCTAAACAACTAAAAAGATAAAAAACTTTTGATTGATCTAGTCTTTTAAAAACATAAAAATTAAAACTCGATCCATCTGGCGACTCCACTGTCTAACATCCCTTCAAGGATTTCTACCCGAAGAAACAGCCGACAATTATTCAATCCTCTCCCTGATCCTGAAAGGTTTATTAGGGAAATATTGAATAGGCAGACTTCTCGTAGAAACCTTGAAGATTTAGGAGGCCAATCCCTCTCAGATATCCATCACATATTTGTAGAGATTCATACTTTCCAATCTCAAGAAATGACATATTTTTACAAACCCCTTGACTTTTCTCAGATAGCAGGTGCTCCTCATAACATCCCGAATGATGCTATCAAGAAGCTCCCCAGGTTTGAGGGAAATAATGCTACCACTGCCAAGACTCATCTCCGAAAGTTTGAAAGGCACCTAGTCAGTTACTGCGATAATGTTGCCTCTAACCATGAAGATATCAAAATGAAGCTCTTTGCTTTATCCTTAGAGGATGATGCTGCAGAATGGTATGAAAACCTTGGTGATGAATCATATAAACCCTTAATGAATTCCTAGCAGGTTTTAAGAAGAAATGGGGGGAAAATAAAGAACCAAGACATTTGTTTGCTGCCCTTCATAATATAAAGAAGATGGAGAATGAAACCATGGATGAATTTAATACTAAGTTCAGGCGTGTGGTTGTGGACCTCCCTAGAGATATCAAGCCAAGGGATGCCTCCATCTTGATATCCTACATTGAAGCTTTCACTGGTGATTTGAGATACCAATTAAGGGATAAAGATCCGGTCGATCTAAAAACTGCTCAAGATCTGGCCGAGAAAATAGAAAGGAATATGCAATCTTCGGGCAAATCCAACATTCTAGGTTACACTAGGGGAAACACTTCGTACAACAAAGAGAAGGGAAATGCCATTGAATTAGAGGAAAAGGAAACCAAAAAGACCCCATGGAAAAGGTAACTAGCCTGTTGGAAAAATTCATGACAAACCAATCTGAGCAATTGAATAAAATTCAGAACATAATAGTTACATTGGAGAGAAATAATGGACCTAGGAATTTTCAACCAAAACAGAATCAAGTATATCAAAGGAAGTTTCCTTAGCATGAGCCCAGGATTCCAAACCAATTAGACTCAACTAACCTAGTAGAGGAAGTAATTCCATGGTGCAGACGTTGTGAGCAATTCCACCCAGAAAGTACTTGCTACATAGAAAACCAGGTTATAGAACATGGGATGGTGGAGGTCAGTAATCAGGAAACAACATCAAGCGAGTCTGATCATGTGTACATGGTAGGCCGAACCTATCCTCTATCAAACCAGCATTGGCAGCAGGCCATGGATTACGGTTTTGAGAAGGATCTCCTGTCTAACTTTTATGGTGTAATGCCTCCTCCGAAAGAAATTAAGGAAATGAAGGAGTCCAGGTTCAAGGGAGCTGTGTATCAAAGAAGAGAAAAGCAATCGCCGTCTAAACACTACAAGCCAAAGGTAACCACTCCTCCCCTCCCAGATCCTCCTATTGTCCCTGAGTCAAATATTGATATGGGAGAATGGATAAGTAGTGCTAAGATTCATGTTTATGCAACTGATGTCCTTAAAATTCCCGGTCAAAAAGAAAAGTTGTTGAAAGCCTTAGAGGATAGTCAAAGTAAAGCTCATAATATTATCGAAGAGGATCCTCTTCCTAATAAGAATGATATATTTGAAGCTAAACATATTGAACCCATAGATATGCCCATAGTCCTCAACAGTGTTGATCCGAGAAGATAATATCACCCACCTTTTTATGTCTCCCTCTTAGTTGATAAAATTCTCCTTCATAACTGTATGTTAGATTCAGGTGCTTCATCAAATGTCATGACAAGAAAAGTAATGGAGCAATTAAATCTAAGGGTCACCCGACCCTACCACAATGTTTGTGCCATGGATGCAAGAGAAGTTGAAGTGGTGGGGATAATCTAAAATTTACAAGTTAAGTTGGCTAAGTATCCTGATATCGACATGTCGATGGATGTGGTGGTGATAGATGTTCCAGATAATTGGGGTATGTTGTTATCCAGAAAATGGGCTGCAACTCTTGGTGGGCACATTCAAATGGATTGGACATATGCTACTATACCTGCATCAGAGAACACTAGGGTGATTCTCCACAGAGAAAAGCTGAGGAAACGACATGTAGAAAACCCTAAGAAGCCCAGAAATGAATTTTTTCATTTCACTAATAATTTTGGAAACTATGCTATTTTGTCAAATTTCATGGCCCCCATTAAGGAAAACATTAAAAATGAAAAGATCGATGAAGTTTGGCAAATGTACTTTGACGGGGCTTATTCCAAAACCGGAAAGGGTGCGGGCATCGTGATCATCTCTCCTTCAAATAAAATCTACAACTTTGCATTCAGGTTAGAATTTGAAGCATCAAACAATGCCTTTTGGCTTATTGAATGCTGGTGCCACCTTCCAAAGAGCCATGGATTTTTCCTTCAAAGAACTTATAGGCAAAATAATTGAAATATATCAGGACGACTTAACTGTTTTTTCAAAAGAAAGATCTGACCACATAAGTCATCTTAGGCAGGTTTTTATAAGATGTCAGAAATATGGTATTTCCTTGAATCACGCCAAGTCAATCTTTGGAGTTGATGAAGGCAAGTTGTTGGGGCACATCATTTCTAAAGATGGTGTCAAGGTTGATCCTGAGAGAGTTGAATCTATTAAGAAAGGCCCCTTTCCTCAAAATCTAAAATCTCTCCAGTCCTTTAATGGCCAAATCAATTTCATAAGAAGATTCATCCCAAACTTAGCAGAAATAATGAAACCTCTACAAAAGCTATTAAAGAAAGATGCTAATTTTTAGTGGACAGATGAAGGGAAAGATGCATTCAAGTCCATCAAAAATTCCATATCCATGTCCCTGGTCTTGACTAGTCTAGATTATTCCAAAAAATTCCAAATATTTTCCTTTGCCTCAGAAGACACCATTGCCGGTGTTTTACTTCAAAAGAATAAGGAGGGACAAGAGAAACCCATAGCCTTTATGAGTAGAGCCTTACAAAATTCAGAATTGAAGTATACCACGATGGAGAAATAGGCCTATGCTCTTGTCAAGTCCCTTAAACATTTCAGAACTTATATAGGTTACTCCAAAATCATTGGATATGTACCCCATGCAGCTGTCAAGGATATCATGTCTCAGCAGGACTGTCTAGGAGTCAGGGGTAAGTGGGTTTCAAAAATTCAGGAATATGATTTGGAGATAAGACCTACTAAATTAATTAATGGACAGGGTCTTGCAAAGATTTTGACCCAAGGAAATGAGAAGGCTTTAGGAATAATCTGCCAGAGCAGTAATTCAGAGCAAAGTGTATCAGATGATTTTCAGAGATTAGAGCAGCACCCCTGGTACACCGACATCATATTTTTCCTCCTTAACCTTACATGCCCCGATCACTTACTGGTTCATAAAAGAAGGGCATTAAGGTTAAAGGAAACTAAGTATTGCTTGACCAAAGATGGTTTGGGTTGGAGAAACCTAGATGGTTTGATACTTACATGTGTCGATGAACCTGAGTCCAAGAAACTCATGGTTGAGTTCAGGATTTTGTGGTGGACATTTTGCAGATAAAACAATCACCCACAAAATCCTTAGAGCAGGCTACTATTGGTCAAACCTATTTTCAGATGTGCACAAGGCTGTCAGAGTTTGTCCCCAGTGTCAGTTATTCACTGGAAAGCAACAAATGAAAGCCTTGCCTCTAAATCCAATAGTAGTCCAAGCCCCTTTTCAGCAATGGGGGCTTGACTTCATCGGTAAGTTCAAGGATAACTCAAGCAATGGTTACTCTTGGATTCTTACCACCACATATTATTTTACCAAGTGGGTAGAGGCAATACCCACCAAAAATGCAACCGATGCCATAGTCATGGATTTCCTAGAAGATAAAATCATCACAAGATTTGGTGTTCCAGCTAGAATAATCACGGATAATGGCCCATGCTTTGTTTCTTCCGAGATGTCATCTTTTTGTTTCAAGTATGGCATTATCCTATCTCACTCATCTAATTACTATCCCCAAGGAAATGGTCTAGCAGGATCAAGTAACAAGAAATTAATGACCATAATCAAAAAAAATTTGGGTGACAATAAGAAGGCTTGGGATAGCAAAATCAAATTGGCATTATGGGCCGACAGGATCACTAAGAAAATTTCAACAGGGAGGAGACCTTTCGAACTAGTCTATGGCCTTGATGTTACCTTACCAGTCCATCTAAAGCTTCCATTTTATCAGCTCCTCCAGACATTCAGCTCAGATCAAGAGGCCATCCAGAATGGAATAAACTAGTTGATCGAGCTAGATGAGAGCAGAAGAGACTCTCTTGACCATAGTATTAAAAATTCAGACAAGGTCAAGAGAGCCTTTGATAAGTCTACCTAGCCAGGTTCCTTCCAAGTAGGTGACACGGTTCTACGTTGGGAAAAACCTGGGAAACATGGAAAGATCGATAGCCTGTGGTTGGGACCGTACATCATCGATGAAATAGCAGCAACGAACTCCTTCTATCTAAATGACTTGGAAGGAGAAAGACTAAGCTTACCAGTGAATGGTTTCCTTCTCAAGCTATTTTTCGCCGAGACAGTTTGATGCCTTTAGTGGCATCGGTGGTTTTAGGGCCAATTTCTAAACCTTTCCCTGCATGTATTTCTAAATTGTACATATCATATTGTAGTATTATAGTTATTTTGTACCATGTTGAAAATTTTCCTTTGTATATTAGTTTGTTTTTATAGCTAATTTTTTATTATATATACATGTTACTGACAAACTCTAATTGCCTTGCAGGACCCAGAGATTCCAGAGTTCTCACATCCTCTCCTTTGAACAGAAGATCAGTCAAAGAATGTGTCCCAGATGGAGCCAGAATGTTACCACCTAAGTTGTACTTAGTGTTTTTTTATCAAGTGAGCCTGGTGAATTGGACAGGGTTAACTTGTTCGGACTTCAAAAAGACCTTTGGAAGTACTTCTGGGAAGTGCTTGTTGTATCATATCACATGTTCATACCCCATGGGGGATTTGTAATAAATGTTATTGCATGATAGTGTCTATAAAAGAATCAGTCTCTTAGACTTCATTTGTCAATACGATCAGCCCAGGGTGTTTTTTCCCTTGGTTATTATTGGTTGTTGAATAAACGACTGATAATTTCTGAGTTTTTCACTCCGTACCTCCAAAGTTGGGGTGGTCAGCTTGGCATTTGGGCCTATTGAGGTTATTAGATTCTATGTGTCAATGTATAAACATGCTAGACATCTATTTTGAGTCATATGAACATGTCTAAGTCCCCTTAGGTGTTTTTCAATTTTTCAATTTTTTAGTTTTTTCAGTGTTTTTTATTAAAATTTATTTTTTCCAAAACTTAGGCTATTTTTTAATAGTTTAATTGGAAAAATTGATTTTGTAATAAAAGTGGGCCAAATAATCAGTTTCAGTCATGTAGGTGCTCATTTTCAAGCTAAGAGCACCATGTAAACCCATGGACCCACTTTTTCCTATGTTTTGAATGATTTTCCATCACTCAGGTCAGAAAGCCCCAAAAATCAATTATTGATTATTTTAATTAATAAATTGATGAATAATGGAGCAAATCCAAAATCAATAAATCAGTGGATACTCAACCGATTTGACTGAAATCAATCAGATCTGGAGCATATTGACTGGATCTGACAAATCCTTGACTGAAGGATGGGATCAAATCAGATCCAGAGTTGATCTACAACTGTCTTCATGGGGAATTGCACCCTCTCTCTCTCCTCCACACGTGTGGACTCTCCTGGACGCTCTGTGGGCTGATGTGTCAGTGTATGGGTTGATGTGTTAGCTCAATCAAGCCCCTGGTTGACAAGTAGGCTTAGTCCAGCTTCAGTTCTGCATTGATGAACTCTCCATCAGTTGATTTCACTTGATTCCATGAGGAATTGTGCCCACCCTGGGCTGGATGGCCTGCAAATTGTATATATCCAGGAACAACCTCCTCTTCCAAGCTAGTTAGAACTGGGATTGAGGTGCTGCTGCTATTGTAACTCTATAATTCTTCATTTGAAATAAAGAAAATATTTGGAGGCAATATGGTGTGGTGCCATTGCATGTGTGGATGATTATTGCCATTGTTTTACTGAGGTAACCTGTATCTATGGTCATTTTTTGCTAATTTCTTGTAGATCTGTGGTTAAGATTGGTAATTAGCTTATTACAATCTTGATAGAAAAGCTGTTGTTCAATAAGTTTATTGACTGTCACTCTCCTTGGATGCATGTTTAGAGATCTAGATTTAGCATGTCCTATAATATTATATGCATGTTATCTTGAATCTCTTTGTATGTACTAATCAGATCTCACAAGTTTCTTGGCAAGTTCTTTGATTTCAACTGAGTTGCAGGTTCATAATTTGGAGAGGATGCTGATATAGTTTGCTTCTTCATTCTCCTCAAAACATTTCAAAGGCACAGTCCCTTGACATTCCACCTGAAAGCTCTACTGCGGATCTTCAAGGAAACCAACACTTTTCTCCTCTTCTTCCTCCCTCAAAATCAACACTTTACCTGGTTACTTGGTTCAGTTCATATCTGTGATTTCATTTGGATATGTTTCATCAAATTAAAATA
The DNA here is from genome assembly GCA_001517045.1 of Pseudotsuga menziesii. Classification (NCBI taxonomy): domain Eukaryota; kingdom Viridiplantae; phylum Streptophyta; class Pinopsida; order Pinales; family Pinaceae; genus Pseudotsuga; species Pseudotsuga menziesii. The sequence goes on along the minus strand of LPNX011087184.1, from coordinate 90,860 downwards.
TACATAGATCTGATATTTCATAGCTCATAACCTATATCTTGCACTTAAAAAGGTTTCATAAGCATTCTAGATCTAGCTGTAGGGAAGTCGTCTTTTTTGCATGAAAATTTAAAGGAAACTTGTAGATTGCATGCATTAGATTTCCTTTCCCTGTTATAAAATTCAATATTATGCAATATCAATGCATTTTTTTTGGCTGCACAAACAGCAAGCCAAGATCCCAAGGAAATCTTGCTTTCCTTGGTTCCTTTTCTGCCTGTTTAGCTAGTTTTAACTTCATTTTTTGTGAGATAAGGTAGGCTGATCCAAAGGTACTCTTAAAGTGATTTTGGGAATTTTTTATTATAATATGCTCACTGTATTTTATCAGGTATGACATAAGGGAAAGGAATCTGATGTCCGAAGTGGCCTCAGGAGTGCTCAAATCCCCCCAGGGGTCTCCTTTTTCACTAAAAACTCAAGACTTTTCCAAAGTTGTAAAATATTGGTTTCAGCCTGTATAAGGACCAAGAAGTTTCTGATAATTTCAGTTTGCTGATTCTGTAACCAATAATAAATAAAATTATCTTTGGAATAGGCTCTTTCGAGCCCATTCCCCATCTCCCCCGGGGGGATTTGTGTCGGTGCCTTTTTCGTCGATTTATGTTTATTTCTTTTTTACTAGCATAGATATAATTTGCAGGGTAGTATAATTGATTTTGTTATTAATTCTACACTCCATATCTTACATTTCAAAGTAATCGTAATACTTACCCCACGATTTTCCGATTGACCCGAAAGGGGAAAGAGATTCATGGTAGGATTAATTAAGAAACTAGAACTGTGTATATGTTTTCTTTTTTCTATCATTTTTTTATCAGCAACTTTAAAATTAACCCCTCCTTGATTCCCCGATTGAGATCCACTTGGATCGAAAGAGGTTCTTGGAGGCTTTTCTTTTAAACAAGAACAACCAGTTTAAAACTTACTAAAATTGACAAGACTCCAGTGTGTATGCTCTGCACTTGGCTGCGGTTCGTCTGATCAGTCAAGATGTATCAAAAGAACTTGGGTGACTAGTATAATTAGGACTCACTCTCCCCAACTGACAAACCATCAGGTGAAAATCCAACACCTAGATCAAACCTCTACAGTGGAAAAATACCCAAAGGAAGCGGGAACTTCTGAAAACTGACCTCGGGGCGCCGATCTCTGTCACACCCTAACGGGTGTATTACAAACAATAGCCCCAGAGACTCCATTTCATCCCACATATTCCTTGTGGGTAGCCGTAAAGGTTTAGTTTTGGACATACTCCAAGTACTCTCGGGTATATCTGGAGTCCCCCTTTGCCTAATTTAATCAATTCGTACTTCACATTTAACTTAAAACATACCAAGATGCAATCGCAAAACATTCATTTCAATCACATGCAAGCACATCGATCTTATTGATTTGACTCCATTTTAAGGCATTGGTCATTTTTGCTTCATATATATATTGTGTATTAGCTTTGTGCTTTAGTGTGTTTATTTTCGTATCTCGTCATCTTTAATTATCTATAGTTAAAATATTCAAACTCCTAAGTAACTGATTCAATTTAACATCATCACACTAAGAAATCATCCTTAGTAACTTAATAGGGTCTACCCCCCTTGGCTTTGTTAGGAGTTGATCCTAAACGGAGGAGTCAAGAACAAGGTGACAACCTTGACTCGAGACTTGCACCCAAGGACACACCGAGTGGCTTGAAGATTTCTGCCACGTGACCCATGTGTGTGAAAGGAAGAAACAAATTCCAGTGATGATGCAATCCTCACCACATTCTTGACAACCAAAGTTACCGGATTGATTATGGGATAATCAGTTTGTTACAGCTGCAACCATTTTCCCAAAATTCAAAAAATTTCGGGACCCTCCTTTTGCTTAGATCGGTTTGATTTTCTTCTTTGATTTGATCTAATGATCCTTCAAAAAGACATTTTTCTAATGCTTGAGATGATCCACTTTTGTTTTTCCTTTGAATGCATTTTCAGTAAGTTTGAATCGGAAGTTTATTTGCTTATTCTCCCGCGGTTGCGGAGAAATAATCAGCTTTGGCTTCGTTAATTTTCTCCGATGCATTTGGCTTAATCGACTGATTTGTTGCTTTCGATTCTAGTCATCTTATTCTTTCATTTTTCGCCGTTGCGGATTGTAGATTGTGAAGTTCCTCGATACATTGTGTTGTTGTCGTCACCAATCCTTGGTTTGTGGGCTTCCGCCATTGCGGCTACCAAAAAACACTATCCTTCCAGTCGTTTATTTGGTTTTCTTCCGATATTTGCCTATCGTGGACGATGATATCCTTTGTGGGCTTCCGCCATTTTGGCTCCCTATTCCACTATCACCCGACATTTAGTCCTGCGAATCCCCGATGCGATATTGGTTTTCCTCTCGGGTGTCTCGGCGGTTAGCCTAGTGATTTTGCCATCCGACATTGCGAAAGGAAATGTTCCTGCGACCCCCAATCCTTAGTTTTCCACCGTTCGATATTTCCCTGTCATTTATGGTTGACTATATATATGGGGTCGGGCATGTGAATCATTTTATTGTTGTTTTTAACTGTTGAAGAACTGTCGTTTTCATGCACTGTCACTCCGCTCGAGCTTGGTCGGGCCCCCGTTGTCGGTGTACCCTCTTTCCAGGTGACTCAATCATGGAAGCTTGATAGTTTTTATCCCACCGATTATGCAACAGTGCCAGGTAGGCTCGTATTGCATTATCCCATTCCGTTTGAGCATTTTGTTGGTTTTTCCCACGGTTAGGTTTTTTGTTACGGTCGTTTTCTCTTCACCCTGTAGTCACATGTATATAGTGGGGGTTTTGTAGCATAATTGTCAGTAGGGGCGTGTTTGTCCCACATGATAGTTTCCCCCCACAACCCTCATGTAGTTCAACCCTGCGCTTAGTGTATGGGGATATTGGTGCAGATGACCGTTATGCTATCTACACCAATCTTCCCCATTTGATGATAGGTCGATGAGGGGCAGTTTTTCATGGCCTCCCTGTGGTGTTTTGTGGCCCATACCCTTCAAAACCACATCCGCATTTCGCCATGCTGTTCATGCGACCCGGTTCACGGTCAGTTTCGAAATCGAGCTAGTGTGGGGGGGGTGTATCACTGCACAAGATTACCTTGACCATAGATTACAGACAGTGTTCTTTTTTGAAAGAGCACCATAGAAAAATTGCATAAGTTCCTCTGTTTTTCCCACACAGCGCGATGGTTATGGCACCCACAGCGAGCCTGAAGTTTCTTCATTTTAATGCAGATTTCGTTTCTCCCCAGAGTTCTGTTAGTTAAGCCATTTCAGCTTATATGCATGCACATATTTTCTTCATTTAGTTACTTCTATCATGTTAAACATAGATGAAGTAAGACACTGCACATTTCTATCTCAATGTTTGCAACTTAGCCGGAAATGGCTTAATGTTTACGATTTCATCTATGGCAGGAAGATTTTGAAGTCAAAATGTCGAAGAGGCAAAAGAAGAAGGTCCCTGTGGTCGAGGAGGAGCCCGACGTGGAAATAGTCACAAAAACCAAATACATTTATGAGGACACCAAGTGCATAACTGGTGTAGAGCCTGAGTACCAATGGGGAGAAATCTATAGGTTGATCACGCATCGAGAGGTCCCTGATATGGGCTTGGAAGAAGAAGGTATATACGCAAATATAGAGAGATCTTCACTGATGAAGATTGCCACAAGACCAGATCTCTTCCCATGCTCTGAAGTGATTGGTTGGATCCTGCCCCGGGTAGATGTAACCACTATGATCCTGGATAACGTTGACAAATAAGGCTATGCTGCCTATAGCCCAGGATATGTAGCCTTGGCTTACCACCTGCCAGAAGCACAAATATTTTTTTCTGATGACTGGTTGAAAAACATCAGAACGGATCTTATTGAGACCCTCAAAAGAATGCTGTTGTCTGGAAAACATTTCAGAACCAGGCCTACGGGAGAATATGACACAGCAAGCTTAAGGGCCCCATACCGATTCATCGCTTTAATGCTTAACAGGATTTTTGGGAGAGATCATAGCAAGAGCTTTAAATTAGAGTGGATACCCATTATCTTTTATGTTGCAACCCAAGGGACCATCTTCAACTGGGCTAATATAGTGTCAAACAGTCTTTCAGCCTGTATGGCCTCAGCTTTGGGAGGAGTGTCCCAAAAGAGATCTGAATTTTACATGAGTTCCATACTCGTTGATTGTATACTGTGCAATCAACCTTTCCCCGGTCTAAGGTGCATCTGGGACAGGGAGAGGATGCCTGTCTATTCTACATACAAGCCACTATGGGCACACAAATACCATAGTCATTACCGGGAGGTCTGTGAATATTTCATCATGCCTTTGTATACTCTCATTTTCCTCAAAGAATGTGACTGCATGTCAGAAGAGGCATTGCAGGTAATCGAAGAATATGCATATTATTTCCTCACTGAGGATGGACTCTACTTCAGGATGTTTGGAGGCTCCAGAGCACCCTCCCTACTGCCCAAATATGCCACAGACTACATCATTCATAAAGAGGCAGTTAGGCAAGTATTCCTGGATGGCATTGGAAGTTTTTTGTTCGAACATAAGAAGACTGACTATCCCCCATTGCCTTTCAAGTTAGGGAGCTATAAGTTTACCAGAGTAAAGAAGGCAGATGAGTTCATGGAAGAGTTAGAAAAGTTTCATTTTGGTGAAATTCCCTTTCACAGAAATGATTCCCATAGCAAAGTGGTTGAACACTGCAAAGAGAATAACGTCCATTTCGAATACACCCACCATTGGGATAGAGAAGAAACTGTCTTCCGCAGTGCATTGAACATGACAGCTTTGAGGAGAAGGTTCAAGAAGAAGATAACCACAAAAGGTGGGAAGGGGCAGGATGAACAAGCAAAAGCTGATGAAGAAGCCTGGAAACGAGATGAAGAAGCCCAAAGGTTAGTCCAAGAGGATGAGGGCTGGCTGAAAGGACAAGAAGAAGAGAAAATAAAAGATGCACAAGAGGCATCCCAGAAAGCAAAAGAAGAGGCCAGACTTGAAGAAGAAGAAAGGAAAAGAAAGCTTGATGAGGAGCTTCAGAAACAAGAGGCAGAGAGGCTAAGGATGACCCAGACACCGACAGAATAGTCAGCCTCTGACACAATTGATATTCAGACTCAGGATGTGGGGAACCCTGAGGTTTAGGACCCAGAAGTACCGGCTGTCAGCATAGCTGGACAGCCTATCGTCCCCACACTTAAACTGGTCCCTTTTGTACAGAAGGTAGGGGAAGAAATTCCTAATTTTAATACTGTCTTCTATGACAGGGAAAGAAAGAGGATAGTAAAGAGAACAAAAAAGAAGATTGAAACAGGAGGTATATCTAAGAAAATGATAATGGATACAACCATTGTATATGGGACAGACCGAGATCCCAGGTTCACCATTAGGGCAGGCGCTGCATTGATCCATGCTTCGGAGGACAATGTAGACAAAATCATGACAGATCTGGAACAATCCAAAAAGTCTTCTTTTCAACTGAAAGACAATTTAAGAAAGGAGAGAGAAGAAAACAACAGGTTGAAGAGGAAATATGAGGACATGCAAAAAGAGATGAGGTCTTCAAAGCATGAACTATAGGTTCTACAAGCAGAAAATAGGTCTATGGAAACTACACAAGAGTGTCTAGAGAGAGTGCAGCAAGAATATTAAGAGCTAAGGGCAGAAAGGGAACAACTGCTGGGAAGGATAGAGGACTTAGAATTGCAACAAAACCACCTGGGAGGAAAATAAGAAGCAAGCTCAAGAACAAGAGATGAAACTTCAAGAGCAGATTTATTCTCTAACAACCGCTCTAGAGGAAACAAAAGAGTAGCAGGTTAGCCTCTAGCCTTTCAAGGAACATGTGCTGGTGCAAAAGGCCAAGATGCTTTAGTTGCGGACTGCCATAGAAGAAGAGAGATGCAAAGTTTTGCAAATAGACGGTCGCTTAGAGGAAATTCTGGAAACTTCCTCTTATTTTGTTGATAGATCCTAGGATGTCATGGAAGTCTTGACACCAAGAATGTCAAGGTTCGAAAATAATGAAGAAAATCCTGAAAAGATTCCCTCGAAAGGTCGACGGTCCCTTCAGCAAGATTATGACTTATTGGAGTTTGCTATAAACAGAGCAGAATATTTCAAAAGGGTTGTTAAAAAAATGAAAGGAGCATGCACATAATTCTTCCGAAGGCTCCTAATTACCTATAACCATTTCCAAACAGAAGCTGAGAAGAGGCTAGATTTTTTTCCAGACCACAACTCTTTTGTGGAGATTCTACAGAAGAGGTATCAAGAGGAGGAAGCAAAAACATAGCACATTAAGGCCCTCGAAGACCAGATGTTAAGAAGTGAAGTAGATAATTCCGCCATCAGTGTGCAGCTATTGGAGGATCAACTTCGTTTGAGTGTGGCCAGAATTGAGGCCATAAATAACCAGGCTGCAAAGTTCAAGATAAACATTCATTTCTTGGAACCTTGTGCATTTGAAGGCATCGCTTCTGAGGCTTTGGCGTGGAAAAAATTTCTGAATACCCAAGTGGGGCCCTCCTCGTGAATGACCATTCACTTGTGTAATATGTAACAATTTTGTAAACACTTGATGTAAGTAAGATATTGGGAGGCGAAGAGTTGGGGATCCCAAGGGTTATTTGTGGGTAGCCCAACAGTCTCCTACTTTTTGTATAAATATAGGAGACTTAGAAGACCAAAGGGCTTTTTCCCAGTTAGACATGTAAAGAGATATTTTAAGAAGAACTACTTTTTTTTTCAATAAAAAATTATTGTTTTCCTGTCGGAGAAAGTTTGGTGGGACGTTCAAATGTTATGCTATGGATTGGTGAAAGATGAACTATTTCGTTTTTCCATTTTTGTCCATTAACTGTGAGATCGTTCTAACTCTTAGAGCCTATGTTCTTGTTCGAATGATTTCTAGTTTATTCTGTGAAATTACCACCATGATTAATGCATGCTGTTCATAAACAATTGGCTATCTAATTGTCTAAATATCTTTAATAGTTCATGTGTTGTAGGAAGGAATATCAGCCATCTGTAATTTCTCTTTATAATACATGCACAATACACATTACTCATAGATAAGTTACAATTTGGATCCCTGGGGATAGATAGATAGACAGACAGATAGATAGATAGTTAGCTTAATTTCAGTACTGCATATATGATTTAGATGCTTGTGATTTCTAAGACGAGAGGTAAGAACCTGCACATCACATTGTGATTAATCTTTGCATCTTTATCACCTTGCATTGTTAATTAGGCATGTGCATATCATACATTATGTCAAAAAATACAAAAACATACACGGTGGACCGGGCCACAACCAGTAAAAGATTTGTTTTTATTACTTGACCTACGGTAGCCGGACTGCAAACCGGATGGATTCCCTACACCAAACAGTCACGGGCTAGTTGGGAACGTTGACTGGGGATAATCCCTTGCTGTTGTTGCCTACAAATTTCCAGGCCTCAACAGTTTCTAGCGCTAAAATGAGGGCCGCCAGTGCATGGCTGGCCGTGGAAACTTGTTTCCCCAAGATTACCCCACCAGCAAATATTTGGAAGCTTTTGACTTAACCCAGGTACTTACAGGATTTGGTTCTACCGTGGAAGCAAGTAATCCCGGTTTCACCTAACGTACTTTTACTCCTGTTCTCTCACCTTTTCTCATGGTTGGTATAAATGTGAATCAGCCCAACCCACTACCGGCTTGGAGAGCTAGATCACCTATGAACCTAACGCCTCCATTGCACAACCTACCTCAATCTTTTGAAAAGCTGCTGCCTAAGTTTGATCCCAGTGAAAAGACTGATGTGGATGACCACTTGCAAAGTTTTTATTTAGCAATAGAAGGATTAAGGGCTGGGGATTACGAAGATGTTGTCTGTAGATTATTCCCACATACCCTTAAGGGAGCAGCAGCATCCTGGTATTTCAGTTTGCCTGCAAACTCCATTCTTGATTGGGACACCTTTGAAAGGATTTTCAGAAGTAAATATGCAGCCCAAAAGACACATGCCTCACTAATGAAAGGTCTTGGTTTGTTAAAAAAAGAGAAGGATGAGAAGGTGCATCATTTTACTCAAAGGTTTTCAACATACTTAAAGAACTTTTCTGAAACTGACAGACCCTCAAACAAGGTCCTAATTGAATATTATAACTCAGCCCTAGGGCCTGAGCTGGCCATGTTTGCCAAAATAAAAGCCAGACCTATGTTGGTAGAGACTTACGAAGAAGTAGAAAGGATAGAGGCTGAAAAAGAAAGTATAGAAGACTATCCCGAGCTACCTGAAGAAAAAACTAGCAGGAGAAGAGCCTTATTGCTGTCTAAACCGAAAGAGGAACAATCACATGATTTTTAGGGAATGCTGAAAATGATTCAGAAACTATCCAACCGAATAATAGATCTATAGAAAGAAAGGAAATTTCAGAAAACTTATAAACCCAACTACCAAAAAAGGGAGCATAACAACCAATTGAAGGTCCTTTCACCCAATTCAGCATCAATAAATATAACAGATGTAGGGGGGGATAATTTTTGCACTTTTCACCAACAACCTCATTCTGAAAAGAATTGTCCTCAATGGTTAAATTCGATGACATTGGTGATGAATAAGCTACTGGACTCTAAATTGACTAAAGACAGTGGTAAAGAAGAAGAGAAAAACTAGACCATAGAAAAACAAGATAATGATACCATGTTCTTATGGGATGGTGTCTCGCTTTTCAACACAGAAGAGAACACTCTCAAATCTGAATACACACCAACAACAACAAAATATATGTACCTAACAATTAAAGACAATGCAATAATTTCAAAGATTAAGAAATTGCAAGGGAATGTCAAGAGACAGGCAGATGCCAATGTTGAAGATGAAACGCCTAAAGTCACTACTCTCAACCAGGAAACAGAGCCAATCAATGAGCCTGTCAAGCCTGTGGAAGGTGTTGATGAAGGAAACACTGAAAAATTTAAGGAGGTTAAAGAAGATGTACCCATAGAAAATCAGCCGGGAGAAGACATAGAACCAGGTTGGGAAGAAAAAGCTGACACCCCGCCTTTTCTTTTGACCCTAGAAATGCTGAATCATAATGTGCATAATTGCTTGGTAGATTCTGGATCATCGGTGAATGTTATGCCACTTGAGGTTTGCAAAAATATTAATGTCCAGCCAGAGTCCACAGCCTGGGAAGTAGTGCAATTAGATAGCACAGGTGTCAAAGTAGTGGGGGAAATGAAAAACGTTCTCATTCGCTTTTCTGCCAATAACAAGATATGTCAATTTATTGACATTATGGTGGATGACATACTGGATGGATATGGGATTATTCTTAATCGAGATTGGTCTGCGAGCTTAAAGGGTTATTTTGCTTCAGATTGGTCTCATTTATGGTTACCTCTCAAGGGTACCCCAAACCGGATTAAAATTTTGAGAGAACCTTACATGAAGCATACTGTCACTAAGCTAGGAGAAGGTAATGAATCTGCTAATTCTATCCTGGGAAATTATCTAACCGAGCTTAAACTAAGATATCATACCTCAAGAAAGGCCAGTTCTATGATTGACACTCAGCCTGAGCTCCTTCAACTTCCTCAGGCTGATAAAGATGACTGTAGACTAGTAGACATGGTTTCGATTTAAAAAATGGTACACTTAGACCATGGATAGATTTTTGGCCTTCACTACAGCCTAGCCCTTTAACTCGTTGGATTGAAGAATTTTTAAGGGCGGGCACACATTTTCTTTTCTTTTTTTGCTTTGTACATAAATAAATTGATGTGTTTTTCTTTAATGCTTTGATGCTCTTTTCTTTTGTTTAATGCTTTGTTATTAGTTCTTTCATTTTGAATAAAGAGGCAAAATGTTGGTTGCAATGGAAACATCAGGGTTCTTAATTAACTGAAATCTTGAGCAAAAGATTGAGCTTTTAAAACATAGAATGTCTTCTAGTAGCAATGTGCCTAATTGGCCATGCATTCATTGAAGTCCTACTTAACCCCTGTAAATAACTCAGAATTAAGAGGACTGGAATACTATTTCGAGGCTTCATCCATTTCACATCTAAAATGTCCAAGGGAATCATAGCAAAGGACCCACGGAAAGGAAGCAAGGTAAAAAATATATCATATATAAATGATCCCATGCCATGATTTCAGAAAAGCTAAAAGCTATCAAGAGTCAAAACTCCTTAAAGAAACAATACATATTAAAGCAAAGTATCAAAAGCATGAACTTCAAATTGCCAAAATTTCCTCTCCGTTCGTGAGATGAAAAGTAAATCCTTTTCTCACACAAAAGGACACTATGGATAGAGGAGCCTAAATAAAATTCAGAAAGAAAGGCAGATGGAGGACTCAAAAGAACTAAAGTTCAAATGGCACAAAAAGTGCAGTTGGCATGGGAATGAGGAACAAAAGGATAGTGCTGTTTACTATATGTTACAATCCTATCGTGTCCAAGCTGGAAACTACCTAAGGACGGGTAAAATAAATCTCACTTATTAGGCCTCAAAAGAGTTATTCAGACTTGCTAATATTTCTGATGTTACCATTTCCCTAAGAATGGATTGCTTCTCAATGATTTAAATGCATAGGTTGGCCAGCTTAGGAATACAAGCATATAGAATATTTCAGCATTTATCTAGACAGTCTTGCACTGGGAAGAAGTTAAGTCATACATCTGGGGTTCACCAGGTAGTTGCCAATTGTTGCAGCTGCAACCATTTTCCCAAAATTCAAAAAATTTTGGGACCCTCCTTTTGCTTAGATCGGTTAGATTTTCTTCTTTGATTTGATCTAATGATCCTTCAGAAAGACCTTTTTCTAATGCCTGAGATGATCCACTTTTTTTTTTCTTTTGAATGCATTTTCAGTAAGTTTGAATCGGAAGTTTATTTGCTTATTCTCCCACCGTTGCGGAGAAATAATCAGCTTTGGCTTCGTTACTTTTCTTCGATGCATTTGGCTTAATCGACTAATTTGTTGCTTTCAAGTGGGATCATCTTATTCTTTCATTTTCCGCCGTTGCGAACGGTAGATTGTGAAGTTCCCCGATACATTGCATTACTGTTGTCACCAATCCTTGGTTTATGGGCTTCTGCCATTGTGGCTACCAAAAAACACTATCCTTCCGGTTGTTTATTCACTTTTCCTCCGATCTTTGCCTATCATGGACGATGATATCCTTTGTCGGCTTCCGCTGTTGCGGCTCCCTATTTCACTATCACCCGACGTTTAGTCTTGCGAAGCCCTGATGCGCTATTGGTTTTCCTCTCAGGTGTCTCGGCAGTTAGCCTAGTGATTTTGCCATCCGACGTTGCGGAAGGAAATTTTCCTGCGACCCCCGATCCTTAGTTTTCTGCCATCCGATATTTCCCCGCCATTTATGGTTGAATATATATATGGGGTCGGGCATGTGAATCATTTTATTGTTGTTTTTAACTATTGAAGAACTGTCGTTTTCGTGCGCTGTCACTCCGCTCGAGCTCGGTCGGACCCCCACTGTCGATGTAACCTCTTTCCAGGTGGCTCAACCATGGAAGCTTGATAGTCTTTATCCCACCGTTTACACAGTAGTGCCAGGTAGGCTCGTATTGCATTATCCCATTCCGTTTGAGCGTTTTGTTGGTTTTTCCCACGGTTAGGTTTTTTGTTACGGTCGTTTTCTCTTCACCCCGTAGTCACATGTATATAGTGGGGGGTTTGTAGCATAATTGTTAGTAGGGGCGTGTTTTTCCCACATGATAGTTTCCCCCCACAACCCTCATGTAGTTCAACCCTGTGCTTAGTGTATGGGGAGATTGGTGCAGACAGCCATTACACTGTCTGCGCCAATCTACCCCGTTTGATGATAGGTTGATGAGGGGTGGTTTTTCATGGCCTCCCTGTGATGTTTTGTGGTCCATACCCTTCAAAACCACATCTGAATTTCACCACGTTGTTCACGCGACCCAGTTCACGGTCAGTTTCAAACCCGAGCCAGTGTGGGGGGGGGTGTATCACTGCACAGGATTACCTTGACCATAGATTACAGACAGTGTTCTTTTATGAAAGCACACCATATAAAACTTGCATAAGTTCCTCTGTTTTTCCCGCGTAGCGCGATGGTTATGGCACCCACAACGAGCCTGAATTTTCTTCATTTTAATGTAGATTTCGTTTCTCCCCAGAGTTCTGTTAGTTAAGCCATTTCAGCTTACATGCATGCACATATTTGCTTCATTTAGTTACTTCTGTCATGTTAAACATAGATGAAGTAAGACACTGCACATTTCTGTCTCAATGTTTGCAACTTAGAAAGAAATGGCTTAATGTTTACGATTTCATCTATGGTAGGAAGATTTCGAACTCAAAATGTTGAAGAGGCAAAAGAAGAAGGTCCCTATGGTCGAGGAGGAGCCAGACGTGGAAATAGTCACAAAAACTGAATACATTTATGAGGACACCAAGTGCATAACTGGTGTAGAGCCTGAGTACTAATGGGGAGAAATATATAGGTTGGTCACACGCCGAGAGGTGCCTAATATGGGCTTGGAAGAAGAAGTTATATACGCAAATATAGAGAGATCTTCACTGATGAAGATTGTCACAAGACCAGAGCTCTTCCCATGCTCTGAAGTGATTGGTTGGATCTTGCCCCGGGAATATGTAACCACTATGATCCTGGAGAACATTGACAAACAAGGATATGCTGCCTATAGCCCAGGATATGTAGCCTTGGCTTACCACCTGCTAGAAGCACAAATATTTTTTTCTGATGACTGGTTGAAAAACATCAGAATGGATCTTATTGAGACCCTCAAAATAATGCTGTTGTCTGGAAAACATTTTAGAACCAGGCCTACGGGAGAATATGACACAACAAGCTTAAGGGCCCCATACCGGTTCATCGCCTTAATGCTTAACAGGAGTTTTGGGAAAGATCATGGCAAGAGCTTTAAATTAGAGTGGATACCCATTATCTTTTATGTTGCAACCCAAGGGACCATCTTCAACTAGGCTAATATAGTGTCAAACAGTCTTTCAGCTTGTATGGCCTTAGCTTTGGGAGGAGTGTCCCAAAAGATATTTGAATTTTACATGAGTTCCATACTCGTTGACTGTATACTATGCAATCAACCTTTCCCCAGTCTAAGGTGCATCTGGGACAGGGAGAGGATGGCTGTCTATTATGCATACAAGCCACTATGGGCGCACAAATACCATAGTCATTACCGAGAGGTCTGTGAATAGTTCATCATGCCTTTGTATAATCTCATTTTCCTCAAAGAATGTGACTGCATGTCAGAAGAGGCATTGCAGGTAATCGAAGAATATGCAGATTGTTTCTTGACTGAGGATGGACTCTACTTCAGGAAGTTTGGAGGCTCTAGAGCACCCTCCCTACTGCCCAAATATTCCACAGACTACATCATTAATAAAGAGGTAGTTAGGCAAGTATTCCTGGATGGCATTGGAAGTTTTTTGTTCGAACATAAGAAGACTACCTATCCCCCTTTGCCTTTCAAGTTAGGGAGCTATAAGTTTACCAGAGTAAAGAAGGCAAATGAGTTCGTGGAAGAGATAGAAAAGTTTCATTTTGGTGAAATGCCCTTTCATAGAAATGATTCCCACAGCGAAGTGGTTGAACATTGCAAAGAGAACAACGTCCATTTCGAATACACCCACCATTGGGATAGAGAAGAATCTGTCTTTCGCAGTGCATTGAACATGACAGCTTTGAGGAGAAGGTTCAAGAAGAAGATAACCACAAAAGGTGGGAAGGGGTAGGATGAACAAGCAAAAGCTGATGAAGAATCCAGGAAAGGACATGAAAAAGCCCAAAAGTTATCCCAAGAGGCTGAGGGCTGGCTGAAAGGAGAAGAAGAAGAGAAAATAAAAGCTGCACAAGAGGCAGCCCAGAAAGCAGAAGAAGAGGTCAGACTTGAAGAAGAAGAAAGGAAAAGAAAGCTTGATGAGGAGCTTCAGAAACAAGAGGGAGAGAGGCCGAGGCTGACCCAGACACCGACAGAACAGTCAGCCTCTGACACAGCTGATATTCAGACTCAGGATGTGGGGAACCTTGAGGTTCAGGACCCAGAAGTACCGGTTGTCAGCATAGCTAGACAGTCTATGGTCCCCACACTTAAACTGGTCCCTTTTGTATAGAAGGTAGGGAAGAAATTCTTGATTTTAATACTGTCTTCTATGACAGGGAAAGAAAGAGGATAGTAAAGAGAATGGAAAAGAAGATTGAAATAGGAGGTCTGTCCAGGAAAATGATAACGGATACAACCGTTGTATATGGGACAGACCGAGATCCCAGGTCCACCATTAGGGCAGGCGCTGCATTGATCCACACTTCAGAGGACAATGTAGACAAAATCATGACAGATCTGGAACAATCCAAAAAGTCTTCTTTTCAACTGAAAGAGACTTTAAGAAAGGAGAGAGAAGAAAATAGCAGGTTGAAGAGGAAATATGAGGACATGCAAAAAGAGATGAGGTATTCACAGGATGAACTGTAGGTTCTACAAGCAGAAAAGAGGTCTATGGAAACTACACAAGAGTGTCTGGAGAGAGTGCAGCAAGAATATCAAGAGCTAAGGGCGGAAAGGGAACAGCTGCTGGGAAGGATAGAGGACTTAGAATTGCAAAAAACCACCTGGGAGGAAAATGAGAAGCAAGCTCAAGAACAAGAGATGAAACTTCAAGAGCAGATTTCTTCTCTAACAACCACTTTAGAGGAAGCAAAAGAGCAGCAGGTTAGCCTCCAGCCTTTCAAGGAACATGTGCTGGCGCAAAAGGCCAAGATGCTTTAGTTGCGGACTGCCATAGAAGAAGAGAGATGCAAAGTTTTGCAAATAGACGGTCACTTAGAGGAAATTCTAGAAACTTCCTCTTATTTTGTTGATAGATCCCAGGATGTCATGGAAGTCCTGACAACAAGAATGGCAAGGTTGGAAAATAATGAAGAAAATTCTGTAGAGCTTCCCTCGAAAGGTCGACAGGCCCTTCAGTAGGATTATGACTTATTGGAGTTTGCTATAAACACAGCAGAAGATTTCAAAAGGGCTGTTAAAAAAATGAAAGGAGCATGCACAAAATTCTTCCGAAGGCTCCTGATTACTTATAACCGTTGCCAAACAGAAGCTAAGTAGAGGCTAGATGTTTTTCCAGACCACAACTCATTTGTGGAGATTCTATAGAAGAGGTATCAAGAGGAGGAATAAAAAACACAGCACATTAAGGCCCTCGACGACCAGATCTTAACATGTGAAGTAGATCATTTCGCCATCAGTGTGCAGCTATTGGAGGATCAACTTCGTTTGAGTGCGGCCAGAATTGAGGCCATAAAGAACCAGGCTGCGAAGTTCAAGATAAACATTCATTTCTTGGAACCTTGTGCGTTTGAAGGCATCACTTCTGAGGCTTTGGCGTGGATTTTTTTTTTGAATACCCAAGTGGGTCCCTCCTCGTGAATGACCATTCACTTGTGTAATATGTAACAATTTTGTAAACACTTGATGTAAGTAAGATATTGGGAGGTGAAGAGTTGGGGAGCCCAAGGGTTATTTGTGGGCAGCCCAACAGTCTCCTGCTTTTTGTATAAATATAGGAGACTTGGAAGAACAAAGGGATTTTTCCCAGTTAGACATGTAAAGAGATATTGTAAGAAGAACTACTTTTTTTTGCAATAAAAAATTATTGTTTGCCTGTCGGAGAAAGTTTGGTGGGACGTTCAAATGCTATGCTATGGATTGGTGAAAGCTGAACTATTTCTTTTTTCCATTTTTGTCCATTAACTGTGAGATCGTTCTAACTCTTAGAGCCTATGTTCTTGTTCGAATGATTTCTAGTTTATTCTGTGAAATTACCACCATGAGTAATGCATGCTGTTCATAAACAATTGGCTATCTGATTGTCTAAATATCTTTAATAGTTCATGTGTTGTAGGAAGGAATATCAGCCATCTGTAATTTCACTTTATAATGCATGCACAATACACATTACTCATAGATAAGTTAAAATTTGGCTCCCCGGGGATAGATAGACAGACAGATAGATAGATAGATAGCTATCTTAATTTCATTACTGCATATATGATTTAGATGCTTGTGAGTTCTAAGACGGGAGGTAAGAACTTGCGCATCACACTGTGATTACTCTTTGCATCTTTATCACCCTGCATTGTTAATTAGGCACGTGCATATCATACATTAAGTCAAAAAATACAAAAACATGCATGGTGGACCAGGCCGCAACCCGTAAAACCTTTGTTTTTGTTACTTAACCTACGGTAGCTGGACCACAAATCAAATGAATTCCCTACACCAAACAGTCACGGGCTAGTTGGGAACGTTGACTGGGGAGAATCCCTTGCTGTTGTTGCCTGCGAATTTCTAGGCCTCAACACAGTCCCTATAACTTTAGGACTAAGTCCGAGGATGATGTAATCCTACCACATTCACGGGGCTGGAAATCTCTAGATACATTTTGAACCGAAGTTCAGGGATGATGCAATACCACCACATTCATAGGGGTCGAGACCTCCAGATACATTTTGAACCAAGGTTCAGGGATAATGCAATCCCACCACATTCACAGGGCCGAGACCTCTGGATAAATTTTGAACCAAGGTTCAGGGATGATGCAATCCCACCACTTTCATGAGGGTTGAGACCTCCGGATACATTTTGAGCCAAATTTCAGGGATGATGCAATCCCACCACATTCATGGGGGTCGAGACCTCAGGATACATTTTGGACTGAGGTTCAGGGATGATGCAATCCCATCACTTTCACGGGGGTCGAGACCTTCGGATACATTTTGAACCGAGGTTTAGGGATGATGCAATCCCACTACATTCTTGAGGACCGAAGTCACTAGATCTATTGTGGAAAGATTTCCCAGGATGATACAATCCCTCTTCATTCTCGAGGACCTAGGTCACCAAATCACTTTTGGACAAATGCCCCGGGATGATAAAATCCCTCTTCATTCTTGAGGACCGAAGTCACTAGATCACTTTAGGGCAAGTGCCCAGGGATGATACAATCCCACTACAACATCACTACTCCCCCTTTTGAGGAAGGTCCTTCTGAACCACACCAAGCTTGTCTCGAAAGTGTTCAAACTTTACTTGAGGCAGAGGCTTCGTCAGTAGATCAGCAACTTGTTCATCAGTACTCACATACTGGATCTTTATGGATTCTTTTTGTATCATATCTTGGATGTAGAAATACTTGATTTCTATGTGCTTCGATCTATCGTGGAACACAGGGTTCTTTGTCATCTTTATACAACTTTGGTTGTCACATAGAATCACAGTAGTGTCCAACTCTAGGTTGAATAATCTTGACATCATCTTTCGAAGCCATATGGATTCACAACTAGCAGAGAAAGCTGCTATATATTCTACTTCAGCTTTGCTCAGAGCAACACTGGATTGCTTTCTGCTAAACCATGAAATCATAGCAGATCCTAGACTATAACATCCACCTGATGTGCTTTTTCTGTCTGAGATACTTCTGGCCCAATCTGCATTTGTATAACCATACAATCTATACTCATGGCTATTATCATAGTATAGACCAAAGTCTATAGTCCCTTTCAAATATCTCATCACATGTTTTGCAGCTACCAAGTGAACCCGTCTAGGTTGAACTAGATATTGACTTAAGGTGTTCATAGCAAAACAAATGTTTGGTATAGTATTTGTTAAGTACATAAATGACCCAATGATCTATCTATAATGAGTCACATCCACTAACTCTAATGAGTCATCGGCTAATAACTTCAGGTTGGAATCCATGGGTGTGGCCATGGATTTTCATTCCAACATATCAAATCTTTTTAAAACTTGCACTGCATACTTTCCCTGATTGAGAAAGATTCCTTCATACTTCCAGACATAGGAAATAAAGTGTTAGACCAAGGTATAAATTCTTCAGCAGACTTCTTCTTGCATTCTACAATCTATTTCTCATTCCCTATTAGAAATAGATCATCCACATATAGTAATAGTATGACATGTTCATATTCTACAACCTTGTAGTAAAGGTTAGGATCACCTTTACTCTTGGTAAAGCCCATGCTTGATAGGAAACTATCTATCCTTTCATACCAAGCTCGAGGAGCTTGTTTTAGGCCATACAAGTCCTTATTCAACTTGCATACATGAGTATGTCTATCTTCAACTTCAAATCCTTGTCACTATTCTATGTAAAACTCTTCCTCAATCATACCATTAAGGAAGGTTTGTCTTTACGTCATCATGGAAGAAACTACCATGATAGTTCTGAAGGAAGTGTACCCTACTTCCTAGAGTAAGTGTCTCTTCAGAATTAATTCCCTCTTTCTGATAGAAACCTCTAGCCAAAAGTCTTTCCTTACTTCTATTAGCAACATATTTTATCTTGCAAATCCATTTGGAAGATAGAACATTCTTGCTTTCTGGTTTGAGTACTATATCCCAAACATCATTATAGTATTCTTTCATCATAACATCTTCCATGAGTTCATCTTGTCAGGTCATCAACATATCCTAGTCTTCTGCATTCAACCTTGAAGGTTGGAACCCACTTTACTCTTGGTAAAATCTCGATCCATCAGAAAGCTATCCATCATGTTGTATCATGTTGAACTCAGATATCTTCTGTAGTCACTCCCCCTAAAGTGGAGTATCATCTTCCCTCTTCATTCTATACAGGTGGTTCTATTCTTGATATATACTTCTAGTGGGTCTGGTCAATAGAGTATGTCATGTCATAGTCTATTCTTCATGAACCTTGCTTTGTACACTTGTTCTAGTAGATTCATATGGAAGATACTATGGAATTCCCTTCAAGTCTTGAAACCATATTGTAGACATCATTTCCCATGATCGATTGTTACTCTTTGATCATAAATTCTTTCATAGTCAGAAAGGTTAGCATCAATGATGTCATCCAACTGTGTTACACAACTAGAGTGTGCTTGAGGCCTCTTACTTTGGTTTGGAAGTATCACCATTCTTTTCTTGATCTTGAGTTATCTCTCGTACCCATGGTGGTCTTCATCCTTCTAGGTGGATCTACCACTCTCTGAATCTCTTTCTTCCGTCACGATGTCTCTGACCCTGGGAGCTTTAGATTCATGTTTATTGAATTGTCATCATTTGTTCTTTGGAATAAGTCTCATCCTTCTTTTATTGTAGGCGGTTGTACAGGACCTTTCCTACAATTCAAATGCACCATTTGCATGGTTAGGACTATTTCATAAAATATATGCATAATGACAAATTCTTATGCATCATGCAACTGTTTATCCAATACAACATTCATCCACATCTCACAAAAAATTTCTAGATTCCTTCCATCTATACCATCACATCATTGAGATTGTGCACTAATCCAATATGTCAGCAAAGAGGTTTCATTCTAGATAAGTAGCAATGGAGAGTTGTATAGCACCATGAGCTACTTACCCATCACATGTAGATTAGTAGTATATTGTCATTAATGCAAACAATCTTATCATGCATAACACATCAACTGAATATAATCAAATGCATAACAAAAAAATATCATTAAATGACAATTGAATAATTATATTTTATTCGTTTCATGGGTAGACTCCTTGTTCATTCTGCTTCATCATCATCTTCATTTATGAAATCATCATTTCTTATCCAAATGCTAAGATGGATAAGACGTTCTTCAAGAATTGAGTTCTTCATATTCCTCATCGCTTGAGGGATCTTCTTTGAATGGTGAGATCTTGATCTTCAAGTGCTCCCATCTTCTTCTTCTCTTCTTATGAGTCGATCTTCTTCTTCTTCCTAGAGTCTGGTGAAATTAATCACTTTCTTCTGGCACACATTCCTTGAATGAATGAATCCTATGATCCTGGGAGACCATTCAAGGTGGCTATCACCACTTTTGCATTCTCCACTTCTTCTTCTATCGCTTAAAGTTGTACTGCATTCTAGATCTTCACATTCTTCAACTATTTTCTCAAAGCCATCTTTTGATTTATGTTCTTATCTTCAAATAGCTTGATCAAGGAATCAAACATCTTTGGTGTCTTTAGGGAAGACACTTGTGGTACAAATTGATCCATGATTGAATCAACAATGATCTTCTTCAGAGAAAATAAATAATTCCATGCTTGGAAGTTTTCAACTTCACCAAGCTTTTCATCAAGCTAATGAGAACCTCAAATGGAAATAGCAAAAGATTAGATCTGGCCAATTTGAGGTGTCCGTCCTCGTTCCGGAGCTGGTTGATCTAGGGTTTGTCAGAGAAACCCTATTTTTCAAAATTTAGAATATTTCAGATATGATTGGATAGAAATATAGATCTCTTCAAGTTGAGCTGTCCAATGTACTCCTTTTCTGAAAACAGTGGAGGGAAGCTCTTGGAACAGGAAGCCCTAGTTTTCTGAATTCTTCTACGAAAATTCCTTTTACTGTTTCTACGGTATATCTGAAATTACTATTCCTCTATGTCTAAAATTTCATACTGATGTATCCTTGCATGCCTGTGTTCTAACACCATAGGTTTCATTAGAATTGGTTTCACAAATTGGTACTTATGGTCATTTTGCCAAGATGACCTGTTGCAGGACTGTTCAGAACAACGAAGTTGTATGGACTGCCACGTTT
Source organism: Pseudotsuga menziesii (assembly GCA_001517045.1). NCBI lineage: Eukaryota > Viridiplantae > Streptophyta > Pinopsida > Pinales > Pinaceae > Pseudotsuga > Pseudotsuga menziesii. Next base: position 70,171 of record LPNX011087184.1, on the reverse strand, counting down.
CACTGGTTCATCTTCTGAGTCTGAAACTTGGACCACATAAATTAAAGTCCGTACCATTCATAGAACATCTTTAGAAATCTCATTGGGACCTGTGTAGCTCAAGATATAGCTATTTTTCCCAGGTGTCCTGTTTAGGGATGAATTCTAGAAGAGGCTGGAACCCTCACGTAGAGGGATCATATCTCCCAGAATATAGTGAATATGAGGCTGAATTGTAGAGACAGTGTACATCAGAATTTTTTCTTCATCCTTGGAAATTTTTAACTCTTGGGACTTCGCCAATCGCGAGATATAGCAAATGTACCAAAACTTAGTAGTTTTAGTATTTAGGGATTTTCCAGCTCAGGTTCAAACTAGGGTTTGAATTTTCCTGAGTTTCACCCAACCAAAAATATTGAACCATGTCTCTAAACTTAAATTTTGATGAGGAGAGAAATCCTATGTTGGGCTCACTCAAAAATTCATCTTCTGCAAGAAGCCCTAATTTCCTGCACTGAAAACTGAAAATGCTCAAAATCAAATTCCTCTTCGACAAAAAGATGCATCCTTTAATGGAGAGTTAGCCTAGCCTTCTTTTGCTGATCGATGGTGGAGAGAGAACCAAAAATTAAGAATCCCTAGCCTCTGTAGCTGCACAATGTCTTCTTTCATGGTGGCTCTAATGCCATGTTGAATTTTTAATGGTTATATCAGATCTTAAAACATTTAGCATCATAATAGCATAACCATAAGCCAAAGGATCAATGAAAGATAGACAAGCACAACCATACAAACATAACACAAAGATTTATCCTAGGAAAACCCTAAAGGGAAAAACCCAGCAAAAGACTCCTCAATATATATGCCCCCAAAAGATAAAAGATAAAACCAACAAGGATATCAAAGCCTGATCCTCCTCCTTCTCCAACTACTTCTCTCTTCTCTACTAATACGCTACACAAGTGAGAGTGTGTGTTCCAAATGAGGAGCACCACACCTCTATTTATATTCATTCGTTCAATTTAATTATCAATTCTGACATGTAGGCTCGAGTTAATCATGTAGGCTCGATTTACACATGCAGGCTCAAGTAACCACACTGGGGTGCTAATGACCCACCTTTACAATTAGAGGGGACTACCTCATGAATCTTATTAGTTCTTCCAATTAGAAGCATCAAGGCACAAAGTAATACAAGTGGTTCTCCTGGTAGGACCATCGGGGACCACAAAAAGATACATGTAGAATATTCTTCGAAGTTACAATATTTCAACACTAGTCACATTACACCTTCCATCCCAGCAGTGGAAGCAACCTCACATGTCCATCCTAGACCTAGTGTTAGTAATCCTATGCGGATACCAGAACTGAGATGAGTGAACATTGGGAACACCACTTACATTCCTTCACATGTCCCTTCGTCCTCGAACCCTACTCCTTCGAATGCGTTTTTGACAACCCTTCCTATATTGCTACTAGCCATGTTCGTGTTGCGACTGCTCGCATGGTAGTATCTCAGAGTCAAGTACCTCCTGTTGTGTTGGGAGGTCTGTTAACCCAAAAAATCCCTCACTCAGCTCTACATGGCCTACACCACCCAAGGACACCCATGCACGACCCTCGTTTGACCTGATTCGACCCCCACACCCTAAAAAAGGCTTAAAACATGAAAAAAGGCTTAAAAACCCCTAAAAAGAGCCTAAATAGCTCTCATAGGGGATAAAGCCTCCAAAAAGGGGTTAAAACCCCTCAAAGGAGCCTAAAACCCTAAAAGGAGCTAAAGATTAAGGGAAAGGGGCTAAAATCCCCAAAAAGGGGCTAAATCCTTGATCAGAGGCTTAGAACCCTAAAAAAAAGCTATAAATAGAGGGGTGGGGGTCACTCTCAAAACATTTCTCCCTTGCATACTGTTATGCTGCCTGAGTGGATTCCCTGAGACCATTATCCTCTCAAGCCAACCACACTCCCTCTCATTCATCCTCCCATTGAGCCATAGCTCCCCCATCCTCAAGGGAGAGGTACTTCTCCAAGCTAGGGCATGGTGGCCGATTTCCACCAAGAAGTATAAGCTTTTTTTATTTTCATTTTTATTCTAGTTTTCTAACTTAGTTTGCTTGCAGGTTCATTTTATGTTCTAACAAGTTGTGTGCAGGTTTCTAGAGTCTAACCTTGTGTGCAGGATTTCCATTTCTTTCTTTTCTGTTCTCTTTGCTTCATTTCTATTTCGCTTTTCTTGCATTACCATCAGGAACCATACTCTTCCATCCTATAGATGGAAGGTAGCCATTCCTACCCTGTAGTAAGGGAGACATACCTACTACAGAACTGGCGACCATACCAGGTCGATCACACAGGATCCCTGGGTTTATTTTTCAAAGTTTTAGTTTTTACTTCTGTTTTGTTAACCTAGTTTAATTTTTTGTAAAATCTAGTTTAGATCTATGTTTATTTGCATTTCTAGTTACTATTGAGCCTCCTCAAGGCCAATCTGAGCCCATTTGGACACAATACAAGTAACTGTCGACTGGATCTGGCTCAGGACCAAATTTTTTTGACTTTCCTGAGCAGGTTGCTCTTATTGGGCCCAGAGAGGGGACCAGGTCGCTCATTCTGGCCTAACAGGTGAGATCAGGTCACCCATTTAGCCCCGAAAGGTGTGATCCCCTTCCAGAAGTTAGCTCGCTTCTGTTTGCATATTTTGAGCGACCCCCTTGTCTGTTTTTGGGAAAATTTGGTGACCCCCTTGCCACATTTGACCCGAAAAGTGTGATCTATCTCTTAGAGTTTGATTTTTTAAAAGTTAAGGACTGTCAGTGTGGATCAACTGCCTCTGTCCATCAAAATTGTTTCTGTTTTTATTTTTGTTTCTGTTCATTTCATTTGCAGTATGTGTAAATCAAAGTGTAAATCAATGGTTAATGGATTAATGAACAAATCTTGATTAAAATTTACTTAAAATCAACATCTTTCCTAGCCCTTCCTCCTCTAGCCAGTCATCACCCTTCAGGGTATTCTAGGATAATACGAAGGGTGAAGGCCATATAGTAATAGGCACTTCACCTATTATTTTTTGAAGCCACTAAAAATAGGTGACTTGGGAAGTAGAGGGGGTAGAGAAGGAGGGCTTCTCATGACACTCAACGTCCTTCGTATTGACCAACCTTGCATCTAGAGGGTGACCTGTGGATCTATGGATGGGCTTAGTCCCATTGTGTTGAGAGCCCAACACTCTCTTCTGGTTGAAGAGAAATATAGGTGCAAGGTAGTCACCTAGTCAGGCTATCATAGTTCAGATTCACAAATGGTACATGTGTAAAATTTATGATTACTATTTACTGCTTTCATTCACAATGTTATGAACTCTGTGAAATATTCATAAGCCATTTAAGTAGTAACTAGGTATAATAGAAAAACAAAAGACATACACACCATACCATATAAATCAACCCAACTCAGTTCATGATGCTGAGTGAGCCATTAAAATTTACAATTTACACTAAGTTAAACATCTGCAGTCCTTGAGGACATAAGTTCCTGAATGCCTTAACCATGGTAAGTACTTGGGCTCAGTCCAGAAACTCATTGTGAGGAGTACGATGGGAACCCCAAAGTAGCTGGCCGCTGAGAGGAATTGCCTAGCAAAATGGGCAACAACCCCCACTAATTGACTAGCACTCCCATGAGGAAAAAGCCAAGTGTTGTCTTCTGACAGTCTTGGTGGTCAAGTGACCACTTGAAGCTAATAGGAATCCATTGAAATCGGCGTCCAAAAATCATTACCACCATCTTGACATACAAATCTAACACAATTGATCCCTCACATTCTTCCTCACGCTTAAGAGGTGAACCACTACAGTACAGGTCATTAAACTGACATCGTTGAGACCATTCTCGATGACCTTCTACGCCATCAGAAGGCCACATAGCCTTTGATTCAGATTCAAACTCATATCATTCTGAACCAGATCTCCACACTTCACCATCAAGCCCCATGGCTGGTGCAAACTCGGATCCATTTTTAGGCATAGTAATTGCTAGTGGACCCATGTACACACCACAAACCACCACCAACACCCCTGCAGGTGGCCCTAGCATGGTCATGCAAACCATCATAAGCCAGCAACCAACACCCATATTTACCAGTCAAGTTGTCCCACCTGCAACACATGGGGGAGTTATGCCTTCAACCCACACTCTCCCACTTGGGATACATTGGGGAAGTGGCCCTTCCACCTACACTACCCCTCCTATCATACATGAGTAGTGGCCCTTCCACCCACACTATCCCTCCCACCACACTTGGGGGCATTGGCTTGTCCACAATTCTGCCACAAATACCCCCAGTTATGTAGGTGCATCATGTCCCTGCAAACCCCACCACCATGGCGGCCCCATCTCACATCAACCTTGGGTCAAACCTTCCTTTCATGGCATGTCTCAACTTGCATGACTTGGATCGGTTAACAAATGACCCTATCCTCCATCAAAATTATTGGCCTCCCATGCCAACCAAACTCCCCTCAGACATACCCGGGTTTGAAGGGAAGGCAGGGGAGTGCCCCCAAAATCAGATCACGGCATTTCATCTATGGAGCAACATCATAGATGATTTGATCAGGTTAATACTATTCCAATGCACCCTCACAGATGCTGCAGCCAAGTGGTACATTGAGCTACCACAAGCCAAGTACCCAGATTTCAACTTCCTAGATTTCATGTTCCTGCAATATTTCCAACTCCCCGTTAGATATGACAAAGGGGTGGACATCTTGTTATCTTGCTGCTAGAATACTACAACCCACATAACTGACCACATCCATTAGTGGCGGTGACACCATATTTTGTGTAAGATCCAACTTGATGACAAGATATTCCTGGATTGGTTCCTTAAAACCTTGCTCCCACCTATAGCGAAGGGCATCGCATCCAAATGTCCCCAATCCAAAGAGGAGGCCATCTTGAAATCCCAACAGTTTGATCTGATCTATGCACAGTCTGGGTACCTTTACACCATCATCCCAGATTCTCCCTGTGTAGGCACCTCCTACCGAGATGCACCGCGGGCATCCCATACTGCAGATGGAATCATAGGTTCTGTCTCTCACCAACCATAACACCATCCGACACCACCTGAAATACCACCACAACCAAGAAACACCCCTAGTGTTGCTTACCAAAACCAAACTCCAGACTATGCAAGAATGATGTCCCAGTCCAGAGCCATAACTTCTTATGCACAACCTGAACCACCATAGTATTCCCAAGCATTAGCCTGGCCGACACAGCAATATGTGGTACAAATTCTCACATTTGTGGCACCGACACCTACCCAAGTCTACAATTCACCATCGGTGCAAAGTGTTCAAGCCCCTACCCTTGCTCCACCTGCTCCATTGGGACAGGTGTTTTCACAACAAAACTGTCCCAACCAACTAGTCCCTAATAACCAACAAGGGCAAGCCAAGAATAACCGACCCTAGGACCAAGGCAACAATCAACTATAGGGAGGTGGTCAACAACCAAATCCTCCCAACAATGCTGTCATGAACCAGCCAGCCCAAAATCCTCAACGACCAAATGCACCAAGATGCAATGCTCTGTTGCGGACAAACCAACCATGCACACTATGCAAGGTCTATGGGCACTACACATTTGAGTGTCCCTTCATGGGTCACACTAAACAAGCCATTAGAAATGAGGTTCAACATGCCACCAATAGAATGGACCAAGCCCAACCCAACCTGACACCACAAGGACCTCCTCCTATGGTTCTCCAAAACCCGTTACCAGTCCAAGGAATGGTGGCAACCGTACCCCCTCCCCAACCCAATCCCAACGCTCCAGGGGAACCTCCCATGACAGAAACAGGTGTCCATCACCTGCTAGCTATGACAACTGAAGAGGTCAATTTACAAGCCAGATGAAATCGGTATGGAACCAACACCAAACCCATTGACACATCAGTGGCATCTATGTCTAAAACAACCAATGCACCTCTTCAGTTACCCCCTTTCCAGCGCCCCCACATACGCCGGGTTTCCAATAATGCCACGGCTAGAGCTACTGTTAGCTATAGCATCGTGGAAGATTTGGCCCAAACACCTACCGCCATGTTTTCTCTCGAGGTACTCAAAACTTTCCCAATGCAGAAAAAAATCCTTACTAGCTTCCCTTAGTGCCATGGATCCCTCTGACTCCAAGTTGATCACATTTGACATGAAAAATGGAGAACCACAGATGCCATCAACCATTTCCTTCTGAATCTCGGTGTATTTCCAAAATTTGGTTGTGCACCGATGCATAGTGGATGAGGGGGCATCCACGTGCATTATGTCTACCCTAGTCTGGCAGAAGCTTGGATCCCCGATTCTGCAACCATCCTCCACAACTCTGCAGGATTATGATGTCCATCCCACTAAAGCCCAAGGAATCCTCCCCCACGTCCCCATCACATTAGCCGGGAAGACAGTATTGATTGACATAGAGGTTGTCAATGCTCAATTGGACTATAACCTTCTCCTCGAAATAATTTATATGTACACCATGAGAGCCATAGCATCAAATATCTTCTGTCTCATGATGTTCCCCCACGAATGGAAAATCATGATGGTTGACCAACTGACTTATCACGATCCGCAAGGGCTAACGACACCTGCCAACATTATCCCTATGATCAACACCATTGATCTACAATGGCTAACCACACCCGCCAATGTTATCCCTGCGGTCAACACCATGGTTGACAACATACTAGCCTCCCCATTTTTGAATGTGGGCCCCGGGTTGTTTTTCAATACCACCATGATGGCTTCTTTCCCCTTAGTGTCACCACCACTGACACCAAATGAGACTGTGGACTTGTGTATGCTCTCATCCAGCACTGCTGCACCCAAAAAACAACTACAGTCGCAGCCCCAACCACAACCACAACATAGTCTGTAGCTACAACATCATCCACAACTGCAACATTACATGTAGCCACAACCACAACCTCATCCCCACATACAACCATCAGGGAGTTATCTAGGCTCCTCCCCAGTCCACACAATTCCCTTCCTCTTTCCCCCACCTGGTGTCATGAGCAAGCCAGTAATGGACACCTTAAACTTACCTGACTTTACATTAGGAATTTGTGTGTGGTATCTTGATCCACCAGCTCAACCACTAATGCCCCAGGTATTTTTAAACCCCTTGCAACCCATTGCGATCGAATCTCATCCTCCACCCGGCCCGCAAAAACCAACCACCGCACCTGCACCCGAACCCGCACTGCCCCACCCAGAAAGGGCCAGGGGAAAGAACATGAAAGCTACCGTTGAACCTTGACATATACCACCTTGTGCCATCTGTGAAGAATAGGGCCATCCAACTCAGAACTACCCTGAGATTCCTATCATCCACATGCATTTGGATGCCATGGATACAACCAAAAACCTCCCCATGGTTGAACTTCCAAGTGTGCCAATAGTGAGAAACAAGTCATTGATAACAAACCATGCTTGCACCATCTGTAGATTGTATGGACACTATTCTCACCACTTCCAAGACTTATTCAAGTTTTGAATGGCTTTAGACAACCTTCGACAACATTCCCTTGAATATGAGATCACTCTGATCGAAGAAGTTCATCCTCCACCTCCTTCTTCGGACACCATTTCCATTTACATGATGTCCAGTTCTACCAACCCTCTTGTCTCCACCACCAATGATGGTCCATCAGACCCGTCTCTTCATTGCTTCCACAATGATGAGGAGATACTTGAAGCCTTAACTGCCCCTGAATACCCATGGGATGACATGAACCATCACTTGTTTTTCCTCCCTGAAGAACTTGTGTCGCAGTCTGACCAGTTTTTTGTGGAAACCAAATATTTCATTCATGGGAAAGTCGACTGGTTCAAAAATCCCATTCTGGCACCATATGCCTTCAGAGAAGGGAACATGGGCCAACATATCACCAACCATCAAAATCAACATCTCAACCAATCCTAAGGTTGTTGAAGAAATCATGTTGGGGGCATCTTGCTCCTTGGAAGAAGTCGCTGCCTACAAATCTGTCTTCCAAGAATTCCACAACATCTTTACTTGGTCTTACACTGAAATGCCTGGGTTGGATCGATCCATCATGGAATACCACATAAACACATGGCCCGATGTCGCCCCTGTGTGCCAAAAGCAATGACCCATCCATCCCTCCAAAGCGGCCGCGGTCAAAGCCGAGATAGAGAAGTTGCACATAGCCAGCTTCATTTACCCCATTGCATACACCACTTGGGTTTCTAATCCTGTTCCCATAAATACAAAATAGGGTGCCATCCGCATTTGCATAGACTTCCATGATCTAAATAGGGTGTTTCCCAAAGACAACTTCCCAACACCCTTCATCGATCAAATTATCGATGCATGCACCGGACATGAGGTCTTTTCCTTCATGGATGGCTTTTCCGGATATAACTAAATCCAGATCTAGAAAGAATATCATTACAAGACTGCATTCAAAACCCCGTGGGGCACATTCACATACCGAGTCATGCCCTTTGGCCTAAAAAACACTGGAGACACCTTCCAGCACACCATGACATATTGTTTCCATGATCTAATCCATATCATATTGGTTTACCTAGACGATCTTATAGCTCGATCACCAAAACAAGTACAACACATAGACGACTTATGGCAAGCCTTCCTACGATGTCGCAAGTACAAAATCTTCTTGAACCCTTTCAAGTGTGTTTTCTGTGTCCCAACGGGACGTCTCCTAGTGTTCATCGTGTCACACAAGGGAATGGCCACTGATCCCCTGAAAGTCCAAACCACTTTCCCTATAACATGACCTCTTTAAGTGACAGTAGTTCAACTTGTAACATAGTCTTGTTCTTTTTTGTTTTGCAATGTTTTTACCTCAAATTAGAGACCCCCATTAGGGGCAGCACCATTAGCTGCTAGGTAGAGTCACCCAGAATCTATTTTAGACACCTCTCACACCTCTGGGCTCAACATTCCACCCTCTATATTTTAATGAAATCAACGTCTCATGTTTAATAAGTAATTTTCGGGGCCACTTCCCAAGATTTACCATGGTTCACATACCACATCGTGATACAAGTGTCTCTAGACCTCTACTTGTGTCACACTTTCCTTCCACCACTCATGCGGGTTCTCGGGCCACCACCCGTCAAGGAACATCATTTTGGTTTTTAACACATAGTTGTCTACTCCGTCCACCGCACCTTATCCGGATATTTAGACCATCGTCTAGAAGACAGATCATTTCCTTTGCATGCATTTGGCATATAACTTCCTCTGGACTTGCACTCACATCACATGTAGTCAAGTCCGTCTACCACAACTCACACAAAACTCTCCTAACCTTTGTTTGAGAGCCACCTCGGTTTGCGTGCCTCTGTCGCACTAACTCACGTGCCTCTGCCGTGATCTATCCCATGCATGTATTGGTATGTCTAAGAGCCATCTGCTCAATCCATATTGCATGGATGACCTTTGGACCATTGTACACTATCTTGACATGGGGTACCGCCTATGCCACCGCAATTGGTTGACCATACTAGACTTTCTTTTAAGCTCTTTTCTAAATCCTAAAAGAATGAAAAGATTGCCGAGCACAACTGCTTCCCTTCCCGCTCGTTAAAGTATAGGAAAGGGCATCTACATTGTCTCATTTATCTTGTTTTACATACTATGTAGACCATCAAATGAAAAGGAACACCTTGGAACATTCAAGCCAAGACCCTTCCCCATATGCATACTTTTATGATTTCTCGGGCAGAGGGGCCGAATTTTACGAAAAAGATCACCACGGTTTGTCGTTAAGCTCTTTTCTAGCCTTCTCATCAAGAAAATATTGTTGAGAAAACTTGGTTTCGTTCATGCTCGTAAAAGTATCTGAATGACCGTCTAGTCAATATAGGTTTAACCTTTTTTAGCCTGATTGGGCTATCAACGGTAAAGAAGTCTCTCATCCCCTACAGGATGGGCATGCTCTCCTATGTATACTTTTATCCCTTTTTAGGTACATGATACTACCAAAAAAAAACAACCCACATTGGAGTCTTCTTCGTGCTTTCAGACTCTCTAAAATTGAAATCACCATCAAGCATTTACTTTCTTGGGCTTGCCAAAAATCCACGAGATCATACCACAACGGTGTCTCTAGACACCACACCACAGAAAATAGTTTGGTAGCATTCCCACTTTGGGTCGCCTTCATTCAGAGTACTCTCCAATGTGTCTTCCTTGGATCCCATCAGTACCAAAAGTATCTACCTCCCCTAAGTATTTCCCATCTGTAGTGACATTCCTGGTATTATAGCTATGATCCCATTCCCATGAGTTAGTTTCATTTGCTGCCTGGTTCGCCCTGCCGTCATACTCTGAACAAAGGAAGTTTGAGACTACTACACTCCCTCTGCCCATGTTCAACTCTTTCCATCTGTTAGGATTATTAATCCTCCCTTGTCCAATTTGGTCATATGTCTAAATCGGGAGTCATGTCTAAATCGGGAGTCCATCTAGTCTATTTTTAGTCATTATCACCATTGGGTCCACTTGGCCTAATTGGGGCACATGTTTCAGTTACTAAAGTGTGGGGAACACTAATTGAGGCTTACTGCCACTGATTTCACTTAATTGCATCAGTTTAGGAGCCTCCTAGACCAATCCCTACAATTTAGGAGCCACTGGGAGTACTAAAACCAACCAAGGTCAGTTCAGTTCAGTTGATGACTAGTCAAGCTAAGTTAGGAGTCATTTACATTCAGTTCTAGTCCTCTACATTCAGTTAGCACTAGGTTTACTTGACTACACTCAGGAGGGGCACATTTCTCACCTACCACAGTCAGTTAGCCTTAGTTAACACTGAATGTAACACTTGAGTTGTGTTTTAGAACTTCGGTGAACTTCGGTTATGGTTTAGACAAGGTCAGTTAACTATTGAGTCCTCCGATAGTGATTTAGACAAGGTCTTGGTTACCTACAGTCAAGTAGAGTCTAATCAATTCGAATTTCCTCATGTGGATTCTAATTGCTTATGGATATTAAATCCATTGTACTTCATTGTAATTATTATCTAATTAGTCTTTGATTAATGAAAAGCATTCATAGCTGCAAGCCATTTTTGCACTGTTTCATTCTTCAATAACTGAGTAAATTGTGTGATCTATCATGTGAGTTGTGTTTTTTCCATAGATCTGTGTGATCAATTTAATATGATATCAGAGCCTTGGAGGACAAGGCACTTCTCATCCTTAGATCTCCTACTGGATCATTTTTTGAGCAAAATTGCTCCTTGCAGCACTGCATCAGAAGTGGATAATTTACCACTTAATACCCCAAGCAAAGGAATTGTTGATCAAGTTTGCTTGATTAACTAAGCTGGGTGTGAAGAAAATTCCAAAAGTGTAGGCTGTCCGACCTTACGGTGCCCTTTTTTTTGTTTTGCAAGTACAACTTCGAAATGAATTCATGAGTTCCTCTTCTCACCCAATCCTCAGACTATTATGAATGGAAGGTGAAGATGATTGTATTTCTGAATAGACAAGATCTCTTTTGGGTGTATGATGGATTCGGTAGAAAGTATTTTGAGAGTGAAAATGACTGGCTAAATGCAAAGGATGCAGCTTTTGAAATAATGAAACTGGCTCTTTCTCCTAGCTTGCGCTAACTTAGTAGATCTATTAAAGATCCACATGAACTCTATACAAGATTGGACAAAACCTTTGGAATGATTGATGAGGATCATAATATCACTTTGGAGAGTACATCCAGCACCATAATCATCCTTGATCCAAAAATATCGGCCTCCACTCTCTCTGATGAAGTTGTTCAAGATGAAGAAGAAGCAAAAGCTTCTACACAGTCAATTCAAATTGAAGACAGTCTCCATGCAGTGACTCCTTCTCCTGATGCTCCAAAAGTTTATGAGATCTCTGAGATCTCATATCCTCATATGGCTGAAATAGAAGAAGACATTTGAATCTCTGATATTGAAGAAAAATACTGCTGCACTTCCATGCAAACATTCACCGGTGATTTTCCTTTGAATTCTATGCAAAATTTACCAGTAATTGCTTCCGAAAGTGAAGAGAAATTTAATTTTTCTCCCTCTAATGTTGCTTCTGGTGTGCAAATATGTGATACCTTTGATATTTTGGAAGAAATATCAGATTACCAGAGTGATCCATTCACTCCCCATGATCTAGTTTCCTAGCAAATTCATGCAGGATTGCATGCACCAAAATTCATAATTTTGAAGAAGAAGAAAGTTGTGCATCCACCGTCTCATTTAACCATTTATTTGAATCTGATATTAACCTTATTGGATCTGATATGATATTATTTGGATCTGATCTGATATTTATTTGTTTAATATATCAAATTCATAATCTTTCAGTACTGCTTGTAGCTGTTCTCATCAACGGTGTGAAGAAACAAGTACCGCAAGTCTCCTACAAAACTGCTGCTGGGGATTTGATTCCATTTCACAGTTTTGGATCTATTTTAAACCTATTTAGATATGATTTAATTTCTGATATGATATTATTTGGTTCATATTTTAAAATCCAAGAGCTTTCATTCATGCTTGTAGCTTCTCTCACCAATTTCGGTGTGAAAAATCAAGTACCACACTTTCTCTTCAAAACTGCTGATGGGGATTTGATGTTATTTTCCTCATATGAGGTTGCTGATATTTTATTATATGATTCATTAGCTATTTAAGAAGCTGTATCAGACTATGGAGCTCAATCATTCACTCTCAACAGTCCCAGTCCTTCTCTACCATTGATCACATGCTCATCTCCTCACAGAACCGGTAAAGAGGAAGATTTTCTGCATCTGCCTGGACACTTGGGTCTGTTCTTAACACTCATGGTTTTCTATTCATGGATGAAACATATCAATTTATTGAGTGTTCCTTACATGTTCTGAATCCTTAAGAACCTTTTCTCACTTATTGGTTGACTTCAACTGCTCTACATGGGTCCAGTCTTCATCCGATAGCTGTCTATATTTCTGATTTAGTTGAGCATATCATTCTTCTTACAAAGAGGAAGATTCCTCCAGAAATAATGATGGAGAGGTTCACATGACTTGCCCTAGGATACCTATGCATAGAAGAACTAGATTGATCCTGATTATACCTTCTTAATTAGAGGGGGGTATTTTTTTCCCATGTGGGTTTTTCCCCAGCACCTTGTTTTTGAGCAGTTACTTTACTTTACTTGATGTAATGGGTGACCTATGGTCTTAGTTACTAGGGCCCAAAGATTGTCCAAGTTAGCATTCAGGGGGGTTTTTAGGATTATTAATCCTCCCTTGTACAATTTGGTCATATGTCTAAATCGGGAGTCCATCCAGTCTATTTTTAGTCATTAGCACCATTGGGTCCACTTGGCCTAATTGGGGCACATGTTTCAGTTACTAAAGTGTGGAGAACACTAATTAAGGCTTAATTCCATTGATTGCACTTAATTTCATTAGTTTAGGAGCCTCCTAGACCAATCTCTACAATTTAGGAGCCACTGGGAGTGCCAAAACTAGCAAAGGTCAGTTCAATTCAGTTGATGACTAGTCAAGCTAAGTTAGGAGTCACTTACATTCAGTTCTAGTCCTCTACATTCAATTAGCACTAGGTTTACTTGACTACACTCAGGAGGGGCACATTTCTCACCTACCACAGTCAGTTATCCTTAGTTAACACTGAATGTAACGCTTGATTTGTGTTTTAGAACTCTGATGAACTCCGGTTATGGTTTAGACAAGGTCAGTTAACTATTGAGTCCTTTGATAGTGATTTAGACAAGGTCTTGGTTACCTACAATCAAGTAGAGTCTAATCAATTCAAATTTCCTCATGTGGATTCAAATTTCGTATGGATATTAAAGCCATTGTACTTCATTGTAATTATTATCTAATTACTCTTTGATTAATGAAAAGCATTCACAGCTGCAAGCCATTTTTGAACTGTTTCATTCTTCAATAACTGAGTAAATTATGTGATCTATCATGTGAGTTGTGTGTTTGTCCATACATCTATGTGCTCAATTTAATACCCTCCCCCCCCCACCCATTCAGTGGGTCAATCCTTAGATTGCCTCACATCTTTCAGTTATCTCCCTCACGCTTTTGGTCAAGGAAACACCATTGCCTTGACTAGGGGCAGGTCTCCCTCTATCGATGACAACACACATATTCCAGAGGATAGACCCAAAGGTCCCTGTATCTTGGTTTCATTAACCTCATTGATGAGTTCCTTGGACCACTTGAGAGGAGTCCTTAGTGCCTCTCGGGATGGTTGTTTCGCACATGCTCAACTCCAACTACATCATCGCACCATTGAGATTCATACAGGGTATTGGTCTATGTAGTATTTGGTCGAAGACCCCGGATGTCACCTGACTATAGCACATTGATGATTGTACTTAAGGGACCTAAACAAGTTTATGTCCCTTGTGATTTTTGGGTTGCATTGGAGACAGTGTTTAGAATCCCCAACAATGCTTCTATATAGATTTATGATTGATGCAGCATACTTGTACCACATAGACTCTGACTCTCCATCAGTGAGTCCATACAGCTATGTACCATTCCAGATCTAGCAGGATATTAGTCATGAAGATATAGCATTCCATGAGAATGCCATGGGTCCAATGTAGCATTTCTTTAGATTAATATTATATTCATCCTCTCATTGAGGAAAACACTATGTATCATCAGTTGTATATGATCGGCTCTTGTATTATAGATCATATATCACATTATTCTTTCGACATTGTTATGAGCATGGGGATTCCCACCTCGTCCATATACATGTCACACATTATTTGTATCTCACCAATTGATGGGAACCATATTAATACAAAAACCAAAAGCCACCATGCCCCAGCCTAGGAAACACCACCTCTTCGTAGAAAATCTTATGATGTCCATTGGCCATACGATGATCTCCTACCCTCACACATCAGGGGGAAATCCGTTAACCCAAAAAATACTCACTTAGCTCTACATGGCCTACACCACCCAAGGACACCCATGCACGATCCTCGTTTGACCCCATTTGAACCCCACACCCTCAAGAAGGATTAAAAACATGAAAAAGGGCTTAAAAACCCCTAAAAAGAGCCTAAATAGATCTCATAGGGGCTAAAGCCTCCAAAAAGGGGCTAAAACCCCTCAAAGGAGCCTAAAACCCTAAAAGGAGCTAAATATTGAATGAAAGGGGATAAATCCTTGACCAGGGGCTTAGAACCCTAAAAAAACGTTATAAATAGAGGGGTGCCGGTCACTCTCAAAACATTCCTCCCTTGCATACTGTTATGCTACCTGAGTGGATTCCTTGAGACCATTTTCCTCTCAAGCCACCCACACTCCCTCTCATTCATCCTCCCATTGAGCCATACCTCCCCCATCCTCAAGAGAGAGGTGCTTCTCCAAGCTAGGGCATGATTTCCCATTTCCATCAAGAGGTATACGCTTTGTTTATTGTCATTTTTATTCTAGTTTTTCTAACTTAGCTTGCTTGCAGGTTCATTTTATGTTCTAACAAGTTGCATGCAAGTTTTTGGAGTCTAAACTTGTGTGCATGATTTCCATTTCTTTCTTTTATGTTCTCTTTGCTTCATTTCTATTTCATTTTTCTTGCATTACCATCAGGAACCCTTCTGTCCTATAGACAGAAGGTAGCCATTCCTGCCATGTCGTAAGAGAGAAATCCTTGCTACAAGGTCATATCCCTGTTTCTAGATCATCTTATGTTCCATATCAAGGATTTCCCCATATCCCTAACTATGGACATTCTCATGGGACATCCCATGGAACACCTTATGGAGATTCTCATGGACAGTCTAATGGACCGCAGTATGGATAGAACTACCAACCCTATGGGTACGGGTATCAACAACCTACTTACTCTTCCAATTATGGCTTTGTAGCACCGCAGAATCAAGGTACCCCACATCACAATGCTTCCATATAGCCCTATACGAGTCAAATAGGAGGAGGTTATTATGGCCAAGGCCATGGTATTTATAGAAATCAACCTTACATGAACCAGAACTATCAGGGAGCATCGCATAGACCGGCTCAACCTAGGCTCCCTTTCCTCACAACATTGAACTTACCCGACTTATCGAGACTTATAAATGATCTAATATCTCCTGACCCGGCCTGGTCGACTGTCTCTAACAAGATTCCTTCGATCATTCCCAAGTTCGAGGGTAAAGATGGAGAAGATCCTAGTAAGCATGTCACTACTTTTAACCTTTGGTGCTCTTCCAATTCCTTACATGAGGATTCAATCCGTCTGAGGCTATTTCAACACACCCTCACTAGGCCTGCAGTGAAATGGTATATAGAGTTACCAAGGGGGGCATACGCTTTATTTGATGACCTTGCCATGACTTTCCTCAATAAATTTTAGCTACCCGTACGTTACGATGTTGGTACCAAAATCTTGTCGACCTTTCGACAAGACAAAGCCACACATATCTCAGATCATATTTAAGAGTGGCATAGATAGAAGTGGTTGATTAAATCATTTATACCACTGGAATTTCTCCTTGAGTGGCTCCTCAAGTCGTTGTTACCTTACATCGCGAAGGATGTTTCTACATATGGAGTCCAAAATGAGGAACAAGCAATCTTTAGGGCACAAGAGTTGGATTTGATCTACGCTTAATTAGGAATTTTGTATGAGATTATACCTAATCCTCTGCAATCTAGTTTTGATCCCAAGGTCAAGCCTGAGCCACATGCCGATGGCATTGTGGGCTCTACAAGTACGAAACCTGTGGATTTGGTTGTGAAACAAGTGAGCCAATTGTCAATTTATCAATCTGCATCGAGACAAGCCATGGATTCATCTCAACCTACCTAATCGGTGAGTGTACTTTCTATGCAATCGTCGGACCAAAAGGGAAACCAGCAGCCTGGAAGGAATAAGAGAAAAGGGAAAAATAATCGTAAGGGTGGGAATAAGAATTAAAATTATAATTATAATGACAAGGATGCTCGTAATGCTGGGGGGGACAAGAAGACTAAATGTAAGGTAAAGTTTCCTTGCAAGTTATGTAAGGAGGACCACCTCACTCACTTGTGCCCTCGTATGGAAGATGCCTCGAGGTTCATAGCATAGGGCCTAGCTGTGCTAAATAATCCTTTACCTAACAATCAAAATATGAAATCGAGGACCATTGATCCTCATTATGCATTGGGTGGAGATCAAAATCCACCGAAGGCCAATACTGGTCATGGTTGCATCAACATGGTGCGCGTTACTAAGGTTGTGACTCGTGCAAAGGATTATGGTTCATCACAACTGGACCTTAGAAAGGAACCCACTCCACCCAAGATCCCTTTGCATATCAAAAAACCTATGGATAAACCTGAAGTTCCACCTCACATTCCTAAGGGAGTCCTAAAGCGTTCAGGGCACAATCCTAATACCTGAGCCACCCAGAACTATTTTGTTATTGAGGATTTGGGCCAAACTCCTTGTGCGATATCCACGCTTGAAGTACTTCAAACTTGTCCTCCATAGAGGAGAGCCTTGCTTTCTGATCTTGGGGTTAATGATGATAACTCTTCTTTCGTTATCAAATTTGAAACCATGGGAATACAGCCTCGATTTCCTTACTACATTTCTATTTTGATTCATGTAGAGTGTCTTACTATGACCATCAAATGCACTATCGTTGTTGAAGGTGTTGATGCTTCCGTGATGTCTTTGTCATGTTGTAAGGGTTTGGGTTATCCCGAGTTGTCTCAATCCACTACTATGTTGACAGCTTTCGATGGTAGATCATTTTGGCCGCACAAGATTCTTCCTTCTCTTAGGGTCCAATTAGAAGGGAAGACCATCGTGATCAAGGTCAAGGTGGTTGATGCATTCCTTGACTACAATCTTTTGCTGGACTGAAATTGGATGTATAGTATGCAAGCCGTAGCCTTTTCTCTCTTTCGAGTAATATGCTTTCCATTTAATGGGAAGATCGTTAGAATTGATCAGGCGTCATTCCATAATCTGAATATTAATGCATCATCAAGAACTTCTATCCTGATTATTGATAATTCTTAGTGGATAACTAGGAGTGTGGGTGTGGGTATGTATTTGTCTCTTATGGGAACCTTTAGTTGTCCTGCACCCGTTCTTATGATCAGATCTAGTTTTGGTGGGGCTTCTTCCTCATTGAATTCGGTGTCTTTTCGCACTACCAATATGGAAGATCCTTGGATTCTTCCTTCACCGAGTCCTTCAATTGGACCTATTGAAATGTATGTGCCATTGCCTACAACGATGGTAGCATATCAAGAAAATCTTGGTCAAGTTGTAGAGCCTAGTCCTTCCTCTTCATAGATAGAGGAGGAGGACCCGTATGTGTTGCCTGCATGGGCAGTTGAGTTGTCTCACACACATGATTTCCTTAACGATGTTTTTCCATCGGATGAATCCATTATTGAGACCATGTCTGGGGTTGAGCCACCTTGGGAAGAGTTACATCATCGATCATATTTTCTTCCTGAACTCGACCGTATGGAGCATGATGAATTTAGGGATATTCTTAGGGAGAAGATTGGTAGTCTCGTGGTTCCATTGAGCTCTTCTAGTCAAATGGCTGATGGGAACATGGAAAATTTATCACCAACTATTCCTATCAATATTTATCACAATCTTGGAAAAGGTGAGAATGTCTACATTAGGGAGGGTTGTTCCCCTGATGAGAAAAAGGAGTATACCGAGCTATTTAAAGAGTTTCATGACATCTTTATTTGGTGATACGAGGAAGTGATAGGTATTGACCCTTGTATTGTTGAACATGATATTAAAACCTATCTGAATGCGAATCCGGTTCAACAACGTTTGCGTGTGGTGAATCCTAGAAAAGCACCCACCATTAAGGCTGAGATAGAGAAACTGTTAAAAGTCAGTTTTATCTATCTTGTTCTCCTGATGGAGTGGGTTTCGAATCCCCCTCCGATTGATAAGAAGTAGGGAGTGATTCGTATATGCATTGATTTTCATGATTTAAATCGTGCTTGTCCTAAGGATAATTTTCCTACACCATTTATTGATCAGATTTTGGATGAGTGTGTGGGAAGCGAGGTATTCTCCTTCATGGATGATTTTTTCGGATATAATTAGATTCATATCAAACCCAAGGATCAACATAAGACTGCATTTATTTGTCCTTGGGTTACTTTTGCATATCGAAAGATGCCTTTCGGACTTAAAAACATCGGAGCTACATTTCAGCGGGCTATGACCTTAATTTTTCATGATCTCAAAATGGTTATTGAAGTGTATTTGGATGACCTTGCTGATCATTCTCATTTGAGAGTGCATCATTTATACCATTTGAGGTTAGTGTTCGAAAGATGTCACCATTACCAAGTGCATTTAAATCCTCATAAGTGCATCTTTTGCGTGTCTGTTGGTCGCTTGCTAGGGTTCATTGTATCCAAGGAGGGTATAAGAGTAGATCCCTTAAAGGTTGGGGCAATACTTCAATTGTCTCCCCCGTGTAATATTAGACACCTTCAGTTTTTGCAAGGCATGCAAAATTTCTTGCAGAGATTAGTAGTTAATTTTTCAAACTTGACTAAAGGCTTTATGTGTCTTTTAAAGAAGGACACTCCTTTTTACTGGGATGAGCGATCCCAGGAGTCCTTTGATGCTCTTAAGCAATCCTTAGCATCGACCCCCATGCTTCGTCCACCTGACTATAGCTACTATTTCTTGATTTATGTGGCCATGTCTATGGAGACGATTGGTATGGTTTTGGTTCAGGAGGATGAAGAGTTCCACGAGCATGTCATATATTATTTGAGCCAAAATCTTATTGATGTGGAAATCTGTTATTCCCATGTTGAGAAGCTTTCCTTGGCCACCGTTCATGTGGTTTAGAGATTGAGACATTACATTCTCCTTTGCCAAACCTTAATTGTACCTCATATCAATCCGTTTTAGTTCGTCCTCACTAGAAGGATGATTGGGGGAAAATACAATAAATGGATTGTTATTTTGCAAGAGTTCGATCTCGAATTCATTTCAGCAAAATCAAAGAATTGNGGAGGAGGAAGAGGTTTATGAGGATACATTTGTCGATGAGCATATTTTCCTTATCTCAACTTTGGACCCGTGGTACGGGGATATCATTGTATATTTGCAAACGTTGAAGGTCCCTACTCACCTTTCACGGGATGAGTGACGATGATTACGTCATGTAGCTAAGAACTACCTTATAGTGGATAACACTCTATACCCCTGTGGGGTAGATTCCATTTTGTGTCGTTGTTTAACCCATGATGAGGTTGAGGTTGTGATGAATGATTGCCACAGAGGGGCATGTGGTGGTCATTTATCTGGGCTTTCTACAGCCCAAAAAATCTTAAGAGCGGGATATTTTTGGCCGTCGATCTTTAAATATTGTGTTAATACTGTCAAGAAGTGTCACCCTTGCTAGGTGTTTGCATGCAATATGCGCTCACATCTAGCCCCATTACATCCTATTGTCACCACTGGTCCCTTTGCCAAGTGGGGGCTTGACTTTATGGATTGCAACCTAGCTCTGGCTAGGGGGCATCATCACATTATAGTGGCTGTCGATTATTTCATGAAATGGGAAAAGGCTATGCCCATGGTTAAATCCGACGGTGAGACACCTACGCATTTCATTTTCAACCAAATTATTACTTGGTTTGGCATTCCAAAAGAGCTGGTCACTGACCATGGTAGGCACTTTCAGAATAAAATGATGGAAGAGTTGGCTTCAAAGTTAGGGTATAAGCAAGAGCACTCCTCTTCTTATTACCCTCAGGCGAATGGATAGGTTGAAGCAGTGAATAAATCACTTAAGTCCATTCTCCAATGAACCATCACACAAAGCAAGATGAATTAGCATATCATGTTATATCCTGCTTTGTGGGCCTATAGAACCATGGTCAAGACTACCACCAATTTCTCTCCATATCAGCTTGTACATGGGAGGGAGTCTATCTTTCCAGTTGAATGTGAAATCCCTTCTCTGAAGCTAGCTGTAGAGATTTTACTAGACACTTCCACATCGGAAGAACATTTGGTCCACTTAGAGCATCTTGATGAGCATCTCTGAGATGCCTTAGTGGCTCTAGAAGTAAATAAGCATCGCACCAAGGTCCAATATGACAAGTTTGTCTGTGCAGGGAAGTTTAGTGAAGGTGATTTTGTCCTTTTGTGGGATCAAGCTAAAGAACCCTTGGGGGTAAGGAAGTTTAATCCCATGTGGGATGGTCCTTACGTGGTCAAATGTGTGTTAGAGAAGGGCACCTATGAGCTAGTGGATTATGAAGGGACAGCCTTGGAAAAGCCTAGAAATGGGCTCTATCTTAAAAAATGCTATGCATGATCTTCATCCAGGGCTGATTGTTGTATATTATTGTACAATTTTTGAATTGCATAGTTAGGTTTTCTTATGGTGATTGGGTTTGTTGATTAGCTTTCGTTTCTTATGCCATATGTCGATGGAGTATTCCGTTTACATAGGATTCGTCGATGGTGCTAGCCGTCACACTCAAAACTCAGCTTTGGTTGCTTGGGTGATTTATACTCCTACGGGTCAAGTATTGTCTTTAGGAGGCATATGTTTACGGCCTTCTTCGAACAATGTTTCTGAATATAGTGTCGTTATTGAGTTATTGTGTGATGCCATTTCACATGGTGTTCTCTCTCTTGAGGTGCGTCTTGATTCGCAGTTAGTGGTTTCACAGGTTAATGGCTCATATCTTATTAGGGATCCGATATTATTATGAAGATTCTTACATGTGAGATTGCTAGAACGACAATTTGAGAATATAACGTACATTCATGTTCCAAGAATTTTTAATCAAGTTGCTGACTCATATGCTAACTATGTGTTAGATTGGCATGTTTCATAGACCATAAGAATATCACAAACATACATTTTTTCACACATGTAAATAAATAAAATTGATCATCATAAAAGTTTTTCATTAATATCCAAAAAGTGACGTCATAATACATAAGTGTCATAATACAAAATTGGGGCTTCTGAGCCACCAAAATATAATACCTGGTCGTACAAAAAGAAATAGTCTCAGGTATTTAAGCCTGAGGACGAGGGGGGTTTTGAACATGGTAGCACACTAAGTCTCTAGCTAGCCATCGGAATAATCAAACCCATGCTCATGGTACACTAACCACCTGGCACTGCATAGCCTCAAGAAAGTCCTCGACTTGCGCCATGGATACCCTGTGCATCAACCGTACAAAGTTTGTGTGAATGCTTTGGAGCGTCTGCTCCACATCCGCACCCATGATATCATCTCCTCTTCCCCTCCATCGATGATGAGGGAAACCATCCGATCGTCGTGGTCCTACATATGCATACACATGACAGATTGTCACTATGTGTCGTCACACCAAAAACATGTCTTTTGAGTCAATATATAAAAAAACTCAAAAAAAAAATTAAATAATTCAAAAAACTTAAAAAGTGGGTTTGGGATTCGTTACCTATGTTTCCATATGCCACTCCTAGTGGTAGGGGCATGTCTGGATCTCCACAAAAGTATATCCCTGCATAAGGGTAGTCATCTATGGTGATGATATGCCTTCGCCACCATGGAAAGAAGTCTACTGGGTAGGGGTTAGCCACCCTACCACCACCCAGTCTGCGCATAACATTTTCCCAATGTCATTGGGCTGAATCTCAAACTCCGTGTGGAGGAATGTCCAATCTAGGGCTTAGCCCTGGTACCCTCTCAAAGAAGAATGTGCTCAATATGCTTCCAAAACCGAAGTTCCACACCCTGCCCATTTTGTAGTCACTAAGCTATTGTTTCATGTTGCTCAACAACACCATGCTCCAGTCATACATTGTGGGTCTCATACACTCCACCACATAGAACATCAATGGCTAAGAGGCTTGGTGGAGTGAATCTAATCTAGCTATCCTACCTAATGCCAATAGTATGGCCTTCAGTCCTAGAACCTGGATAGAGTTTGTCAGGATTTGACTCCCAACTGTTTTCGTGTATGGAAAGTAGTACACAGCTATGTACTCATCAATAGTCAATCCACCTCCTAGCCCATGATATTAGAGATTTACCACCTCTCCTCATCAGGATAAACCAGTGATAAAGTATATGTCCTCAACCTCAATGCAGAGTGACATCCCATCAATGTGAAAAGTATCAGAGTCTGGATTCTAGTAATCCACTAGCAGCTGGAGTAGTCTTGGTTTGGCCCTCAAGCTACCAAGACACCAAAATTTATACAAACCACACACCTGTAATGCTTGTTGGGCCATAATATCACCTTTCATGGCCTCCTCCACATCACCATATTCTCTTTCCCTCCACTCTAATACCATCCTACACAAAAAATAGAGTTTTGATTAGCATTTGCCTTTGAAAACCTTATTTGTGGCCTCATAGGGGACTGCTTTCAAAACAACCATACATGTATGCGGGTTTGGGTGTTTTTTTCACGTATGGCGAGCCCTATATGCAAAAAAAACCCCGATTTCCATGTGGGCTGAAACACACAACTATGGATGGCCTCAAAAATTGATTGGACCATGAAAACTTAAATAATTTACATGAAATGGGAAGGGGAGGACATGAGAAGTTACCTGGATCAAACGAGGTCATATTTCATTGGATGATGCTCCTAGAATTCACGTCAAAATTTTTGAGCTCAAATGCACTATGTTGGGTAAAAATTTCAAATGGTCTCCATTTTGAGCGTGGTTTGACCCTGGTTTTGACCTGTTCATGCCTATTTCAGGTATTATGTCTAAACTGGCATATAGGTTAGGTTTCACATCCATTGGCACTTTGCATGACCTTATGACTGTTTCTTTCTAACCTTAGGTATGAACCCATTCTATCTTGTCATGAAACCCTCTTGTTGCTTTTAGAAGTGACATGATGTGAATGGTAGAGCTTGACCATACATGGGTACTCTAGTTAGCTCTTGTTTTGCATTTGGTGCCTATGCTGACATTTTTTCTTTAGGGTGTGGGAGTCCTTTGTATAGTATCTCCATGACTTTGTGCAAGAGCTTCATACTCCTCTTGATATTTTTGCTGGCCTTTTGGCCAGGACTCCCTTATGTCAAGTTGTAATTGTATTATCATGAGTTTTTCTTGCCTTATTGAGACTTATGATAGCTTCCCTGACTTTGATTATCAGCCATATAGCATGAGCTTATTTCATGCCCAACCAAGCAGAGCCATTTTATATATCTTTTGCAACTTGATTCCCCATTTTTTATGGGGAGAGGACTTTCCCCCCGAGTGTCATTATCCTACACATGTTTCCTTGCATTGAGCATAGGTAAGCTTCACTGATTGGAACTAGTTTGTTTTCCCCTTGACACTCATCTCCTCCTATATTTGTCACTATAAAGCACTTTTATTCTTTTTCAAGCTTTTCAACATATCTGAAAAAGTCCAAAAAAACAAAAAAAAAACCAAAAAGCCGGACAGGAAAAGATGTTATCTTTGGCAGCAATCGAGTCGTATCACCTTCAAACAGAGCACTATATATCACATCTGTTGGTTGGGTTAATAGTTTGACTTTAGGAGCTGTACTCGTTTCTCTAAGTTTATCTCCATCGACTGGTTAAGCTTCCAGTCTCTTTGGAACCTCTATCGATGCCTCCTGTGTCACAGAGATGTCCCAGTTTTGTATATTGAGTCTATGATGGCTAAACTTAGTCACCATTCACCTTTATGCTCTTGTTCAAAGGAAGTTGAATCCTGAATCGGTCATTCCTCAGTTTTCTTGAATTTGCATGTCGGCCATTCCCGGTACTAGTATTGGTTCGAGCACATTATGATCGAGTCCTTCCACATTATATAGATTTGCTGAGTACCTTGTGTTAGATGATGGGGGATGCCTTAATGCCCTCCTTCCAGTGGATTCCATCCCATCGAATTCAGATCATTTATTCTGGGATAGGAGTCTAGAGTCATTTGAGTGCCTTGAGACTTACAGTCATCAGTGGTAGGTTCTCTTGCCATTGACAGTTTTGGGAATACATCAATGTCCCCTAATCGATGGATTCTTTCAAGTGTTTGACCTCAACACATTTATTCACACTTTTTAGATTGCACTTTAGTACCTTGATTCAAATTTTCATTAACGGTGGGTGATCTCGCGTTTGTTAAAGATATACATCAATGACCGGTAACAGACGATGGACTAATATGTTCGACCTTGACACCTCTATTCACATAGTAGGAAATGTACTTGTAGGGGATCGTGTAGAAGAATTTCCACATTGGTGTCATGTCTGATATGCTACCTCCTTAATTGTGCCAGTGTTCATGAGATTTCAGCTCTCATGACTTGATTCCAGTGTATGTCAAATATCTTCATCTTTCATGGAGATCTTGGTCCTTTATATATCTTCATCATGGAGATTCTGATATATCTATATTGTATGTGGCGATTACCACACATGTCATATTTAATATCATTCATATTCATGGCCATTGTACTCTTATGTATTCGGGACCGTTGTATGTATTTTAAGTCATATGCAGAGATATTTGTACTATACTAGTGGATGGATGGTTCTTCCACATGGTTCTTCATCACTCCACTTATGGGATGGATTTATAATGTATTTCGACCATTGTATCACCCCTCTGACCTCACACATTAGGGGGCATCTGTTATAACTGATTTTACCGCACATGGTAGATCACACATTTATGTCCTTCCCTGTCTCTTTGCAGACTCTTTGGACCCCATGGACCATTTTTGTACCTTTGACGTTTCCAAGATCATCCCTAAAATCACTCATTATTTGATTTACGTGACTTTTAAACCCTTTCTCGTGTATACACATGGATATAACCCTTAAACCTACGTACATCGGGATGTGTGCAAAAGGACAAATATTTTTGGAGTTTTCCTTGATGTGGATCTGAGTCACTTATCTCTTAGCCTTCCATATATGCCTTGAGATCACTCAGATTTTTCCTTCCATTATCCCAATGAAGCACTATATAAGGAACCCTTTGGATACATTGAAGAGAGAGAAATGAAGAGCAATAAAACTATAGTCCATTGTTGTCGTAGCTTGCTTATACTTGAGTCTGCATCCCTTTGTCCCTTGGAGCACTTGGTGTTCTTCCCAAGATTTCCTTTTCTTGTGAGCTTGCTATCAAGAGATGGAGGATTGAGGTGGTGGAGGCCCAGGTGGAGGACTCAATTTCTCCAGTTCGCAGACATGCCGTTACAGGTTGTCATTCATGTAATCTCTGATTTATATTAATAGAAATATATTTTCCTATCTAGTGATGTGCATTTAAATGAATATTGAATCCATGGATGCTTTTAATTACTTATACATTATTGATTATATATGCTAGAGTAGGTCTAACACCATTATATAGCATGATTGTCTTGTTTGCTGTTGTTGAGAGAGAAAATTTTTAACACAAGAGGGATTGGAAAAAGCTCAATGGGGATCTACATCAACCATCCGGAATAAGGTATGTTTCGAGATCCTTTAGTGTTAGATGTTTTATTTCTCTTGCATATTCGGAAGGGATTGATTTCTGCGGTTTCTTTGTCTATTGTGGTACACCCCAAGCCATAGGAAGTTTTCTCTGTAACACCCATCATCTTTGAAGAATATAGCTTTCAACACACTTCAACATTAGGTACCAATTGAATTTTTCTTAGATACGAATTGGAATTTCCTGACTTTAACTCCCCTTGAATATATGATCCTTTCTAATGTAATTTTCAGGGTTTTCTTTAAATCATGAGATATATTTTAGGAAATCATCCCACAGTAATCACAACATCCTTCTTCATCACCTTTATTTTTATCGGTGTATCCTTTTACATTTCCATCTTGTTTTTCCTTTAATGGATTCCCTTTTTATCTGTGGCATAATCATGTTCATTGTCATCTTTGGAGACCTCACTAATGTTTGAAATATTTATTTCTTCTATATCTTTGGAGTCTTCTTTTGTTCTCCATATTTTTCCAAGAGGTACTCTGCTTATTGGTTTTTTATTTCTTTGTTCCTTGGTTTTCATCTTCCATTCCTTTTTCTGAGTTTCCTGGGAAGATCTGCATGTACTATTCTTGCAATGTTTTGCGAAGTGTCCAATATTTTGACATATGAAACAAATAAGTCTTTTTCCATTAGATATGTTGGTATATTCTTTCAGTATCATCCCTTCATCTTCTTCTTTGATTCTACAATCATCAGCCTTGTGACCAAACTGGTGACAACATTGACAATATTCATAGAATGTATGTTTGGAGAATCTCTAGTTTTTCTGCTTGTAATGACTCTTTTCTTTTGCATGTCTTCTAAAATTTTTCATCTTGGGAGGATGAGATGAATTATGATAATTGGACTTCATTTCCTTGTGATTCTTCTACTTCATAGATGTATCTTTGGAGGCATCATGTTGACATTTAACATTTTCAACATTTTCGTGAATGATGGAGCTTGATCCTTTATGATCATATCCCAGATCTGTTTTATACCTAGGGGATCTTTGTAAGCTGAGGAATTTATTAAGATCTTTAGTACTTTCCTTGAACTTCTCACTAATAGTCAGGTAATCTTTTAGCTTCTTTACTTCTTCCTTGAATTCAACATCTTGTTTTAATCTCTTGACCTATTCCATACTAGCCAACACTTGTTCTCTTGAATTACGTAGCTCTTCTTGGAGGGTTTTGAATTCTTCTCTTCTTAATATTTTGACAACTTTTCTTTCAAGACTTTGTTCATTTTCCTACATTTTTTAATTTCATCTATAGCAGCCATGTATTGGGATTCTATGTCCACTTTTTATTCCTCATCTAATTTTGTTTTCCCTATAAATAAATTTTCTTCATCTTCACTAACATCCTCAAGAATAGAAAGTTTTCCTTCTACTATTTGCTCAACTAAGTAGAGGTATTTTATGTTGTCCCAAAGTTCCTTTGTAGAGTTACATTCACCTATCTTCTATTTGAAATCATTAGGTAATCCATCAAGGATTGAAGCCATTTCCATTGAGTTACTTTTCTTGGATTTCTTTTGAGCTGGAGTCCTTATCCTCTTTGGTGGGAAGTAATCAGTGATCACTAAATTCCATAGATCATGTCCCAATGCATTCAGATAAATTTTAATTCTTGTACTCCAAAATATGTATTTTTCTTTTCTAAGTATTAGAGATCCATTTACCATGTAAATCTCTTTGTGTTGATCCATAATGGTTTTAATCGGATCTTCCTTCTAGTGGTTAAATTGTAGTGAAGGAACCCTCTCTGATACCAATTGCTGGTTTATTTGTCAATACTGAGAGGGGGGGGTGAATCAGTATTGTTATCATTTTACTAATTTAACCACTTTTTAAATATATCATTAAATACACATAACAACAACAATACATAGAACACAATTTTAACATGGAAGCCCAATAGAGAAAACCACCAATACGTCCTATTTCTGCAAAATTGTTATTTACAAATAGTTTTTCCTGCTGCTACAGATAAGGATGGTATTACACCCTATTTACCAGCAACTATTGGATGGAGTCTACGACCCCCTGGTTTATCAGCTACTACTAAAATGATGCTACGACACTCTATTTACCTACAACTAGTGGAAGGAGGCTATGATCCCCTGGTTTATTAGCTACTACTAAAAGGATGCTATGACACCCTATTTACCAGCTACCACTGGAAAGAGGCTACGACCCCTTGGTTTATCAACCTCTACTGAAAGGATTCTAAGATACCCTATTTTTTCAGCTACGACTGAAAGGATGCTCCTACACTCTATTTACTAGCTTCTTCTAGAAGGAGACAACAACCCCCTACAGGCTTGTTTCCTTCCCTAGTGCCGCCCTGCCACCCTAATATTTTTTTTGTAAATATTCCCTCAATCTATGTCATTCTTCTTGGTCTCTTCTTTAGCTATGGCTACATCAATCTAGATGACACGACCCCTTTCTCTCACTCATACTTCTGTGTATAAGTATCTTCACATTTCCTGTGGATGTATTTTTCTGGAAACATACCCTTTGACAATCATGCCTTTTCAAATCTGATTGTCACACCTTTTCAACAATCTGTGATTAATGATTTTTAATTAAATAATTAATTAAACAATTCTTGATCACTGCTGATCTGTGAGTTCCCTTCTTCTCTAATCGCAGGATTATGTGTACACATTTCTCTCACAAAACCTGGGCTTCACCTTCAATCTATTAGTTTCATGTTGGACATTCTTCTTTACCATTTATGGACACAACTCAGAATTCATTTATGTAGCTTAGGTTAACGTTTTCTAGTGCTTCTACAATAT
Organism: Pseudotsuga menziesii; assembly: GCA_001517045.1. Taxonomy (NCBI): domain Eukaryota; kingdom Viridiplantae; phylum Streptophyta; class Pinopsida; order Pinales; family Pinaceae; genus Pseudotsuga; species Pseudotsuga menziesii. The sequence goes on along the minus strand of LPNX011087184.1, from coordinate 40,844 downwards.
CCTTCTCCAGAATCAATCCAGGCCATTGATCTAATTTTGAGTCTCTTCGGTTCGTCAATCTAATGCTTAGATTTGCTCCTCGAAATCGTATTTTCGCACCACAATTTCCTCATCAATGATTCCCCACCGTTGATATTCATCGGGCATTTTCCTAATCGTTGATCTGATGTAATATGTGGATTGCAGAATGTGGGATGCAAGATGTGGAAATGTAACATTTCATCAAATCGTATCTCGACTTTCCGCAAGATCCTTTCCACAAGGTTCTTTTTGCAAGCTCCTTTCTGCAAGATTCTTTTTGCAAGCTCCTTTCCGCAAGCTCCTTTACACAAGATTCTTTCTGCAAGTTCCTTTATGCAAGATTCTTTCTGAATCGTTGATATGTTTTAGTGGAACTAACTTCAACCGTCCGATCTCTCCAAATTGCTAGATGCAGGATGTGGGATGTAGGATGTAACATTTCCTCACATCGTATTTTGACTTTCCACAAGCTTCTTTCTGCAACAACAATTCCGCACCGTTGATCTTTTGCAAGTGTTTTCCTGACCATCGATTTCTAGATTGTGGGATTTGGATTGCAGGTTCATAGAATATTTAAACGTTGTTTCTACAATTCCCTTTCCACATTTTTTCTTCCACACAGTTGATCTCTTTTTGCAGAACTAATCTCAGTTGTCTGATCTTGATCTTTTGCGAAACTTTGGATTTTCTGCCTAATTGTTAGAATTAATCGTTAACCATCGGATATAGTGTGGGACTAATATAAGTTGTCCAATATTGATCTTTTGTGGAACTTCATCGTCTCACCTATATTTTGCGGAACTGATCCTCAGCCGTTGGATCTCATGCGAGACGCTTCCTGAACGTCAATTTCAGATCGAATGCAGATCTCACCATGACTTTACGGATTTGCACGGTTTATTTGCGGAAATCCTCTGCCACTGTTTATAATAGTTTTGAATATTTATATACATAAAGAATTTCATCATGCTGTTGATTATAAGGAATTTATAAACACTCTCACAGATATAGTTTCTCTGAAGAATTTAAAAACCCTCTCACAAATATAGTTTCTCTGAAGAATTTATAAACCCTCTTGTAGATATATTTTCTTTGTTCTTCGATTGTTACATGTACTCTATCTCCCATTCATTTCACTCTTTTGAATCTCCACTCTTCATTTTTCTAACTAGCTTTGTCATTCATACTGCATCTCTGCTTCCACTCGACCTTTGTTCTTTGTTCCATTAACCATTGTTTACATCATAATGTCAACATTGTCTTGGAAGCCTTCAGATCAGTCATTCATGATGTCTTATCATCCATGTCCATCTCATCCATGTCATCATATGTGTCATGCCACATCCTCAACTATGCCATGCCATTCCATAACTATTTTATGACATCTTCATTAGGACACCATCATATTCCATGTCATCATATGTGTCATGCCACATCCTCAACTATGCCATGCCATGCCATCACTACCTTAGTATTTCATTGAGTTTGTTCTGTCATCATATTCATTGGTTATTCCTTTGTCATTTGTGAACACCTTTCACATCAATGACAACTATATACTGAACAAAGAGAAAGAAGATAAAGATAGGGAGAGTCTGGAACAAGATATTGCTTAGGATAATCCAGCAGATCCTCCCTCTACATCAAACAACCTAATGATAGGAGGTCACCTACCTTTGGTAGAATTGGGGTTAGTGCCTTTTAATCCGTCTAAGAAACATGTAGTGGCATGTCTGGATAAGGTAGTGTTCGAACCCAAAATAAAAACCATTGTTCGGAGATCAGAGAAGAGACTAAAGGTCGGTACCCAACCTGAGGTAATAACAGTGACTAAGAGAGATGTCATGAAAGGTATTGATGAAGATCCAAAACTAATGTCATCAATCAACGTTGTAGCTGCTCAAGAGAATGCCTATAATATTGACAGACAGAAAGAAAATGCAGATAAGTATAAAGAAAAGGTGGTAAGAATGAAGGATAATCTGATGAAAGAAAGAGGAGAAGCCTGATAAATGAAGAGAAAACATGAGACCACTCTTTCGGAGTTCGAGAGACTCCAAAATTCCTACCAAGTTTTAGAATCAGAAAAGGATTCCTTGGTGCTTTCAAATACCATCATAGAGGGAGAAAAGAAAGACTTTGTGAGTAAGTTTGCAGAATTAGAGGCACAGATATCTGTAGCTCATAGGCGAGCAGAAGAGTCAAATGCTTGAGTAGTAGAGCTGGAAGCACAAAACAACTCATTGGAAATTGAACTCAAGGAAGCTAATGAATGATAGCCTGAAATTACTCCTAGCTGAGAGCAATCCCTCCTAATCAGGAGGAAAATACATCAGGTCTAGTTAAAGATTTCAGAAGATGTCTATAGGATTAAACAAGAAGAAACAAGATTGCAAGAAATTGCAGCAATATTAACTAATTTCAGAACAAGGTCACTTGAAGTAGTAGAAACTATTTAGGGTCAGTTGACTTGGATGGAAACTAACGCAACATTCCCTAAGCATTTTCCACACAAGAATACCGAAAGCTTAAAGATAGAATTTGAAATCCTAGATTTTAGCAGTAAGGCCGCTGCGAGATTGAAATATGGGATCGAAGAAACTTTGGAGAGGTGTACAAATTTATATAAAATAATGCTCACAACGCATAATATGTGCCATACCTCTACAACAAAAATAACCCAGGAGTTTCCAGACGAAGAGGGACATTTGAAATACCTACATGATAGATTGCAGGAGGACGAGCTTAGCATACAACAAATTAAAGGCATCACTGAGAAAGTGGTAAAGATATGGGTTACACAAACCGCGGTCAAAAATTTTCTTTGGAAGACCAACTCAAGGTGACTCCACCCAAGGAAGCATAAATAAAGTCACAATTGGCCATACATGAAGTGATAGTTAGATTGTTGGAGCCTATGGACTTCAAGTCTATTGCTGTAGAAGCTAATGCATGGAAAGAATTTATTGGAGGATCAACTAGGTCCTCCTAATTTTTGTCTTATTTACATGTGGCGCTTTTGTAATTATCTTATCTTATTTCATTTTCCTAGTGTGATTCACTAGAGGACGAATTTTGTAAGTAAAAAAGTCAAGGAAGCTCAAAAGGCAGGGGTAGTCCAAAATCCCTTTGTAAAATGTATAAATAGGGGTGGAATAGAGATTAGAAGGGATTTTCATTGGTGCATACATGTTGTTATTTGTATGAGAAATATTTCTTTTATGAATAAAGGAGAATCAAATTTTGATGGAGGAAGGCCTATGTAAGTTTCCAAACGAATTGTGTGGATTGATGATGCTGAATTATTTCTTACTTAGTTGCTATACAATTGTGAGATTGTTCTAAGTTAATGAATTATTTCTGCGGTTTATGAATGATTTTACTTTTTGTTAAGAATATTGTGCATGTAATGAGTAATGAGTGTTTTCACATGATAGAGCTATCTTTGTTTATATTTTCTTGATGTATTTATGTATGAATAATTTGAAAATTTACCTGTAGGATTCCTGCATGCAATAGTATAACACATTACTCATTTAGATATAAAATTTTCTCCCCCGGGGATAGGTAGAGTAGTTTAGTTGTTTTTGCTTTTGGTGATTGAGGAGAAATTGATTCATGTAAGGCGAGAGGTAAGACCCTGCACAACTCACTTGTGAGGATCTTGTTTTGGAAATCACCCACATTTAGTTTAGGCACTTGCATTTCATCCATTAATACATAAAATTCATAAATGGTGGACCAGGATGCAACTGGTAAAACATATTTAAAACATTCTTTTAAATATACGGTAGTTGGGACACTAACCAGATGGATTCCCCATTCCAAACAATAAGCAATATAATTGGGAACGTTTATTGGGGAGAATCCCTACTGTCAGTAACTGGGATTTTCTAGGCATCAACACTTTCTTCAATGGACACTCTCTAGCAATGTGTCCCATCTTGTGACAATTGTAACATTGAAATTGGGAGTAGTCTTTCCTTTGACTATTTTCTCTTTTCATATGGAACCTCTTGGGAGGTCTAGAATCCTTATGGATTTCCTTCTTGAAGTTAGGTTTAATTCTTGCCCTTTAGGTATGGTTGGCTATCGCTTGATCATCTTCTTTCAGCAGAGATTCTCTATTGGCTGCTCTAGTCTCCTCTTGGATGCAATCTCCCCATACAATGTCAAACTTCAAGCTTTCTTTTCTGGCACACATGGTTTGTATGAATGAATCCCAAGGTCTAGTGAGACCATTGAGAGCATTCACAACTAGGTCATCTTCATCAAGGGAGCATCCAATGGATTCTAGTTGTTCCTTAAACTGGGAGACCCTTGTGAATCAATCTTGAATGGATTCTCCTTTTCTCATCTTGGTAATTTTCAATGGAGCTCTCAGATTTATCTTCCTATTGATGTTTCTTCATTCATACATTCTGGATAGGGAACCATACATTTCCTTTGGGGTATATTTGGATGAAACTTGAGGAATCAAGTTGTTATCACCCTATAATTTTCCCATTGTTGTTGCAGGAAGTCACAGGGGTAACCATTTCAAACCAACTTTAGACTACATTCTATCCAATACAGTCAGAGATGGCTCTCTCTTGTCAAAGAGGAAAGAAACACATATATATGAAGCTTTGGACAACTCACAGAATGATAAATTTCTAAAGGTAACGAGGCATTGATAGATTTAAAAAATGGCAGAACAGACAGATAAGAAAATCATTGGGAAATGGATTAAAATCCTGAATCAATCAAGGGTATTATATAAAAAATGAGAAAGGGAATTTACTTTATATTCTGAGGAAAAGTAAGTGTCACAAAAATTCAAATATCTTGAAAGGGTAAAATCCCAGCGAAGCAAGAGGCACATATCGATGGTTGAATTTCTTCCACGTCCTTTCGTAGAATAAAAAACAAAGGTTGGTATTTGTAGTGGAGCATATGAGATGAATTCCAAAGCATTTACCATAACACAATAACAAATGCAACGTCTGATACGAGGAGCGCTTAACTGAGAGTGAATTCCTTATATACTAATATAGAGTGCATTAGCAGAAATACACAAAAATGAAAGTGACAAACAAGAAACACATACTGAATGCAACCACTATGATCAATCTCAGAAACGCAGGAGCATATTTTTCATTAATACTTCCAAGAGAGTTACAAAGAAAAAATGAGAGAAGAATGATTTCTGAATGAAAATTCCAACCCTTTCTTCATAAATTGAGGTCTCATTTACAATGTCGTGGCACTTGGGACGAACCCCAAAATCTAGCCCAATTTTGTTACAAAAACTGGGAATCAAATCCCAGATCATCATTCAAATCCTAACAACTTTTTGAGGTGGCAGGCCCACCATGATTCTTTACCCAAAATCGGCCTTACAGTATAGCAGAGACGCTGGTCCTAAAATGGAAACAAAAAACAAGAGAAGCATGCTCTCTTTCTCTGATCATGACGCCCAAGATCTTCCTAATGGTTTCAGTTTATCTACAATGACTCGTGTCACTGAATCTTTCCCATACTCCAACTGAGTTTCACATATGTGCTGACCCCTTTTCCCTTGTTCACCTTGTATCGAATGACATTGCTCCTAAACATAGATATCATCTGCACAGAGATCATTCATCGCCTGTTGTGGCCCTTTACACGATTTCATGATCGTTATCTTGGTTATCCTCCATACACCTTTCATTGACAAAGACGCTCTACACTATTGATCTGGGTTGCATAATATCTCTACCATTGAAATATGCAGGACCCCTAAGCATGTTGCAATGACCTCCTTCGTTAACCATCATTCACTTTCACCACGTGAAACATGTTTCCACCATGGATCAAGTGCACCATCATATCCTAACCGTTCATAAGTGCAGCCCTTACTATCCCTTTGCAATGCTCTATCTTGTTAACCATCACACAAGTTGTCGCCGTGAATGTGTTCCTGCCATAGATCGCGAGAGTCGGAGGATCGCCACCGTCGATGCTTGAAGATAGATGCAAATTTCACAATCCTCCATAGTTTGATGGATTGTGCACCTTCCTTTTAGAGAAATTTTATCTATCATTGATCTGTCTTGGCCATGTGCTTGTGTTGTTTATTTTTAGGGTTTGCAAGGTTTAGTCATGTTTTTGGGATCTGCTCTTCAATTTTTCCTATCCACCTTGTCGTCTGTCCCTTCATCTCAAGATGGGGTCGATCCAATATGCCAGCCCCCTTCAAAATATTAGCACTTGTGTGAGCCAAGTGCTAACAATGGATCTAACTCAGGGATGATATCCTCCCTGTGAGGTAGCAAAGAACTACGTAGGCCATGTGTCTTATCCATTGGGTCACCCCAACCTTCCCTGCAACTCCAAAATTCATCTAAAAAACAAAATTGATGATGGCATCCCTTGAAGACCTTACCACCTTCAACTCAGGCTTTAAATCTTGTCAGAGGGCCATCCAAACATGCAATACTTTAAAATACAAAATAAAATGGTATATACAATGACAATGGGACTGAGTTCTCCTACAAAAAGTAATGTTTGAGGAGCCTCCCATTAACGAGAGCTCTAGATACCAATATGCCTTCTATTTCTTCCAACACATAGGAATTCTTACCTCGAAAGGTGAATATCTTTTATGAACCTTTCCATAGGTGGTCAAATTTTTCTTGCTTCCCTTTATCTTCATGGGGTGCATCCCACTTCAACACCATGTCACCTATCTGGAAATCGTTAGGTTTGGTTCTTCTATTGAAATTTCTTTCATCTTGTTCTGGAAAAGCTGGGTCCTATTGAAAATATGCTCCCTTTGCTGCTATATCTCAACTAACTGATACATCCTCCTCTGAGTAGGGTGAGTCAGTGTCCTCTTCTTACAATAGTCTCATTACTGGAAAGCTCAGGGAATTGGGAAAAATTACTTCCGAACCATAGACCAGCTGGAATAGTGAGGTGCCTATAGAATTCTTCATGCTAATTTTGTATTTCAAAAAAGTGTGAATTATCTTAGTGTGCCAAGCCTTCTTATTTTCTTGCAGCAACTTCTTTATGATCCTCATGAGACTCTTTTTTGAGGGTTCTGCCAGTCCATTTCCCTGGGGGTAATAGGCTATGGAATGCCCCAACTGTATTTGGTATTTGAAACAGAAGGAAATCGTATTATTTTCCTTAAAGGTTCAAGTGTTATCAATTATTATTTTCCTGGGCACACCAGAACTAGACAGGATATGCTCCTCCAAAAGCTGGATGATTACTATTTCGGTGTCCTGTCTTGTGGGGATGGCATTGATCCATTTTGTGAAGTAATCAGTGGCGGTTAGGATCCACTTGTGTTATCCTGAAGAGTGAGGATTAATTTATCTGATAAAATATATCCCCCATTGCTGGAAAGGGGCTTCAACTTGGATGGAATTTAAAGGAAATGACACCAATTTTCTCTTGCCTTAAAAAATCTAACATTTATGGCAGGCCGCTACGTTTTTACGAGTATCAAAAAATATCGTAGGCCAATAGAATCCTACTCTCATGATTTTTTTTACCATGGTATTCCAGTAATGATTCCCCCCACACTCCCTTGCATGAAATTATTCAATAAGTCTCATGGCTTTGTGTTCATCCACGCAATTCAGCAAAATCCCCCCTGGCTCTTTCCAGTACAACTTATCGTTTAGGATGCATAACCTTGTCGGTTTTTCTTTGAGGAATTTGGCTCTAGTTTTATCCATGCCTTATGGAGACTACAAATGCTGTAAGGAAAAAATGACATTAGCATACCATGGTGATGATAGAAGGTGCTCACCTATTGGGGGACTCGGCTTCTTCTAAGGATCCTGTTCTTTAGTTGGAAATTCAACGATCATGTGTAGGCTAAGAGCGTCACAGTTGGAATGGGACATAATTTTAGCCAACCCCTAATAAACATTGTGGGTTTGATTTCCAGATCGTACTTGAGAAAAATTGCTATCCACTTTCCTCTCTGTCGCTTTGGATCCAGTTGAGTCAGAATGTCCTTCACCATGCTGGTGGGAACGTGGGTGATAATATGGAAATGTAGGATGTATAATCCAAAATATTTTAAGTTTTGCACCAGATCATATGCATTTTTGTTTAGGATGTTGTACTTCAATGGGGCGTCCCTCAAGGACTTGTTGTATAAGGCAATGGGATGCTCATATCCTTCCTATTTATTTTGCAGCAGTACTCCTACCACTGTGTGCTCTAAGGAAAATGAGAAGATGATAAAATATTTGGAGAAATCTGGGCTCATGAGAATAGGTGCCTCGATTATGGCCCTCTTTATGCATTCAAAGGTTTGTCTGGCCTCGGGAATCCACCTGATTTATTGGTTCTTCCCTAGCATGTTAGTTATATATTTGACTATTTCAGCAAATGCAACTATAAATCTTCTGAGGAAATTTACCTTTCCTAGGAACAATTGAACCTTCGCCTTGTTCCAAGGGGTTCGATTTTTCTAATTTCCTTGACCCTCTTAGGATCTATCGTGATGTCTTTCTAAGATATTATGTGCCCCAACAACTTCCCTTCCTTCATAGAAAATAATAAATTTTTAGGATTCAGGGAGATGCCAAACTTCCTGCATTTCTTAAATGTTTTCAATAGGTGGGAGACATGTTCTTCATCAGACTTAGAGAAAATAGTGGTGTCATCTAGATAAATGACCAGGATTTTGTAATTTTCATAGACGAATGCTATTTCCATTGCCCTTTGGAATCTTGAGCCTATGTTCATCAGTACAAATGTAATTTTAGCGTACATGAAAGTGCCCCAAGGAGTGGTGAATGCCATATTTTCTTGGTCATCTGTATTGTTAGTTTTTCAACATTAAGCTAGCATTATGTTAGGATATTTACTGAGAGAATAACAAGTACAACAATATAACATAAGCACATCACAAGAGACAATACACACAAAGATTTTTTCTCGGGGAAACCATAAAAAATAAAACCCCACAACTTCCTCAGAGATAGAATCAGCACCAAAATAGTAAAAGCCCCAAAGCAGTAGTCTTTTTCTTCTGTCTAGTCCCAGTATTTCCTTCCTCACTAATGCGCCACACTTAAGTGAGTGAATGATGTGTGTTACAAGTGATAAATAGAGAGGCTCTCACTCTCTATTTATATTCTTCCATTCACTTGAAGTGCACTCAATCATGTCGGCCTAAATTAACAATTACTTACTAGAGCCTACATCTCTATGAGTGTATAATAACCCTAGTGCCCTGAAACTGTGGTTTTACGTTATTGATCCTCCTGATTAGAACATCGGGGCATGACAACATGACTCAAATACATAATAGAAACATCCCGGAATAAACATCGGGTTACAATACATAAGATACATAGATGGATACATTCCGAAGTTACATATACATCAACACTCCCTCTTAACTAGGAAGGTATTCTTTCGACAAAAGTTTCAGCACTGGTCTTCTTCTCTGTATCAACTGGATCATCTCATCATCAGCATCTTGAGTCTTCGGAGTCTTCAAGTCATCTTCATCTTCAAGTCAACTTCACTGGATCTGGATCATCTCTTGATCTGGATCATCATGGAACATCATCACTGGATCTGGATCATCTCTCGATCTGGATCAACATCAATGGGTTGGATCTGGATCATCACTTGATCTGTATCATCACTATTGGATCTGGATCATCACTGGATCTGGATCATCACTGGCTGTAATCACTGGATCTGGATCATCACTCGATATGGATCATCACTGGTGCTATCTCATGATTCTTCTCATCACAGGAAGTTCTATAGAGCCAGCCCTTTTTCATGCTGGTTGTATGCCTACCCATCATGTAGGTCTTCGCCCAGTACTTACATCTGACCTACTCGTCAGAAAGGCACATCCATCCAGACAGGAACACATCCTATCACAGTGATGGAAGATTTCAGCACTTACATCTAACCTACTCGTTAGAAGGGCACATCCTTCCAGACAGGAACACATCCTATCACAGTGATGGAAGACTCCCATCCAGACAGGAACACATCCTATCACAGTGATGGAATATTTTAGCACTTACATCTGACCTACTCGTCAGAAGGGCACATCCATCCAGATAGGAACACATCCTATCACAATGATGGAAGACTCCCATCCAGACATGAACACATCCTGTCATAGTGATGAGAGATTTAAGCACTTACATCTGAGCATGTGGGAACACATCCCTCAGTCGCTCCAGAAAGGCTCTGCACTTACATCCATCCAGACAGGAACAAATCCTATCACAGTGATGGAAGGGCTTGCACTCACATCTGATCCTACGAGAACACATCCCAACAATCATATCAGAATGGCCCCCAGTCCTCGACTGAGCTACCTGGTAACTGAACAGGTGCCTCCATTCTCCTAGAGAATGGCAGTTTCCCTTACATTTGACCTGCTCGTCGGAATGGCCAACACTCACATATGACATGGAAGGAAATTAATCCTTTAGCCATGAAAGAATGGTTCAGCCCTTACATCTGATCAAGTGGGAACACATCCCTCTATCACATCAGAATGGCTACTCAGTCCTACACTGAGTGATCCTGGTAATTAACCAGGTGCCTCCATTCCTAGAATGGAAATTTCCCTTACATGTGTCCTGCTCGACAGAATGGCCAGCACTCATATCTGACATGGAAGGAACCAATCCTCTCACCATGACAAAATGGCTAAGCCCTTACATCTGACCATGCAAGGAACCAATCCTCTCACCATGTCAGAATGGCTATGGGTCTCATCACTTTCTCTTGGAGGAAACCTCGATCTAGAGAACACCAAGCTTCTCCCTGAAGTACTCGAACTTCAGCCTAGCCAATGGCTTCGTCAATACATCAGCTATCTGTTCCTCTGTCGCAATATACTGGAGCTTCACTGCTTCTCTCTGCACCATATCCCTGATATAGTGGTACTTGATCTCGATATGCTTTGACTTGTCATGGAACACTGGATTCTCTGACAACTTCACGCAACTCTGGTTGTCACAATGCATACAAGTAGCATCCAACTAGAGATCAAATATATTAGATAGTAGCTTCTGCAACCATACTGCCTCACAACTAGCTGAATAATCTGTGACATATTCTGCTTTAGCTGTACTCAGTGCCACATAGGATTGCTTCCTGCTAAACCAAGAGATCACACCTGATCCCATACTGAAGCAACATCTTGAAGTACTCTTCCTGTCGATGGAACTGCCTGCTCAATCTAAATCAACATAGCCCTCTAGGTTAATATTTTGATTTGCATTGTACTTGAGCCCATAATCAACTGTACCCTTGTCATGTCCCCGGTTTCGACCCCGTTTGCATGATGTATATATTGTAATTAATCGTGGTGAGGAGCTCAAGGCAAAATCCCCACCATCGATTTTGTTGTGTATGTTTCGGCAATGGGGATAATTGCCGGTGGTATCTCGTGCTATAAGGCACATTATAATTCAGCATCATGTAAACCTGCACATCAATTAAACTAAAACCACAACCAGCTACGGCAGTGCAACGTTGAATGAAAAGGGCATGGTTCCAAAGGATAAGGGATGGGGATGTCAAACCTTGGTTTATGGGGAAAAACCCATGTTTTATTACCTTGTGGTTTTCTACCTTTGTTATTTGTCACCTTTCTTGTCTTACCCAACCTTTTTCAACCTCTTTAATGTTCTGTTGGGTAGTTGGGCAGCTATGGCTATTGGTGGATGGGCAGTTATTGCCTTTGGGAGTGGGGTGGCAGGACTGTCAGTCCTTTGCCCACATCCACACTCCACCCACGACTCCATGCTTGCCCTGCCTGTTCTGTTCTCCTCACGCGCCTGTTCATTGTGCCCATCGTGCATTCTCTTCCCTGGTCAGTTTACACTCTACCCACGAATTGTCTGTTGGCTCTTCACGCACAAGCTCTGGGCGTTTTTGGGTCTTACGCAGGTTTTCTTCCTCTCCCACACGAGTTGCTGAGCACCCATGAACTGCAAATTGCGTCCTTCCTGTTGTGTGTGCATCCACAGACAAAAACGGAGCCGTTTTTCCTCACGCAGGGCCTCCATTGTCTGTTCCTTTCCTTGTTGGTTCGGATTGTTTAACCACGCACCGGTATTCTTCTGTTTGGGGCGCTCATGAAGAGCTGAGAGCCATTCTCTTGCATCCACGACTGACTGTGAAGGGCCATTCACGTTTTTGGCTGTCTCACACGTTATTTGGACCGTTTTACCCGGCTGTAAGTTGTGCACACTCATAAATTCGGGGCTGTAGTTTTCCCCATGTTGTGAATGTCTTTACTGTTACGTCTGGAGCTGTTGTAAATTCGAATGGGAGTCATTTTGGCCACGATAGGGCCAAGAATGACTCAGAATTCGTTTTCCCTGTTTAAGCTGTGACAGCTAAGTAATTGCCTGAGTGCAATGGTTGGTCTTCTGACTGTGCTGGCTTGGCTTGTCTGTTGAAAGCCTGTGAAACCCAGCGGTGTTGGTTTGGCTATTTTATGTCCCCTTGGCTATGTCTAAGCCTGCAATTGACCCTTAGTCCGGAGGAATCATGCCCAGCTCGGGGGTGGCAGCGTTGCTGAGAGATTGATGAGCAAGCTGGCCTATGGTTGGGTGGAACGTTGCAGCGACGTAGCTGGTTGCGGGTGAATTCTTCATTAACAGATAAGTGCTGTTGTTATCCCATATCTGCAAATCATATTGATGTTAAATGAATTATAATGAACATGGAGATTGCTGGAATGTGTGTGTTTGCTTCCGCTGTATGATTGAAGATAAGTGCATCTGTGAGTGCTTAATTCTAGCTTTGATTTTCATTTGTTTATGTTCATGGGGCATTTTTCCCGGCTGTTTTGATGTGTTGGTCGCGTCCTCTTCGCCGGTTGAGGGACGGGGACGTGACAACCCTTCAGGTACCTCAGAATATGCTTTGCAGCAGTCAAGTGAACACTTCTCGAATCTGTCAAGTGCTGGATCAAGGTGTTCACAGCAAAGCAAATGTTTTGTCTCATGTTCGTCAGGTACATCAATGACCCAATCATTTGACGATACATCGTAGCATCAACCGACTCTGATGAAGCATCACTCAATAGCTTCATGTTCGATGCCATAGGTGTGGCCATAGCTTTGCAGTCCATCATCCCAAACCTCTTTAGTATCTCTACTGCATACTTCCCTTGTCCAAGGAAGATTCCATCTGTACTCTGCCACACCTCCATACCTAGAAAGTAATGCATCATCCCCAAGTCCTTCATTTCAAACTTAGTAGCAAGATTTCTCTTCGTATCAACAATCAACCCATCTGTACCTGTCACAAATAGATCATCTACATACAGTAGGAGTATCATTGGGTTTCCATCTTCAACCTTGTAGTAAAGGTTGGAATCTGCTTTACTCTTGGTAAAGCCCAAACTGGATAGAAAGCTGTCAATTTTGCCGTACCAGGTCCTGGGTGCCTGTTTCAAACCATACAGGGCTTTCTTTAATCTGCATACATGAGACTCTCTGTCATGTGTCTCAAAACCGAGTGGTTGTTCTACATACACTTCCTCTTCTACTACACCATTCAAGAAGGCAGTATTGACATCCATCTGGTGTATCTTCCATTTCATCACTATAGCCAAAGTGAGTACTGATCTGATGGAAGTGTATCTAGCTACAGGTGCAAAGGTCTCTTCATAGTCTACTCCCTCTTTCTGAGAGAATCCTCGAGCTAAAAATCTTGCCTTATACTTTTCAATGCTACCGTCTGTAGCATGCTTAATCTTGTAGATCCATTTGGAAGTTACAACTGACTTCCCTTCTGGTCTTGGGACAACATCCCAAACATCATTCTTCATGATCGATTGATATTCTTCGATCATAGCATCCTTCCATTCTTTTTGTTCTTCCGCTTCTACATAACTGGAAGGTTCTTTATCAATAAAATCACATAGTAAAGCTACATACCCGAAATTACATCTAGTCCTCTTTCTTTCTCTGTGATTCTCTTCTGGAGCCCCATATCTTTCTGCACCTTGGATAAGTTCACGTACCCAAGCAGGTTTCCTCTTATGAGGATTCTTCTCCATAGGTGGATCTACAGGTCTTTGTGGTTCCTCGAACTCTCGATCTTCTTCTTGAGCTTCTTCATCCATGATTGTATCATGGATCCTGGGTACTTCTGCTTCTGCTTCTTCAAGTTCTTCAGCAGGTTTCTTTCTGGATTTGTTGTAAGCTGTACCTTCATCAAATGTCACATCCTTGCTAATGTCAATATTCTTGTATCCTAGAAAATAGATTCTATAAGCCTTCGAGCTTTCAGAGTATCCCAAAAATATGCCCTTCTTTTCTGAAGGATCTAATTTGTTCTCTTCTCTTTTGGAATGTGTATGTACACGGGACAACCGAATATTCTGAGATGGCTGACTTCTGGTTTCTTGCCGGAGAAGACTTCTTTAGGAGTCTTGTTCTCGAGTACTCTATGTGGAGTACGGTTCTGTACATACACCGTTGTTCTGGTAGCTTCTTCCCAAATATGTATAGGAAGGTCTTGATCATGAAGCATTGCTCTTGCAGCTTCCATGATAGTTCTATTCTCCCATTCTACAATCCCATTCTATTGTGGATTATAAGGAGTGGACAACTCCCTCTTAATCCCTGATTCTTTACATAGTTCTTTGAATTCATTCGAAGTGAATTCTCCACCATTATCTGATCGAATGGTCTTGATCTTGTTTTCAGTATGGTTTTCGATCAAGGCTTGGAATTCCTTGAATTTGCTGAATACTTCATATTTGTTCTTCATAAAGTAAATCCATGTATTTCTATAAAAATCATCAATAAAAGAAACATAGTATGCATACCCGCTTAGTGAGTTTGATGAAATAGGTCCGCATACGTCGGAGTGGATGATTTCTAGAATGCTTTTGGATTTGCTTTCGCTGATGGGAAATGTCTTCTTTATATTCTTTCCTTTCGCAAAACCTTTGTAGACACCATCATGTTTGGCTTGAAATTCTGGAAGACCTTCAACAGTTTTGCTTGCAATAGGTAGTGCTGTGTAATGCACATGTGCAAGCCTTCTATGCCAAAGCTCATTTGGTTCTACTGTATCATGGATCAAGGCTTGTTTTGGATGACCCTTCAATTTGTACAAGCCTCCTTCTTGTTCTCTAATTACTACCGCATCATCGATGGTCTTTCCTTTTGGCCACATGATGACTTGACCATATATGAATGCAACCCACATTCCTTTTGCATTCAATGCTGAAATGGATAGAAGGTTCTTCTTGAGTCCTAGAACAAAAAATACTTCTTTCATTGTTAGAGACTTACCAGAGTCTAGCTTGTATGAAGATTCCCCACTACCTTTTATTGGATATTGGTAGTCATATCCTAGTTTCACCTTGTGAGGTGATTCATGTTCTGACAGTCTTACAAAATATTCCTTGAATCCCATCATATGTTTGGAATCCCCACTGTCTATAAGCCAATCATCACTACCATGATTAATTTTACCCGTGAGAGCGGAGATTAGAACATATTCATCCTCACTTGAAGAATCTTCACTTTCATATCTGGATCTCTTCTTGGATGGTTCATTATCCTCTGCAGCATGAGCATGGTGTCTTCTTTTGTTGCTCTTCTTCTTATGAGATTGGTTCTTGCTCTTAGGACAATCTTTTGCAAAGTGTCCTATCTCATTACATGTATAACATCTTAATCTAGATAGATCCCTTTTAGGATGAGATCTCTTACCTTTGGAGTAATGATGTTTTCTTCTTTCCTTCTTGGATTGAACTATGAGGGCTTGATCTTCACTACCCATCTTTTATTCTCGAGCTGCTATCCAAGCTTCTTCTTGAGAGCATTCTTCCCATAGTCTGCTGAATTTGACTAACTTCTTCCTAGCACAGATTCCTTGGATGAAAGCATCCCATGACCTAGGAAGGCCATTCAATGTAGTCATCACAATCTCTACATTTTCCACTTCTTCATCAACAGCTTCTAGTTGTTCCTTGATATGAGAAACCCTTGTGAAGTATGACTGGATAGTTTCTGCATTCTGAATCTTCACATTCTTCAGTTGGTTCCTCAGGGTCATCTTCCGATTGATGTTCTTTCCTTCAAACAATTTGGTTAGGGAATCAAACATAGCTTTAGGTGTCTTGAGAGAGGACACCTGTGGAATAAGGTGATCCTTGATAGAATCAGCAATGATCCTCCTTTCCATAACCATCTTCTTCTTATGTAAGGCCTTTGCCTCATCTCCCTCTGGAACTGGAACCTCCTCATGAATGTAGGAGTCTAATTCATTTTCTTCCAGGACCAGGGAGATCCTATACTTCCAAGCTTGGAAGTTATCAGCTCCCTCAAGATTTTCATCAAGCTTGGTATGATGAGACATCTTTAAATGAGAACCTCAAATAGAAATACAAAGATTTTAGATCTTACCAGGTTCAAGATATCGGATCTGAAACTTGAGCTAAAATCCTGCGGAGCTGGTTCAGGAGAAAATTAAGGTTTTGCTTTTCCAGAGTTCTGTCCACCCAAATGCCTTGAAATTTGTCCCTAACTTCGATTTTGGGGAGGAGATCAATCCAGGCCTAGGCTCATTGAAAAATTCCTCTTCTATAAAAAACCCTAATTTCCGACCCTAGTGACAGGTCCAAAACTGAAAAACCTCAGAATTGGATTATATTTCGATAGAAAGATGCGCCCTAAGGAGGAGAGTTGTTCCACCTTACTTTTGCTGAAAATCTGTGGAGGAAGGTCCACAAACTAGGAGGCCCTAGTTACCGCAGCTGCACAATGTCTTCTTCTCAGCTTAGCTCTGATACCATGTTAGTTTTTCAACATTAAGCTAGCATTATGTTAGGATCTTTACTGAGAGAATAACAAGTACAACAATATAACATAAGCACATCACAAGAGACAAGATACACAAAGAGGTTTTCTCAGGGAAACCATAAAGGAGAAAACCCCGCAACTTCCTCAGAGATAGAATCAACACCAAAACAGTAAAAGCCCCAAAGCAGTAGTCTTCTTCTTTTGTCTAGTCCCAGTATTTCCTTCCTCACTAATGCACCACACTTAAGTGAGTGAATGATGTGTGTTACAAGTGATAAATAGAGAGGCTCTCACTCTCTATTTATATTCTTCTGTTCACTTGAAGTGCACTCAATCATGTCGGCCTAACTTAACAATTACTTACTAGAGCCTACATCTCTATGAGTGTATAATAACCCTAGTGACCCAAAACTGTGGGGACTTTAACAATGAATTGACATGACTTGTTTACATTATTTATCCTCCCGATCGGAACATTGGGGCATGACAACATGACTCAAATACATAATACATCCCGTAATAACCATCGGGTTACAATACATAATATACATAGATGAATACATTCCGAAGTTGCATATACATCAACATGTATGAACCACAATATGGTTGTAACCTGAGAAATCATCCAGCGTGGAGATTCTCTGTGAACCCACTACTCTTTTTAAGATATGGTCCAGCATGGAGATCCTCTGAAGTCAATACAAATTCTTATTTTCGCATTCTTCTTTCTAACAGGAACAATATTTGCTACCCAACGTGAGAAGCAGAGGGCCACCATGATTTTGGCTTCGAACAACTTCTTAATATCCTTTTTTACCAGGGGAAATAGTTTGGAGTTCATCCTCCTAATATTTTGTTTGAACGACTTCTCGTCCTTCTTGATCGGTATAGTATACTGGATGATGCTAGTGCAGTAAGCCTTGAGGTCCTTGTAACTCCAAGAAAACACATCTGAATATTCCTTCATCAGCGAGATCTATATTTTTTAGCTTCCATTGAGAGCGTCTACTATTTTGATGATCCTATGCTTCTCTTCTATCCCAATATCCACTTCCTCAACATATTCATAGTTTGGGACCAATTGAGGTTCTCTAGCTACATCGTCAGGATCAAAGAGTTTCTCTAGAGGGACCAGACCTCTGGAGATGGAATTTCCCTTTAGATGCATAATTTATTCACCACATAGGTTGTTCTCGTATCTATGTTGGACCTTAGAATCCTATAATTTAGGATCCCGAATATTTCCTTATCTTCTTCTTCGGTTTCATTCACAACAACAACCTCCCCTTCCAAGATTAGTTCCTTCAAATCCATCGTTTGGTTTCGTAAAGGCTCTTGAGTGGGGGCGACCTCCTCCTAAAATTCATTCTCTTCGTCGACAGCTGATCTCTCAAACTCCCCAGCGAGGGTGAGGAATAGGTGGATTTGTTTATCATCTTAGAACACTTTCCAACTCTTCACATTATCTGGGACAGAATTTCTGTGCCTCACCTCAATTTCATATTTCCCTATAGGATGCATGGGGACATTGAAAGCTGCTGCTAAGGTAGCTAGGTAATCTACCATGTATTTTTGTACTCTAAGAATTATATTGAAACTGCATTCCTCAAATTATTCTATGAGGTCTTGGGTGGTGTTTTGGTAGCTCCTCATCTGTGGATTCTTGGCCGGATATTCTCCAGTCATTTTCTTGATTATCATCTCGGAATTTGCATGTAATGCCACCCTTTGGACCGAGAGCTCCTTTAATGCTAGAATAGCTAATATCAAAGCTTTGTACTCTGTTATTAGGAATTATGCAATCGATGTGGACATTGTTTGTTCCTCTACCCTGTAAATCACAAGTGTAGAACAAAAAATAACAACAGTATATCCTTTCCTTAAGAAATCAATTTGAACAACATGAAATAAACCATACCTCAGACTTGAATCTCTTTGTCTTTGTTCCAAAATCCCTTGCAATGTTTGGTACCTGTAAAATAGATCAAAGGGAAAAACAAAAGGTCATAGCATCATGATAAATCAATTACTTATATCAGTGATCAAGGAATCTGATAATATTCAAGTTGTCACGTCCCCATGCCTCCGACCGGCGAAGAGGACGCGACTACAAGCTTTATCAGACAAGGCTAACTGCCCATGAACATGTACAGGCTTGAAAATTTCATGAAACAGAATGCTAAAAGGGAATTTGAGCTAGAATGTGCACAGAGGAACGTTTATCATACACAGATGCATTTTAATCATCATACACAGCTACAATTATATATCTTGCATAGAGAAAACATCATGCATTCAAACAAGCACTCATTCAACATGTTCATTTCATTTTAATTAACAGTAAATATAGAATTGCAGAGGTAAAATGCACACGAACACTTATCTTATGAAATATTTGCTTCACAACCAGCTACGTCTCTGCAACGTTCCACCCAACCATAGGCCAGCATGCTCCTTAACCTCTCAGCAGCGCTGCCACCCCCGAGCTGGGCATGATTCTCCAAGGAATAAGGGAACTAGTAGGCTTACACATAGCCAAGGATGTCTAACACATAGCCAAGCCAACATAGTTGGGTTTATCAGGCCATTAAGGAGCTGATGGAGGCAATTTGCTAAGATGGTGAGCTCATTACAGAGCCAAGAACACCTACACTAGAACTAGCCTGACCTCTAAGACACCCATCCACACCCAACACAAGGAATCAGCCCCTTCTCTGCTACACAGTCCCTTAGGCCCTGCATTCCCTTCCAGTGCTATTCAGGGGTGATGGAGAAGAAGGCCAGCCCTCTAGCTCTGTTTATGTGGTTTCCAACCACCAGGTTTATCAAGCAAATCTAAGCCAACATCTCTGCTCCTCTCACAGTCTTAAGACCAACCATTGCACTCCGGCAATTAATTTAGCTATTACAGCTTAAACCAGGGAAAAATGACTTCAACCCATCTACAACAGTCCCCAAACGTAACAGCAAAAATGACTCACAACATGGGGAAAAAACACACAGTCCTGAAGCTTATCAGTGAGCACAACTCACAGCAGGGAAAAATGCCCCAAATAGTCTGTGCATGAGACCAATAGCCAGTGAGACAGCCAAAAACGTGAATGGCCCTTCACAGCCATGGTAAAAACACATGAAGCTACCAAAAACGTGAATGGAAAATGCACCAGCAGCTCCAAAAATGTGAGGAAGACAACCCAATCCTTGGCACCACAAAAATGACCTCCAATCCATGAGAAAAATGAAGCCAACAACCAAAAACGTGGAATGAAAGACATAGGAAAAATTCCAGCTGCTCCCAAAAGCCCCAACGTGAAGGAGAATGGTGAGGAAAAAAAATGGAAAAACATGGATGCCTGGCAGAATGGCATACGTTTTTGGGCATTTTCCTTGCCAAGGAAGTCAGAACACGTTTTTCAAAAATGGGTCTCTACCCAATTCGAATTTCTTTGCCCATACTCTTCCCATTCCATGCAATAACTAACTCAACCACATTCTGGCAGAAATAAATGATTGGGGAAAAAGACAAGAAAGGTAGTTGACAGTTTGATGGGTCTTCTCATAGACATTTGGCTTTTCCCCATTGGCCCATAGGTTAAATATTTCACCCCCCCCTTATCCTTAGGAAATCATGCCCCATTCAATTTAGTTGCCCCTGACCGTAGCTGGTTGTGTCCATTAATTAATTATGATGCATATTTACATGATGGCCAACATAATATATGACGCATACCCCGATATACCATCGGTGACAAATTTAAATCCAAAACATAGCATTACCGATCAATGGTGGGGATTTGGCCTTTAGCTCCGTACCGTGATCATTACAATATATATATATCATATACATCTAGTGCAACGGGGTCAAAACCGGGACATTACATTCCCCTCCCCCTTCAATAGCACTGTCCTCAGTGCTTTACAAAATTTGAACAAAATGCTACACTGGCATCACCTCAGTGTTCCGCAGAATTGAACAAAAATGGATGTGCCAATCGCATGGCATCCTCCAGCTCCCATGTAGCCTCTTCAGGTCCGAAGTGCTCCCATTGCACCTTTACCTGACCTATGGCTCGGTTTGGAGCATTGTGACCTTCCTGTCGAGGATGCGCATTGGC
Organism: Pseudotsuga menziesii; assembly: GCA_001517045.1. Lineage (NCBI taxonomy): Eukaryota > Viridiplantae > Streptophyta > Pinopsida > Pinales > Pinaceae > Pseudotsuga > Pseudotsuga menziesii. Next base: position 19,894 of record LPNX011087184.1, on the reverse strand, counting down.
TTGATTCGAAACTCTCCCTCGGGTTCCACCTGAATCACATCCCAATTTATCACATGGTTAGGATCATGTACATATCTCTTAAGCAAAGAAACATGAAAAACATTATGAGCTCTAGTGCTAGCAGGAAATGCAAGTCTATATGCAACTGGCCCTATTCTTTCAAGCACTTCAAACGGCCCACAGTATCTTGGTGACAACTTGGCACAACTTCCAAGCTTCAAGGAACTCTTCCTTGCCTTCACTCTGAGGTAAACATGATCCCCAACACTAAATTATCTGTTCACCCTATGCTTATCTGCATAGCTTTTCTGCCTGTCCTGTGCTGCCTTCAGCTTCTGCCTGATCTTTACAACCTCTTGCTCCATTTCCTTGAGCAATTCTGGCCCAAGCACAATCCTGTTCACTAGATTATCCCAAGTCACTGGTGTCCTACACCTTCTCCCATACAAATCTTCATACGGACTCATCCCCAAGGATGCTTGATGCCCATTGTTATAAGCAAAATCTACCAAGTGTAAGTAATATTCCCACTTGGTTGGCTTGTCCATCACATACATGCGAAGCATATCTTCAAGCACCTAATTAACTCTCTCGGTTTGACCATCTGTCTAAGGATGGTAGGCAGTGCTGAAGTTTAGCTTTGTACCCAAATCTGCAAACAACCCCTTCCAAAAGTTGGAAGTGAACTTGACATCCCTGTCAGATACTATTGCCTTAGGCAATCCATGCAATTTGAAAATATCCTTCATGAAGATCTTTGCAATGTCACCAGCCTCATACGTAGACTTAACCGGTATAAAATGTGATGCCTTTGTAAACTTGTCTACCACAACCATGATGGAATCATGTTGTCTCCAAGTCATTGGCAATCCTGTAATAAAATCCATGGAAATAACTTCCCATTTCCATTCCGAAACTGGCAAAGGCTGCAACAAACCTGCTGGATGTTGATGCTCAACCTTCACCTGTTGACATTTCATACACCTCGAAATGTATTCAGCCATATCCCTTTTAATTCCTAGCCATAAGTACTGCTTTCTAGCTGTAGCAATTGTCTTCTGATATCCTGGGTGACCAGAATACGGAGCTTGATGGATCTCATCCATGACAACTCTCCTCAAATCTGCCACATCTGGAATATAAATTCTGCCTTTATAAGTGAGAATCCCATATCCTTCCAATTTATATCCCTCATACCTCTTCTCAAGACTTTGTTGCTGCAATTTGTCTTTTACCTGCTCATACAATTCATCTCCAGCAACATGATTAACAATCTGCTGCCTCAAATCTGATTAGCAAATACTAAGAGATGCCACATGCATTTCTTGCATCTTCCTGCTGAGTGCATCAGCTACCTTATTCTCCTTTCCTTTTATGTGCTTGATTTCAATATCAAACTCACATAAAAATTCCAGCCATCTTGCTTGCCTAGCATTCAAAGTAGGCTGATCAAATAGATACTTCAGTCCACAATGATCCGTTCTGAGCTCAAATCTCCTGCCCATCAAGTAATGCCTCCACATCTTGAGAGCATGTACCATGGCTGCGAGCTCTAGATCATGAGCGGCATAGTTCTTCTCATGCTCCTTCAACTTTCTTAACTCATAACATATCACGTGGTTGTCCTGCATAAGGACTCCTCCAAGCCCTTGTCCGCATGCATTGGTACACACCACAAAATCTTTCTCTGGATCTGCAACTTTCAATACGGGCGCACTAGTGAGAAGACTCTTCAACTGCTAGAAGCTTTCTTCACACCTCGATGTCCATTCGAACTTCATCCCCTTCTTTTGCAAAGAAGTGATAGCATGTGAAACTTTGGAGAATCCCTCAATGAATCTCCTATAGTATCCTGCCAGTCCCATGAAAGATCTTACATCTGTCACATTTCTTGGAGTAGGCCAATTCATAATGGCTTCTATCTTTTCAGGGTCCACAGATATACCCTCTTCTGAGATAATGTGACCCAAATACTGAATTCTATCTCTATAGAAGTCACACTTGCTTAGTTTTGCATACAACTGATGCTCCCTGAGCAAACTCAATGTCAATCTCAAATGCTCTTCATGTTCTTCCTCATTCTTAGAATAAACAAGAATGTCATCAAGGAATACAAGAACAAACTTGTCCAAATACCTGCTGAAAACACTATTCATAAGGCACATAAATGTAGCTGGCGCATTTGTGAGACCAAATGGTACCACTACAAACTCATAATGCCCATACCTTGTCCTGAAGGCTGTCTTATGAACATCTTCGTCCTTGATTCTCACCTGATGGTAACCAGACCTCAAGTCAATCTTGGAAAATACCTTTGCTCCCCTCATTTGATCAAAGAGGTCATCAATCCTAGGCAAAGGATATTTATTCTTCACAGTAACCTTGTTCAATTGTCTATAATCAATACATAACCTGAGTGTACCATCTTTCTTCTTTACAAACAGAACCGGTTCTCCCCAAGGAGACACACTCGGTCGGATATACTTCTTTTCCAACAACTCTTGCAGTTGCATCTTCAATTCTAGCATCTCTGGTGTACTCATCCTGTAGGGTGCCTTGGACACTGGTGCCGCTCCTGGCACAAGTTCAATTGTGAAATCAATGTCCCGCCTTGGAGGAAGCCCTGGAATCTCATCAGGAAACACATCCCTGAATTCCTGTAGCACCTGATAATCCTCCATCCTAGGAGTTTCATCTCTCGTTTCCTCCAAAATATGAGCTGCATACAACTGGCAACCTTTCCTACAGAACTTCTTCAACTGCATTGCTGAAACCTGCCTCACTGAAATCACCTTTGGAATGCCTTTCACTACTATGGGGTTCCCTTCTTCATTCATACATTCAAAAGTCTTATTGTAGCAATCAAGCTTCACCCTGTGAGCTTCTAACCAATCCATTCCAATGAGAACATCATAGGAACCAAGCGGTAGAACATTCAGATCTACACAAGTGGCCAATCCATTCATGACCAATGGACATTTCTCTACCACTTCACTGACCTTCCTCTTAGTTCCAGTGGCTAGCTGAACTAACCAAGACTTCCTATGCTTTACCTTCTTAAAAGCACAAATATCCACTACTCTAGGAGTAATGTAACTGTGAGTAGAACCTGGGTCAATCAAAATAGAAACAGATTGCTCTGCAATCTTACCTGCTACTTCAACCACAGCTGACTAGTGATCTGCCTGACAGTCCTCCAGTGCTGCATAAATCCTAGGAACTGCCCTTGCTACTTGACCCACTGTTTCTGCTTCTTGAACATTATAAGCTGGCCTTGCACTCTCATTCTCGAGCGGACAATTCTTACGCATGTGGGGTCCTCCACATTTCCAACATTGAAGCGGCCCTCTATTCTGTTGTGGATCCTTAGGATTTTCTCCTGTCGCTCCAACTGGATTACTCGTAGCTTGGGATGGCTGCTTTTGCTGATTCCTGAAGCTATAAGGTTTGAAACCTTTCTTTCTTTGGTCAAACTTCTCATTCTTCTTGTCCTTCCATGCCTTATGGTAATCAGGTTTACCTTTGCTTTGCTCATAGCAATACTTGGCCTTTCTTATTGCTTCTTCAAGAGTTCTAGGTTCATAAAACTCAATCCTATCTTTGTAAGACTGAGGTAATCCACTTAGGAAACGCTGGACCTTCACTTTTTCATCTCTGATGTATCAGACATACCTCAATAGCTCCAAAAACTTATTGGCATACTCTTCCATGGTCTGCTGTCCCAATCTCAGCTCATGGAACTCCTTGATCTTGTCATCATAATACCTGTCAGATACATATTTCTGCTTGAAATACTTCTTGAACTGCTTCCACTTAAGTCTCCTTTCACTGATCCTCTTCACTTGCTTGAAGTGTTCCCACCAAATGGATGCTCTTCCGTTCATATTGAATATGGAAACTCTTGCCTTCATGTTCCCTGAATAGTCATGCACTTGAAAGTACTTTTTAATCCCAAGGAGCCAAGCTTCAGCCTCTTGTCCAGTCTTTACCTCAGCATCAAATGTAGGAGGTTTATATTTCTTAAATTCATCTCGAGTGCGATCCCTATGGTGTCTCTTTCTTTTTCTTTTATGGGAAGGTGAACTTGAATCCCCGCTAGATTCTTCAGAATCAGATGACCCACTAGGAGTCCTTCTCCTTCCCCTAGTACTGCTCTTACTACCTTTTGGTTTTGCTGTATCTCATCCAGAATCTATCTTCTTATGCAAGTCTGTCAAACTCTGCAACATTGCATCATTCAACTGATGCTGCTCTTCTTGGGATTTTATTAGGCTTCTCATAGTAGCTGCAACATCTGACGGTGTCTCTTGGAATCTCCTTCCATTTGACTCAATGTCATCATTCCTATTACGGACATTTTCTCCCATGGAATCTCAGGCATGCTCATCAGAATCCCAAGCATCATACCCATCATGGGTTCTCATAGCTGAACCACCACTTACTTACCCAACTGCACTACCTGGATTACTTCCCTGGAAGGTGACTATGACTCTGTAGACGTGTTAATGACAACACAACTGTTAGATGCATACATTGATACAAATCAACAATACTTACCTTCTCTTGGAATAATCATAAAATTACAAATTTTCTCAACATAGAATTTTCTTCCTCAAGGAGGGACTATCTGAAGGGGACGACGGGGGTCAAGGGGGCTTGCCCCCTTGTGGCCGCCACTGCAGGGCGGGTTGAGGGCAGCGCCCTCGTTTTTTTTTTTTTTTTTTGTAAATTGTTGTTTTCGCGCAATTTGGTGCATTAGATCGCTACCTCTTTTCTCATTTTCAACCCTGAAAATTCCCCTGAGAAACAGTCAAAAATCCCAATGGAAAACAGTTACAATCGGCTGGAAAAATGTCACAGAAAACTCAAATTTTCCCCTTGCGCAGAATCGGATCTCATTCCACTGTTCCTTCCGCTGAATCGGCTCTCGGACCATTCTTGCTTTCGCCGAATCGGCTCCCGGACCATTCTCCCTTCCGCCGAATTGGCTCCTCGAAAGTTCCAACCTTCCGCAATGGCAGATGCGCGAACCTTAACATCTTCCAATCGGCACTTACGGAGAACGATTTTCACGTCGGACGTCGGCCGACTTTTGGATCGGAAGCCTTAATGATTCTGGTTCCGCAACTGCGAACGAAAAACTTCACCAACTCGTCCGTAACGGCGAACACCCACTTCGCCCCGGCTCTTCCGATTTGGCACTTAGAACCACTTGACAGTCGGACGTCGGCGGACTCTCGTAACGTCGGACGTCGGACCACTTTCCCTTCTGATTTCTCCAACACTTAGACAAATTTTCAAATTTCCAAAATTTCTCCTTCGTTGGCAATCGCTTGGCCGTCCGCAACGGCGGATGGATAACTTCACCAGTTCACCCGCAACTATGGACGGGAACTTCACGAAACCTTTCGCAACGGCGGACAGGAACTTCATGAAACCTTTCGACTGTTCACACTAAAACAGAAATTTCCAAATTTCAAATTTTCACAGTCTTCCACTAGTTCGACTGGGTAGAATGAAATACAACCTCTGTCAGTTGTTCCTCCTTGGCCCATAGAGGCCCATTGCTGCAACTCAGAGCTCTGATACCATGCTGTCACGTCCCCATGCCTCTGACCAGCGAAGAGGACACGACTACAAGCTTTATGAGACAAGGCTAACTGCCCATGAACATGTACAGGCTTGAAAATTTCATGAAACAGAATGCTGAAAGGGAATTTGAGCTAGAATGTGCACACAGGAACGTTTATCATACACAGATGCATTTTAATCATCATACACAGCTACAATTATATATCTTGCACAACGAAAACATCATGCATTCAAACAAACACTCATTCAACATGTTCATTTCATTTTAATTAACAGTAAATATAGAATTGCAGAGGTAAAATGCACAAGAACACTTATCTTATGAAAGCTTTGCTTCGCAACCAGCTACGTCGCTGCAACGTTCCACCCAACCATAGGCTAGCGTGCTCCTTAACCTCTCAGCAGTGCTGCCACCCCTGAGCTGGGCATGATTCTCTAAGGAATAAGGGAACTAGCAGGCTTACACATAGCCAAGGATGTCTAACACATAGCCAAGCCAATACAGTTGGGTTTATCAGGCCATTAAGGAGCTGATGGAGGCAATTTGCTAAGATGGTGAGCTCATTACAGAGCCAAGAACACCTACACTAGAACTAGCCTGACCTCTAAGACACCCATCCACACCCAACAAAAGGAATCAGTCCCTTCTTTGCTACACAGTCCCTCAGGCCCTACATTGCCTTCCAGTGCTATTAAGGGGTGATGGAGAAGAAGGCCAGCCCTCTAGCTCTGTTTATGTGGTTTCCAGCCACTAGGTTTATCAAGCAAATCTAAGCCAACATCTCTACTCCTCTCACAGTATGAAGACCAACCATTGCACTCCGGCAATTAATTTATCTATTACAGCTTAAACCAGGGAAAAACGACTTCAACCCATCTACAACAGTCCCCAAACGTAACAGCAAAAATGACTCACAACATGGGGAAAAAACACACAGTCCTGAAGCTTATCAGTGAGAACAACTCACAGCAGGGAAAAATGCCCCAAATAGTATGTGCGTGAGACCAATGGCCAATGAGACAGCCAAAAACATGAATGGCCCTTCACAGCCATGGTAAAAACACATGAAGCTACCAAAAACGTGAATGGAAAATGCACCAGCAGCTCCCAAAACGTGAGGAAGACAACCCAATCCCTGTCACCACAAAAAATACCTCCAATCCATGAGAAAAATGAAGCCAACAACCAAAAACGTGGAATGAAAGACACAGAAAAAACTCCAGCTGCTCCCAAAAGCCCCAACGTGAAGGAGAATGGTGAGGAAAAAAATGGAAAAACGTGGATGCCTGGCAGAATGGCATACGTTTTTGGGCATTTTCCTTACCAAGGAAGTCAGAACACGTTTTTCAAAAATGGGTCTCTGCCCAATTCGAATTTCTTTGCCCATACTCTTCCCATTCCATGCAATAACTAACTCAACCACATTCTGGCAGAAATAAATGATTGGGGAAAAATACAAGAAAGGTAGTTGACAGTTTGATGGGTCTTCTCATAGACATTTGGCTTTTCCCCATTGGCCGATAGGTTAAATATTTCACCCCCCCCTTATCCTTAGGAAATCATGCCCCATTCGATTTAGTTGCCACGACCGTAGCTGGTTGTGTCCATTAATTAATTATGATGCATATTTACATGATGGCCAACATAATATATGCCGCATGCCCTAATATACCATCGGTGACAAATTTAAATCCAAAACATAGCATTACCAATCAATGGTGGGGATTTGGCCTTTAGCTCCGCACCATGATCATTACAATATATATATATATCATATACATCTAGTGCAACGGGGTCAAAACCGGGACATTACACAAGTGAAATTAGCAACACATCAAATATAGGAAAGGGGAACACTTTTGTAGTAAATAATGAGAGAGCAAAGTTACAACCAAGCCTTGTTGGGGCGCGCACCTTAACGGTCCCTAATTTTGGTAAATCCATGGTTTTTGTGGAAATTGTAAGCGGAGTTATGACTCAAAACAGTCTTAGGGGTGTCGGGGTTGAGTAAAAACCTTCTTTTGTAATAAACCCATGGTTTAAATCCAGGGTTTAGGGTTTGGGGTGCCCATGGTTTAAGCCTATGGTTTTGTAATAAGTGCACTGTAAATAAGCACTCTTGTAAAGAAGTCAGTTTAGGCTGTTTGATGTAAGATAAATCGATGCGAAGCTAAGCCTTGTATGTAAGAAGGTTAAGTCCCAGCTGTGTGCATGAACGACCTCTGCAGCTGTGTGCGTAGAGGCTTTTGGGTGATTAAGGAAATCTGCAGCTGTGTGTGCAGAGGCCTGCAACTATGTGCACGACTTTAAGGACTAGAAAGGATCTGCAACTAAGTGCGTAGATTAGAACTATGATTTTAGTAAAGAGTTGAATAAAACACAATTCCGTGGACGTAGCCCCTACACTGGGGGTGAACCACGTTATATCTGGTGTCATGGTTCTTTGTGTTATTTCTGTTATGTTCTTTCATGCATTAATAAATACATATCTGATAAATAAGATCACTGCTAACTAAATAACTTCGCTGTGAATTCGTAGGAAAGGGTTAAGCAAGTCACTGTCTGTTTATTTAGCTGCGAAGTTATATATGTGAATATTGAAGCTTTGTGTTATATGAATATAGATTATTAAAGGCTAAAGGTACAGTAATATCCCTCTTTTGCTTGCAGAAACCTGATTCTACGGCATCCCATAGCTGTTTCGGGTGAGACTGCAACCTGTTCACAGGTTGTTGCCAAAAGGGCCAACACTGTGGGTCTTTTGTTGGCACGAAGTGAATGGTATAAAACCTAGGTCTGCCCTATAGCCCAACAAATTGGTTCCGTTGCCGGTTGAACTCAGTATCTGCTCAAGAGGGGTTTACATCGTACCTCGAGGGCTATGTTCTGGAGGCCCTTTGTGAAGGAAATCGGTGATTGGCTTGATGAGACTTATCTGAAATTCACTGAGCAAGAGAACAAAGATCCATGTCGTAGTGCAAACGAATTTTTACACAGGTATGTTTTTTGTGATGTTTATGAAATTTTCTTTGGTAGTATCCACATAGAGTTGCACTAGTGGTTTTCCAGGTTAACAGAGAGAAGGATGAACTTCCAAGAACGTCAGTTTCCTGAGTGGACCCCCGCAAGAATTAATATACTGAAAAGGGTGAACAACGAGGTATCCCGCGTTGTTGATTTCTGGACAACGCGAACCCTCGAAGCCTTTGTGACGGAGTTCACCATCGACACGAGTGTTTCCTTTAGTGAAGCCGAGTGACAGTTTTTCAAAGGACCAAGGGGTAAGTTTTTGAATTCATTTATTTTGAGAATTAAAATTCTATTTGCTGAAAAAGGTATATTGTTAATTGAATCAGACTGTTAGATTTAGTATTACTAACCTATGTTTGCAAGTGAAAATACCTTCGACGAGCAAAGCGGTTTGCTGTGAAGTGGAAAAAGGTACAAGAGTGATTTTAGATCCTACTCCCAGGGTCAACATACCGAGTATTTCCCTCTAAATCCCACAGATTCAGAACCTGAAGAAACCCCTTCTGTTGGAAACCCTCATGTAACCCCGCAGCGAAGACCTGTTATCCCTGAGAACCCGTCGCAGTCTAAAAGTCACCCTAGCCTGAGTATTCCTGTCACAGGTCAGTCTACCCCAGTAAGTTCCCCCCTGCCTACTTCCAGTCCCCCTCCCTCCCCCCCTAGATCCACTATGGCCCACATGCATGATGACATTAAGCTACCTATTTTCAAAGGAACTGGATCAAAGGATCCAGAACAGTTCTGGTTTTTATGTGAAGCAGTGTGGACTACTAAGACCATTACGGACCAAGATACAAAAAGAGCGCAGCTGGTTACTTATTTTAGAGACCACGCTCTGACCTAGTTCATGAAGTTTTCTAGCACTCAGAACCATGCATTGGCTGATATAAAAGCAGCAATGATAAAGGAATTTAAGAAGCCAAAATCAGAGTCGTAGTGTATCACTGAATTGAAAGAGATTCAGCAGAGGCGCGGCGAATCGGTGTGTGACTTTGATCAAAGATTCAAAGTTCTGCTAGACCAAGTCAGTTTCACCATTGGACCTACGCAGCACAAGGAATGGTTCATTGCAGCATTGCTACCGCATATTAGAACTCCACTCATGCAACATAAGGTTGCTGACCAGCAGGAGGCTCTGGAAATCGCGATGAAGCTTGAAACCGCTCCTGTTGAAGACAATTTTGGTCTCGCTCAAATCCAAGCGCAATTGGCAGCGATGGCTCTGGAGCTGCGCGATATGAAGAAGGGAAAAACCGGTCGCAAAGAGGTTTGGTGTACACAATGTCAGACAGAAGGTCATGCCAAGGAACAATGTCTTGTGGTAAGAAATTACTTAAATACTGGTGCACCAAACCTATTTAACCCGCAAGTCCTATATTGTGAGCTCTGCAGAATAGTAGGATAGCATCGACCTGAAGACTGTTATCTGTTACAGAGGTATGGGAAAGTAACTAAGAACTCCTATTGTAAATTCTGTAAGTCCATAGGCCATAATGAAGATGAGTGTCGCAGTTATGACCTCATGCAAGAACGCACCTACGACACCTATCGGGTACAAAATGAGGGACAGAGCAATGATGGATATGGTTATCGCGGTGGTGCATCGGGTAGAGGTGCTTTTGGAGGTCGTGGTCGAGGTGGTATGGCCAGAAGAGGAAGAGGCCAGGTGGTGTGCTACAACTGTAACCAGGACGGGCATCTAGCGAGAGACTGTCGAAACCCAACTACGACATGTCGGTATTGCCGAGCAATAGATCATGTGATTGAGCAGTGCCCGCAATTGATAGCTAAGATTTAGGAAAGAAACAGTGTCCCTACTCAGAATATTCAGATGATTTCCATCGAGAAAAGACCTACCCCAGCCATTAATGTTGTTTCCCAGAGTGGAGCTACGACGGAAGCGCAGAACAAGGAGAAACAACTTGTCGAGGCTTAGGTTAGGAAGGCCCCAGAGAAAATCCCTGCACTTGATATCGACAGAGAAAAAGAGACATTGATGGAAGCCACGAGAGACTTTGCTGACCCCAACACATCAGTAATACCTACGTAACATCCTCAGAAGCAGTCGCAGACATAAGAAGCTTCGACAGACAAATTAAGTACAATGTCCTCCTTTTTACAGAGTTGTCTGAAAATCCTAAGAAATCAGAATGCTTTAAGTGAGTTGTAGAAAGTTATTGCTTCCTGCGACCCTCAACAAAGTTCTAGTCAGGCAAAAGCTGTTAATAGAGTCAGGAGGACTGGCAGGGAAATGAGATTGAATGCTCAGATAGGAGAGTATGATATGACTGTTGTTATCTTGGACCTAGGATCAAAGGTAAATGTCTTAACTAAGAAAACTTGGGAACAAATAGGAAAACCTACCCTTGATTGGTCCCCTATACAGTTGATATTAGCCAATCAGCAGAAGATTGTGCCTCTAGGAAGACTCCCTAGTGTACCAGTAGATATTGATGGAGTCAGTACGTTAGCTGACTTTGAGGTAATTGAAATAATTGATGACAGGAATCCCTATCCCGCACTACTAGGCATTGAATGGACAATAGATAATAATGCAGTCATCAACCTGAAGAAGAGATAGATGAATTTCGAAGGGAAAGGAATGAGAGTCATAGTCCCATTGGACCCTTCTCAAGGAGAGAGATACACAGAGTCAGTAAGAGATGAAGACCAGGATGCTTTGGACCACATCTACAATATCACAGCTAAGGAAGAATATTATGTTGATCCTACTGCTGAAGGTATCATGGATTGGCAGTGTGACAGCTCCTGCATGACGGATTCAGATGATGGGTTAGAAAACTACCAGAACAGACTTTATGTGCTACATGGACATAGATGTGCCAGAATTATCAAATCTATTAGATGGCTTGGTGCACAGGTAAGAGTCCTACCTAATTTTGATGACTTGTCCGACCCAGAACAGTTTATTGAACAATTCTCAGACCAGATACCAGATCTACAGAAAAGAGAGACTCTGGATTTAGTATTCAGACCCACAACAGCCAGATGGTGGAATGACCATCAGCAGAACAGTCCTAGTGGGGAAGCTGGTCAGAAGTTCCTTCGCCTTAGAATTATGGATCAACCCTAGAAGGTGCAAAGGAAGTTTGATGGGTAGACTAACCCTCAGGAATATTTTTCACAGTGCTACGAAGCATGGCAACATGTACCTCAGGAAGTATGGGTACATATGTTTGTACATACTTTGGAACCAATAGCAAAGAACTGGTACGCGAAGGCTCAGCTTCGCCGGGATACTGTTAGTTGGGATCGTCTTGTTGATAGTTTTGTGTTTAACTTTTCTACTAATGAATTTTGTCTAGATTTTGATGCAGCTATCAGGTTGGTCCATACTGAGGTAGTGGATGCTCAAGAAATAGTAAAATACCAGCCTGATTGGATGGCACAAGAAGCTCATGCAGTTGAATATTATAACCTCGCAATTGACGAGGATGACGATCCGCACAATATTGGTATTCCTGAGTCCAAAGAACACTACGACAATGGACCAGCAACCAAAGAGCTTGAAGTGACTCAGCCCCTGAAGACGCGGACAGTCAACACTGGATCAGAAGACCAACCTAAGTATGTTACCAGTGGAGATTATTGGGATGGATACACGGCAAGCATAGCGACCCAACTTCTCCATGAGTGTCAAGACTTATGTCTCAGGAAGTTCCTAGAAATAAGAGGAATCATTGAAGCTGTGGATGGCATTTTGTCCTGGGTCGAAGCTCGACTCCATGTCGTAGATGGTGTCCAGAGGTGTCGAATGTCCTTATTAGCGTGCAGCCACAACTATTGCTTATGCCGAAGAAGGACAGGTCTGTCGAAACTTAAAAAAAGACCGTTAAAAGAAATCAAATTTGGCGGCGCTGGTACGTTCTCTGTATTAACTACCTGTATTAATGTGATCTTGGCAAATCTACCACCGTTTGGACAAGATATCTGTCAGAATTGGTGCCATCAATGCACAGTTATGACAGATTTTGGGGATAGATTCTATAAGAAGATACCCACACCTGCAAGGTTCACATTCTTCAGATTCTTAAGTTTTACAATTGCATCCATGTCCACTGATTGTGAGTTCCAGGAACTATTGCGAGAGTTTGAGCAGACAGGGTTGCCAAACCTTTTCCACCAACCACCTGCATCTGCTCCCTGTGAAGAAACTCCCCCCACGCCGACTCAGCCAATGCAGACACACTCTTCCTGGAAGAAGTTTAAGCCTGAAGTACGTTCTAAACGCAACGAAGACCAACACAAGCAATCAGGGAAAACACCAGAAGACCCCGAGATGCAGCCGTCTAGTTCAGCAGAGGCCCCACCTACAGAAGATGAGAATATTGCACCGAAGCGTCCACCGTATCTTCCACCAGTTCGACCAGGAGTTCAGCCACCTCGGTGACTAAAGAAGTTCACATTACGCACCCCTTCGTTGCCCCCGGGTGTGCAGTTGGTTGGGACCATGACAGGGAAAATAGACCGGCTCAAGTATGCCGATCATGACACGAATGACTGTGGAAAGTTTCCACAGTTCACCCCAGCACAATACATTCATTTTGTCAAATATCCAGAGACTAACGCGACATTGCTGGAAGTAAAACAGTGGGCTGCTGGCTTGGATCAAGCGGGTTTGCTAAATATGCTTGATGTTTCCCATTTTGGTCACAGCACACAGGTGACCATAGTGGTCAAACAGCTGCTGGCATTAGTACATGATGGCTACCTATGGATAGGAGACAAGAAAATTCCTATTAATGCCGAGCTCATTCATAGGATCACAGCCTTACCAATAGCGGGATCTCATCCGGGGAACGAATTTCCTTCAAAGCATGAGGATACGAAGATCGCGCAAAGCATGAAGGAACGCTTTGTCTTGATGAAGGGAAAATGAGGATATCACACTTCTGCAATTCAACAACATAATATTCGCTTCACAGTTGAGCTTCTAGCATGCAAGCTCATGCAAAAGTGCAGAACATATGAAGTGCCTGCCCCGATTATCAGAATTGCTGCGAACTGTGCCAAAGGCTACAGTTACAACTGGGCATCATATATCACGAAGGAATTCCTTGAAGACATCCGCGATGCGCAGGAGAAAGGTAGGCCCTTTCACTATTCCTGGTTGATAGTCCTTATCACCCTGGTTGGATGGCAAGAGCCCACCGAGGCGTAGTTTGTTGCTATACCTTCAAACTTGCCTGGCACAGTACGGTATGCCTCCCTATGGGTTTCCCAGGATAAAACCCTACAGCAGATGACCAACTGCATATTTGCATTTTATATGATGAGTATTGTATGAGATCATGAAAACCCCTCAGCTCAGTAATGTGTTATTCTCTCAGTACGATTGCGCAACCTATTTCAGTGCCGACATGCATCATATTTTCCTCTAGGCCCGCGCGGATCAAAATCATCAATGGTTTAAGTTACCATATGTAGTGACCAAAGAATATATCCTCGCAGTCGTTCAACAGTGGTCGACGGAATGGTTGAAGGACGCAAGAAAAAAACCCACCATTCCAGTTTCCCCAGTTACCAATCTGGGCACAGGCCCTAGTCATACACAGCACCAAGACCCCCCTGAAGACAGTGAAGAACAACCTAAGTCACAACAGAGTGGAAGTGAACAGGGTGGAGATGATGGCAATGACGACGAAGAAGGAGACTCGGTTAACACTATTTCAGACCCTAATCGGTAGCATAAGCGTAAGATGCCAGAGCCAGAGGAAGTGAACAAACCCCAGTCTTGAAAGAAAATGAAGGCATTGAAGGACAAGAATATTGATGAGGAGCCCAGCCTGGTAAGTGAGAAGCTGGATCAGGCTCTCTCAAGGTCTACAGAAGTTCTCACCAAGAAATGGTCAGAATTTGCAGCTACACAATTGCATGCCATCACCGGTGTAGCAAAACACATTTCAGAGTTGAAGGACTTCGCAGAAAAATCTCTGACTAGCACTTCAGCAAGCACTGTCCCAGTAAGCGCACCGCCAGACCTTAGGCAATGGCCAGCCAGAGACAACAAAGGCCAAGTCTTGAGTGCCACCCTCATATTAACGGATGCAGCATCTCATTCAGAGGTGAGTATGAAGGTTGGAATTGATTACACTAATATGTCCATGACAGAGCTACATCTCTGTCAGTTAGCAATTATGAAAGAAATCCAGGCACATGACCAATATTCGCAAATACAGCTGGAAAATTCCATAAGTAAGTATCAGGGCTTTGCCACGCAGCTGGAGGCCGCAGAGCAGAGAAAGAGGGATGCAGAATGTAAGCGCATTACCCTGGTATGAGTCTTGGATGAGGCATGTCGAAGTATTCCTGACTTCGACGTACAGCGGGTAGAAGAACCAGAACAAAGATTATTCAGGTTGAAAGATTACACGCAGCAGTCCTGTTGATTGCATGGGCAGACCCGGGTTTACTATAATTAATCAACAATACCCCAAACTCACTGGCCCTTTCGGCAACAGACCGCAAAGCGATCTGAAGACTCACCCGAAGTGAATCTAATGGATTGGCCAAGACTCAAGTGTCTTGGACCAGGTTTTGTTCATCCTACTTCTTTCCCCTTTTCTCCTATGTGCCACTGAGTCAACTAGCTCTGCGCATCGCACGTCCCCTTCTACTCGCGGCACTTTCACCCGAGTGATGCTCAACCTCGCACCGGCTGCTCGGATTCCTCTCGCGTCGCACAACTTCCACTTACTCGCAGCTTCCCACTCCTTACCACTTCTCTGCGCTCCGCGGAACACCTATCCTCTCCTCAACGCTAAGCCCTCAGCTCGCAGCATCTCGCATAGCAGCTCCTCTACAGATGCGATATCGCTTCCCCGCGATACCTTACCACTGCGACTTTACGCTCTTAACGTTGATTGTGCCAAGGTGCGACACTCTGCTTTCTAGGAGTCTATTATGAATAACTGGTACTTAGTGACAGACGTGAAATAATCCTTAAACAACCTACTGCAATACTTTGATCTATCCTTAATCTTTTGCAATATTATGAACGGAACAACACATACATTCGTCTACTGCTACTATCATTACATGCATACTACTAGCAACAATAAGCAAATACAATCACATCCATTCAACACATAACACACAGGTTTAACGTGGTTCACCCCCGGGCTGGGAGCTACGTCCACCAAACTGTGCTTCTATTATATCTTTTGAGGGAAGTTGGCACAGTTTGTTGCTCTGCTCTTGCAGCGCAAAGTTTCTCTTAGATCTATGATCTTCTCTCTCTATATATATCTTCCCTCTCAGTTCTCTCTCTACAAATGACTACCTACAGACTCAAAATGACTCACAGACAGCTATGTGTCTGGATCGTTACAACGCAGTCTGTCTGACTGATTTCTGAATCTACAAGACTATCAACTGATCGACTATCTACTGATTGATTAGCTACCCAACCAACCCTTTACAATACAAAAATGCAAGATTTTATAGGCAGCCCGAAGGTCGTGCCATTACAACACTGTGGGCCTGTCCCAACAGTAAACCCATACCCTAAACAGTGACAGTCGATCCTCTCTTTCCTTGAGGTAGCCGCTTCCCATCACACCGCAGCTCTCTGCAGTCTTCCATGCTTCCCGGTACTGACCATGGGTACTATGCACCGCTTCTCTTTCTGTCCTTCGCCTTCAATGCTTGAGCCTCATTGCTCCTTCTTCTTTATGAGGGTCGCTGAGCCCTCCTATCTTCCGCCGCTGCCTTCAATGCAGTGGTTGAGATTTCTTCTCCTAGCCACTCTGGTACCGTTGTCTTCTTGACTTTTCTATCCCAAAAGTCGTGGTTTCCGGCTCTACTCTCCAGCTGGAAATGTGCTACAACGTCATAGCTCTGCCCTGTCCTTTTTCCGCTAAACTTCTCTCTTTCCGCCAAAATTAGCAGCTTCTTCTGTAGCTGCGGGGTCCTGCTCCAACAGTCCCCTAACACTTCCTTGTGGCTCGCCCCCGAGCCACTACCAGCAGGTGTTTCCTGTTGTAGCTTCTCCTTCGCCTTCTGCGAAGCT
Organism: Pseudotsuga menziesii; assembly: GCA_001517045.1. NCBI lineage: Eukaryota > Viridiplantae > Streptophyta > Pinopsida > Pinales > Pinaceae > Pseudotsuga > Pseudotsuga menziesii. Next base: position 3,239 of record LPNX011087184.1, on the reverse strand, counting down.
TTCTGCAACTTTTCCCGAAGTTCTGCAACTTCATTCTTCATTACCTCGGCACGTTCTTGTGCCGAATCAAGCAAGGTTTGGTTGATATGGGAGTCCTCTGTTTGAGCAGCTTGCTCACGGACAGTAGTGAACTCCTTCACCTTCTGCTCCACTGCGTCGACTAAATCGGTGATTTGCTCCTGGAAGGGTTGAAGCAGGTTGGTGATGTGCAGCTCCTTTGTTCTCAATTGCTGGGCTTCCTGCTGCATTGGTTCATCTCCTTTGTCTTTTTCATCCTTTGAAGAGCTGCTAAGCTCTTCATCTCTTCTTTCAGTGCCATCGTGGTGTTCTCTATCGCCTGGATGTTTCGCTGGATGTCCACTCGCTGAGGCGGCTCATCTAGCTCGGACCATGCGCTCATCGCATCAGTCAGTACGGATGTTGCTTCGTTGATGCGGGACTGCATCTGCGCAGCGGTGAGCCTAAAAGCCTCGATTCTCGCTTTCTGTTCTGCCTGAGAGGTGTCCCGTGTGCGAGCCTCCAGCTCGGCGATATGCGCATCGTGATCTGCCTTCATCCTAGCCACTTCTTCGTCCATTTTAACAACGGTATCCTCCAGAGCCTTTGCTCTGTTGGCTACTTTCCTTAACTTTTGGGACGTATCTTCCGCGAACTCGATGTTACAGCTGGGTAACTCTAAAGCAATGTTCTGCAGTAGCTGAGAGAGTGCCTGATCCCTTTCCTGATATGCTTCGAGCTCACCAACCTTCTTCTGATAGCTGGTAGCCAGTGCTGCATTCTTTTGCTTTAGCTGCATATTCTGCTTATAGGTCGCGAGCTCTCGGGTCCGGAGTTCTGCGCTTATCTGCTGTTCAATCATCTGCAACTGTTCAGTATGGAATTCCACTAGGTTGACCTCAATAGGTTGGTCAAACTGTGCTGGTGGATCTTTCATCGTCGCAGGGAATCGTATGCTCCCTGGTGGAATCAACACAGTGTTGAGTCGATCTTTTGCTAGGCCGTCCTCGCGGGCTATCGACAATGTCGATGCGTCTCTGGCGGTTGCATTAGCCGGTGGGATGCGCACCTTGGCAGTCTTCTTTGTAAGTGCCTGTAGGTCTTGCTGCTGCTTTTCGACTGCATTCTGTATTTTCTCCTGTTGGCTCCTCATCGCATCCAATGTGTCCTTTAGTTCGTCAGATGTTCTTGTTGCAATGAGTTCAAAATCCTCATCTGTTAATGTGGCCCTGGAAGGTGGTTTTGTGGCCTTGTGCTTCTTCTTCTTCTTGGTAGTGGCCTCCTCTGTTTGCCCTTCTGTTGGTTTTTTCCTTTTCTCTCCAGGTAACGGTGCTTCTGCCATTCCTGCCTCTGTGGTGTCCATTTTGTCTTTGCCTTTTTCACTTGAGCTGGTCTCCGTGGAACCTGGTGGCAATGGGGTGGTATCTTCATACTCTCGCTGCCATTGGCTATCAAAGCCTCTGATGACATTCTCAACATCCTGTGCTGTCATCCTGAACCAGCCAGGAGCCCAATCATCCCTTGTTGTCCTTTTCGGCCGCAGATAGATTCTATGGCTATCGGCCATGAAATTGAGCCTGCTATCATACAAGTCGACGGTCTCTGTGCTGAGCCGTGGTAATTCCGTGATAGTTGTCTTCAGCAGGGCGTAATATTCGTGGAAGACCATCGAATTGACGTGTTTCCTCGCTGGGCTATTGGTGTCCCATAAACTAGCATAGCGGAAACCTCTCGGCACGCCTCCTGGAATCTGGGGGAACTGTGTATTGGGGGGCTCCTTCCAGCCCACGAATGCGCATAGGATAAGTAACCAGGAAAAGTGGAAAGGGTGGCTTGCCTGATCTTGGGCTGCCAAACAGTCTTCTTGGAGCATATTTAATAGAAACAAGGACCAGTTAAACCGTTCACCCTCCGTAACTTGTATCGCCAGGTTAATCACAGATCCTGTAACTTCCTTCGGTCGGACCTTGGTTAGCAATCTTCCCGCCAACAGGCTGGCTGTAAATCTGAGTGTGTCGTTCTCTATACTGGTGATATCATAAGCCTTGCCTCCTCTCTGTAACTTGTATTTCTTTACTAAGGCCGGTGGTAACTTCGAGTCCTTAGATTTCCCTGATATCTGTAAGTCGGGGAGCTTACCAGTTTTGGACAGCCCGGTGATGCGGTGGATCAAGTCGATGTTAAGGTCGACCTGACGGCCTAGCCAGAGATAGCCCCCGTGTAGACATGAGAGTAGGACACGGACCACGGCATTGACCTCTGCACTATGTCCAAAGTGGGGTAACCTCAACAGGTTGAGCAGACCGGTGGGCTCGAGGACCTGGACATGTGGCATGGGAACCAATTCCTCTCTTGCTGTCCTCGGGTTCTGCTCATGTCTAAGATACTGGTCTGATTTGAAGTGAGGGTATGTCTTACCATCTGCTAGGTTGTAATCCATGAATTTAACAGCAGCAGCATATCCCACAAGGTCGCCATTTTCGTTAACTCGAGAATCTATTGGTGGGATAGGGACAGCAAGCTTACCGGTCTTGGAGAGTTTGACCTCGGGAGCGCCTTCGACTCGGGGAAAGAGGTAGTCCGCTTCACTCACTATGTCTTCGTCCTGCTCCAAATTGAATTCCTCTGGGAGCTGAGACTGACTCCTTGTCTGTGGTGGTCTGGTCTGTGAAGAACCCGCTTGAACGTTCTGAACTGGTGTTGTCATGGGAGCTGCCAGGCCAGTTCGCTTGAATCTTTTCAGCAGCACGTCCAGTGGTTCGTCCTCAGCCAGGAACCAGTCGGTGTGGGGCGGTGGGTTTGCAATGGCTGCAAATAGCTAGGAAGCTCTGTAGCTGATAACGGGATGGGCTCTGAACAAGGAAGAATGAGTTGGCATGCTACAGTTTTTTGGCTCTGTGAAACTGTAGTCCTTCTGATGAATAATGTCTGCTTTTTATGTTATGGCTGAGAGTCCCGGACGCAACGGTCATCTAGACTGAGCTCGTTGGTCATATTAATTGCATGGACAAGACCACACCGGTTACCCGATCCTTAATAAATGCAAAAATCCGATCCAATTTCCCTCGAAGTATGTGTACCGGCGCCGGTCTCGTCGAAGATTTTGTCAAATCTAGAAACTTAATGAGGCCTGCCGCCAAATATACGGTAATGGATACCGGTCATGTCCTCCTTAACTGCCTGTCAGACCGTGACAGGACGGTCCACTGTTAGTTACGAAACTGGATACGTGGCCTGATGAC
>LPNX011087167.1:566095-616856 GCA_001517045.1 Pseudotsuga menziesii | reverse complement strand
GCTTTTTAAAGAGCTAGTTATGCATTGGCAGAGGTTCTGTTGGGTAATTTCTGGAAATTGTTGTATTTATCGGTTGGCAGAGGTTCTGTTGTGTAATTTCTGAAAGTTGCTCTATTTTGGAAGGCAATCTGCCATAGCTCTGATTTTTAGTAATTAAAACGAATTTAATTTAAGATGAATATAATGTTCTGTAAATGTATTCTTCATAGTTAGTTATAAATATGTAATGAACACACTACTAAATAATGGTCACCATTAAAACTACTAAAATGTAATAACCACACATAAAACCACTAAAAATTGCTAAATTAGTGACCAATAAATGAGATTAATGACCAAAATTCATATATAAAAGAATAAAAAATTGAGAGACACGTGACCAAACAATGAGATATAAATGACCAAAAAAAGACCAAAATTCGCATATCAATGACCAAAAAACAGTTTTGGTGGCTAATTTGCGGTCTTTTAATACGCGACCAAATTTGGTCATATTCTAGTTTGTTATGTGGTCATTAATGTGGTCATATATTTGGTCATCGGTTCAAATATGACCAAATTAATGACCAAATATATGACCAAATTAATGACCAACTGACAAGCTATAAATGACCAAAATAAAAATGACCAATTTTGGTCACGTAATAAAAGACCGTAAATTAGCCACCAGCGATCGCCAAACCAAAAGTGGTCATTGATATGCGGATTTTGGTCATTTTTTTGGTCACTAATCTCTCATTTTCCACTAGTGTCAATAGTGACTAGACGGACTGTGCCATTATCAAATACCTTGTTTATTTGGTATGGACCCAACCATGTTGTTTGAAGCTTACCTTTAAAGTCCCTCTTGAACCTAGAATCATACAATAATGCCTAGTCTCCTTCACAGAATACTTTCTTCTTTATGAACATATCATGCCACCTAGATTGTTGCTGTTGAATTAACTCTGTTTGATGCACAACAACTGTGCATTTTTCATCAAGTTCATTTAACTGATTCAATATGTTCCTTTGAGATTTTGTTAAATCTAAGTTTTCCTCCATAACTGAATTTAATGTTTTGATTTCAAATTCAATAGGAAATACAACATTCTTACCATACACCAAGTCATATGGGGAGAAGCCCGTAGTGTTGTGCCAAGTGGTGCGATATGCCAATAGTGCCTTTGGAAGTCTATCATCCCAGTCTTTGTGATGGATTTTGACTGTTTTTGTGAGAATATCTTCAATCACTTTGTTGTTACTTTCCACTTGAACACTATCCTATGGATGATATGGTGAATTTATCTTGTGCTGAATGTGGTACTTTTGTAACAAAGATTCCAATTTGCGGGACACAAACTGCGGTCCTCCATCTGTGACTATCTCCTTGGGTACTCCAAAATGTGTGAACATTTCTCCATATAGAAAATATATTACATCGTGGTCATTGGCCTTGACCAAAGCTACAACCTCCACCCATTTTTTCATATAATCGGTGCAAACTAAGAAGTAAACTTTCTACTTCGAGGGAGGTTTGATAGGTTGAACAAAATATAGGGCCCATTTGTCAAAAGGTTCAACCATCAATTGTGGTTGAAGAGGAATCTTGTCTAATCTGTTAGGTTGGTCTATTCTTTGACAGCTATCAGAATCCTGAACATACTTCTTTGCATCCTTGAAAAATGTTAGCTAATAATAGCCCATTTGTAATACCTTATGACCTATTTGTTTGTCAGCAAAATGTCCCCCACAAGGCTCATCGTGACAATCCTTCAAGATACTCAAAAATTCATCCTCCCTTACACATATTCTGATCTGAAGATAAGGACTTGTGCAGAAAAGATGCCCATCTATCCAGCAGTACCTGGAACTCTGTTGAATAATTTTTCTTCTCTCTCTATTTGACAAATGTGTTGGAAGCTTGCCTACAGCCAAATAGTTAGCCACATCTGCATACCAAGGGGAATGAGCTGATACTGTAAACAAATGTTCATTTGGTAAGGAATATTCAACTAGAAAACTGACATCACTATTAATAAATCGAGATAAAAAGTCAGCAACAACATTTTCCTTCCCAGGTCTGTCAATAATTGTAATATCGAATTCCTGTAACATTAACAACCATCTAGTTACTCTAGAATATGTGACAGGTTTGTTCATTAAGTACTTAATGGTTGAATAGTTAGTGTGCACAAAAGTGGGGTATCCAGTAATGTAGTGTCTGGATTTATTGATGGAATAGACAATGGCTAAAAATTCTTTTTTGTAACAGTGTAATTGAGTTCAGTAGAGGCCAAGTTTCTACTGATATAGTAGATTTGATATGGGGCATGACCTTCCTACTGTCCCAGCACTGCTCCAATGGCAGTGTCAGAGGCATCTAAGGAAATGTGGAAAGGCAGGGCCCAATTGGGACCCCTTAAGATAGGAGATGTAGACAACCTTTTCTTAAGTTCGGTGAACATTGTTTGGCATGCATCATTCCAATCGAAATGTACATCCTTCACCAACAGAGTAAATAAAGCAAAACCTAGTTTGGAAAACTTTTCTATGAATCTTTTGTAATAATTAGCATGACCTAAGAAGCTACATACCTACTTTTGTGTTCCAGGAGTGGACATGTTTTCAATTACTCTGATTTTGGATGGATCTACCTGGATACCATCAGCAGAGATGAAGTGCCCCAGAACTACACCCTCGCTCATCATCATATGGCACTTTTCAGTGCTCAGAGATAGCTGTGTTTGTTCACATCGTACTAAAACATTTTCTAAATTTTTCAGGACCTCCTCAAAGTCACTGCCATATGGGTTAAATTCATCCATGAAAATATCCATGTTGTCATTAACCATCTCTGAAAATATCCCAATCACAGCTCTCTGAAAGGTGGCAGGTGCATTACACAAACCGAAGGGAAGTACCATGTATGCAAAGGTACCCTCGGGATAGGTGAAAGTGGTATTGTCTTGGTCCTTGGGAGTGATATGGATTTGGTTGTAACCAATGTATCTATCTAGAAAGGAAAAAAAAATCTTCTCAGACAGGGTATCAAGTACCTGATTAATAAAAGTTAAGGGAAAATGGCCTTTCTACGTTGCTTTATTTAATTCCCTATAGTCTATGCAAACTCTCCACTTCTTGTTCTTCTTCGGCACTATCACGAGTGGAGAAACCCACTCACTGTCTAAGATGCGATATATAAACCCTACTTCCAAGAGCTTTTGGATTTATTCTTTCACTATGTCTCTCATATTAGGGTTCATCCTTCGTTGTGGTTGGCACACAAGCCAGAAGTCACTTTTAATGTAAATGTGATGGGTACAGAAATTAGAAGGGATACCCTTAATATCTATGTATTCCCAGGAAAAATATCCCTTGTGTTGTTTCAGAAGAGTGATCAAGCGTTCCAATTCATTGAGAGTGAGATTCAGGTTGATGTTCAGTGTTTTTTTTCTGGATCTATCTCAATTGGAATGCTTTTCGATTTCTTGAGTACTGGAATTATGTTGGTGGCACTGACTAAGGTCTCCTCTGTGAGATTTTCTTATTTTTCTTCATCTAGAGTATTGTTCAGGATCTGGAAAACATGTTGATTAATGAATGTAGGCTCACTGATGAAACTATCGACAACATCGTCTGGTGTTTCATCTTTGAAGGTTAAGGCCTTCCCTATCATTAACAATGGTTGAACACCTTCTTCCTTCTCTAGCTCCATCCATAGTGGAGTTTTAGCTTCTAAGCTAGGTTTAGATGGAGGGTATAAGGTAAGAATTTTTGTCTTGGTCCCATCTGAGATAGTCATAGACCCTGACCGATAGCTGATGTAAGCATCTGTTGTGGCTAACCAAGGTCTTCCCAAAATCAACGGATGTCCCCCTAGATGTGACTTCGGCTGTAAAACCAAGAAGTATGCAGGGTATTCCCATGAATATACTAATCCAACGAGGACATCCAAGATTCCCTCGGGTTTGATGGGGACTTGTCAGCAAGTTCTAAAATAGTAGGGGTTAGATGCCGGTTGGTGAGCCCAAGTTTTCGTATAGTTTCTATGGTCATAACGTTAATAGCTATGCCTAAATATGCCAAAATTTTTGGTATTTGAGTGTTCCCAATATGTATTGTGACAATAGGGTTCCCCGGATCATCATATTTGGCCAAGAGAGTTTTTCCCATTATCAGTTTAGAAAGTTTTCCTAATACATGGACAGTGGAAGGATACCTGGGCTTTCTACTTGGTTTCCTTACACACAAATCCTTGACTGTTTTGGCATAGATAAACACATCATGAAGGGCCTGTAACAGTGGAATATTGACATATAAGTTTTTTAACTCTCTTAAGAGGTTAAACTGAGGTTGTTCCACTGTTTTATGTAGTGTCAGTCGTTCAGGGTATGGAAGTTCTCTAATTAGTTGTGTAGGCCGTGTTTCGATGAATGTTTCTCTATGTGTTTCATCTAGTGTCTCCATAGGACTTTCAACATCCTCAATAATTGTTGTGGTGTCTGCGATGACCAATAGTTATGATTCGGCATGAAAGTTTGAAATGGATGCCATTGATTGTTAGAATAGTGTGAAGGAAATTATGTATTCATGTGATTCATACTATTCATATTATTCATGTTACTCCAGAAAGGTGATGGGTATGGATTCATACCTTGATTTCGAGGCTTCCAGGGCTTCTTCTGAGCGATGAAGTAAGATTGTTCCATGTCAGGAGTAGATTCCTATAGGAATGCCTTCACTTGGGGAAGTGAAGGACATTCCTTAGTGTCATGGTTTAGCTCGCATAGTTGGCATACTTCCACTTTGTCAAGTGGACACTCCTTCAGTGGATGTTTCTTTCTGCATCTTGGAAATTATATACCGAGTGTCAATTCTTCTACTGCTTGCATATGCTTTGCTCTTGGGACATACATCTATGAGGAAATAGAGCTCATCATCTCTGTTTTGAAGTTCTCAAGAAGGTTGCCTATTTCTACCTGAGTGGATCCTCCATTAGATGACTTTTGTGTTCTGTTGAAGACATCTAGGTCCAATCCCTTGCCACGTTTACTGGTTCTGGAGGATCCTCTTGAGTATCTTCCACATAAGTCGACGATATCTTCGAAGGATTCCTTTGAGATATCCCCCTTCCCAAACAAGTTCAACATATCTAAGCAATCTTCTCTGATTCCACGTAATAAGATAATTTTGAGAACATATCTCCCCATGTCAGTTTATCCTGCCCTCTGTACATTGTACATAAGTCTCTCCATGAATTCCTCCAGAGTTTCTTCCTCTTTCTGCATCATCTTAAACAATTCTTCCCTTTTGTCTTTGGTCCTACAATACTATTGGTATTTTCCAAGGAACACCTGCTTCATTTGTTCTGAGGCGGTCACAGTCTCCTCACCCGGGCTTATAAACCATCGCAGAGCATTGTCCTTCAAAGTACCCGGGAAAAGATTTAATTTTTGTTCACTGGACGTCTAGTCATAGATGTGACAGAGGATATCAAACTCGAAGAGAAACTTGTCTGGGTCCTCTGTGACTTTCCCATGAAAGCATGGTAATATTGATGCTGAAATGTTCTTCATGGGGGCCTGACCAATTGTATGTCAAATGGGGAATTGTAGTGTGGAAACAGTCTCCTCAAGTGGAGGGTTTCCACCATTATAATGGTTATCCCCTACTTCTTCCTCATGATCATTAGGATCACACCCGTTATTCATGTTTTCCTCTTCTCTTTCATGTCTTTGCTTCCTATGGTTTTCCCACTCTTGCTAAAGTTGTAACCACTCCTCTTTTGTGACACTTTCCTGTCAATGTGGTAAACCACCTCTGGCTCACCTCCTTCCATAGCACTAGCTCTATCTCTATCTGCAGGGACACCAGATGGTGTCATAGCTTCTCTTGTGTTCTCCATTGTGTAAACTGATGCTCCCAACATAGGAGTAACTAGGCTTCTTCTGACAGATAATGATCCTTGATGGAAAGCCCTGGTAGAAGCATTAGCTCTATCAACTAGATCATCAATGAATGTCCTCCTTCCCAAGGCTATAATTTCACCATGGCCTCAACCACCTGCAAAGTTAGTATTCTGGGGAGTTTTGGGGGTTTGGGGAATGTCACGTTGTACTCTCGTTGTATTCATGCAACCCAAAACATGCAAGCTTAGAAACTATAGAAGAAATATGAATGGATGAAACTACTACTGTGTATATTAATTATCTTCCCCAGCAACAGCACCAAAATGTTGGTCACTCTATATGCAAGTTAATTACATCTAACATACAAAATGCTCAATATAAATTGTCAACCCAGGGAATTATTTTATTTAAAAGATAATTAACACTATATGTGCAGAAAAACTAAGTAGATGATTAAATAGATGAAAGATTAATTGTCCTACCTATCTGCTCAGTTAAAATCCTCTCATAGCTAAACTAATCAAAATTAACCACCTAGGAATTCATAAATGCAAATACCTCCTACAATATCAATCCAACAATTAACGAATCTAGAAATAGATAACTAGAATTACTTTTGCAGAAAGTTAAATCCTAACATTATCAGACTATATGTAAATCCATCATAACCAGTTTAATTCAACTAATCTAAGAATTGGAAACAACAACAATTGAACCAAACAAACTCTAAACTATAATATGACTGAATTAGCAAACTTGAGAAAGACAAGTAATTGAATGGAACTGGAGCTGAGCTTGACTGTAACAGATATTGGCACACATGCATAATGGAAACTAACCTACACAGTCGACTATCACACCACACAGTTACAACTTAAGGGAAATTCAAACATTACTACCAAAGGAATTATAATGATAAATCATTATTGTTGCAGCTAACTGTAAATAATGCATTTACTGAAATTTCCACACCACACAACAAAACAATCAAAACATCTAATTAACTTGGAAATATCTATGGAAGGTGGGCCCAGACTTCGAACAGAGACACCAAAACTAACACAAGTTAAGACGCAGAAATCAGAAGAATCTTGCTCCTTATATTAAAATGACAAAATAGAGTTACAGCTACTGTCACAGCTTACACTCATGATCAATTATCAACCAACCCTAGGCTCATAATGTTTCCCCATATTTATACATGAACAATCATAAACTTCACCCACTAATATCGGGTAGCCATGAAGATTTACGATCTTCAGGATGCCTTGCTACAACAAGTTGTTACAGCTATGAGTGAAAATGAATGGAAGTAGAGAATATAGTGAATATTGTTGCTCGATCCATTAGTGAATAGATGGAACCAATTAATAAGAGATATCATGTCTGTTGCAGTTATGCCTTAAGCAGCGGCGCGATGTCGCAACTAAGTCTATTGCAACTATGCGTGGAATGATGATCTCTGTATGCATCTAGCGTGCGGAGCTGGTTCTGGTAGGTAACAGTTGGCACCGAAAGCTCATCTTCTCTTCAGACCACCCGGGATACTACACCTGTGTTTCTCAAAGCTTGAACTATCTTTAAGAAATCATGACGTGTTAGCATAACTAAAGAGACAGAGTTCTGAACATAACAATCTGAGGCATTAATAATATAAAACAATAATTAATCATACCTGTAAAGATTCAAGGCTCAATGTGAGGGAAAAACATCTGTCTGGTGCGTAGAATGAAGTAAGACAAGGAAAAAGGGTATAATAGGTGTGGTTAAAAAGGGGTATTTCAAGACCCACCAATACTTAGTAATATATTAAGTTTCTAATTTCTAGAATTTTGAACCTCCCAATATGAACTCACATGTTTCCTAATTAGTGAACCCATTGTGGCCATTGTACATCAAGCTTTACCTTACTTTTAACCTTTTTTTTTAACAAAACCTAGCTGGATCTCAACCTCTTTTGTACAAATGGGAATGTGACATACTTGTGTGAGTTATTTTGATGGAGAGGTACTCACTATTTATTGAGTTTCACTTTCCAGAGAAGTATTTTCTTATCCTATTTTGTTGAATTGTCTACATGATTTGAACATCAACCTTCTAATACCTTATACCATTATTTGGTGTGTCTTTTGCTCGAGGGATTCACTATGTGAACCTATGACATATCATGTGTTCTCATAATATATTAAATAATATCCCTAATTTCACTAGATATTATGGAATGCCTCCAAAATTAATTATGTTGAACTGCCTTCCCAATACACCTTTCAATTGAAAAAAACCCTATATTAGTTAGATATCCTGTGTCAATTTTTCCATGATATTTTTAATATCCCTTTTTATTTTTACCCTTAGTACGGTGACATGACACAACTCCCATAACCTTTTAAATCCTTACAAGGTGAAATATGAAATCTTCATTAAAGAAAATTTCAACTCAAAATGGGCCTCCTAAGGAAAATAATAAAATAATAGTTAAAATAATAAAATAATATTTATTAATTTTGGAGGAAGAAAATAAAAAAACTATTTTTTGTTCGTATTTTCGACATATCTCCCTATGTGTTTACTCAGATTTTGATCGGGAGAGCTCGTTGGATGAAGAATTAAATTCCACATCCAATGAGTACCCACTCGACATACTTTTGATGGGCCCCACTACCACAAAACCAAGAAATACCTGGAAAAACATGATGATGATGTCATCATCATGTTTTTTTTTCCAGGTATTTCTTGTTTTTGGGGTAGTGGGGCCCATCAAAAGTATGTTGAGTGGGTACTCGTTGGATGTGAAATTTAATTCCACATCCAATGAGCTCTCTCAACCAAAATTTGCGTAAAAACACAGGTAGATATGTCGAAAATACGACCAACAAAAGTAGTTTTTTTATGATACATATCCCCAAATTTATATTAAAAAATTGTTTAAGAGGTGCTCCCTTTTTTAATTTTAAAGCATTTTGATTGGCTAATACATGATGACATGGAATTTGTATTATTTTTGGAAGGCCCATTTTAAATTGAAATTTCCTCTAATGAGTAAAAAAATTCAAGATGGAGAACAACCCCTTGAACATATGTTGACTTCATACCCAATCATTCCAATTGAGTTCACACTACATTCACCCATAAATAAGTCTACTCAAAACCACTCTAAGTCCAAACATAATTGGATTCACAATACTTTCATATACATATCATACTTATTCAAACACTAATTTAACTTCACCAACAAACCGATTTACACTAGCTTTAGACATGTAGTACCTATTCAAATCCCCCAATACCATATTCAACCCCCTAGAAACATAATTATAAGCCTTCCTCATATCAATATGTTTTTAATATATTAAAAATACCCCTTGACCCTTATATATTAGGGAATATATTCTTCCATATTTTAGCATATTAAATCCCCCAATATGATATCACGTGCTATAACAGTACCTACTCAGTGAATACCCCTAGGGGTTTTTACTCCTTAGCATATATCTCCTCCAACTATTGTAAGTGCACCAATCAAAATAAGGGCTTCAATTATTTTCATATTTACATAATATATACAAACTACTAGGTAACAAGAAAATACCATCCTACTACTCCACTATTAAATGTTTCCATCCCAGGATTGACAACGACTCAATTGAGATGGAGATTTATTGGTGCATTTCAAAATATAGAATATCCTTATTCTGATCAAATAAACTTGAAATTCCCTCTAGGAGCATACATTACAAAAACACAATATTCGCCTTCAATTTTCTCATGCTACAAGCCTTTCTGAAATTTCAAAAGAAGTGCATCCATTTATTTTCTTCTACTTTGTTCTGATTCTAGTGTTGATTTATAATCATACATAATGATTTTCAATCCTTCCATTGCTTATTTCCTTCACCTCCTATAGGCCTGGAGGGAGAGCGAGTGCCATCTTAGAGAGCTTATTTGCTTCTGAATTTAGCTCTCTATAGATATGGTTGAAAGAGATTGTCTCAAAAGTTGTTATCTTCTCCCTGATTGCTTTCAGCAAGTGTTGGAGATGTGGAGCATTAATTTGAATTTTTTTCATTTTCCTAATCTATGGTCATTTTTAAGTCCCTAAATAGATGCATATTCTTTAACTGCTAGAACTAACCAAAGTGAAACTTATTCTACTTTGTTTTTTGAGGCTCTTCTTAGTGCAAAAGTGATATCAAATTTTGTTCTTTTGTTGAGATATACCACTCCTCCTACACCCCCCAAGCGATTCTTCTCCTTGGATGGAACCGTCAAAATATCCCCATGGACATGTTTTTTTTCTTTCTAGTGTTATTATTAGACGTTGTGGTTTGGATTTGGGATCTGTTTGGTGTTCCATTAATTTATGCACAAGCATAATTTCTGTTATTTCTGCTGGAGTCCAGGTGTTTTGGAAAACCACCCTATTATGTGCTTTCGATATGGTAAAAACAAATAGAGCAGGGATGGCTTCATCGCTACGTACCTTGTCATTATGCCACCAATTCTTAAATATGTGTTCCATCGAAGAGTCCCCACTTGGGTTTGAAGAACGGTTCAACTTGTCAGTGGTTCTTTCCCAAAATATTCCTGCATAGGCATAAGAGAAGAAAAGATGAGTGTTTGTCTCAGTTTCAGATCTACATAACAAGCATATTCTGGGCCCTTGGAAACCCATTTTTAACAGAACCTCCCATGTTAGCAATTTGTTACGCATTGCCAACCAGAGCATTAAGACTATTTTTAATGGTCCCGAGATCTTCCAAATTTTTTCCCACCACCATAGCTCTGTCCCCTCCTGTTCCCTCTATAGTGTGACTTCATACCCCATTTTCATGTTGTATTTCCCATATTTCTCATTCTTGGTGCATATGAGTCTATCCTTGTCACATGCCCCAATTTTGCAAAAAAACAATATTATCTTATTTGATATTATTTAAAGACAATATGTTATATTTTATGCTAAGTTGTAATTGATGACTCATCAGAGTCAAAGATATTTAATGTAATTCTGAATATTTAATTATAAATAAATAAAGGTGGAGACAACAGCTTAGGAGAGCTGTTAAAAGAGTGTTTACTGGTCAAATTGGTGGAGGAGACTAGGTGGAGAGCAAACAGACATGTGGCAGCATCCTCAAACCACTTCCAACTATTGCAAGTGGCAACCTCCCTACATTTGGGGTCATGATCCCCCCAAAAAGTGGGATCATAGCAAGTGGCTCAATTAATGACAATTGACCCAAAAGACCTAGGCAATCTTTATAAAAATACCCATTGAAGAGAGCTGAAACTACTCATTGTAGAGAAGTGATCATTCAGGTGAATATACTTCAGATAAATTCAATGGCAAGGGAATTTGTGGATAGAGTTTGAGGGGTTAACTACTAAGTGATCTAATGCAGCTTTTTAGCTAAAGGATCTTACTGCTGAGTGCAAAGTGTTTACTGAGTCATTAAGGCTAGTCTGTTGTTTGCATGCTCCACTAGTTCTCAGCCAAGAAGACCAGGAATAGGCTCGGGGGTCCTGAGGAAGCGTTTTTTGAGCACTCTCCAAGAGTTTGGTAGGGAGGAATGGCCTCCTAACGCTGTTGTTGTCCATCTTAATCAGGTTCTACATTCTATTGTGTTACTGTGTTAAATAGTAAAATGTGAATCTAACTAGTTAATGAATGTTAAATGTTTAGTTGTGAATTGTCAGAGTTAGTAATCTTTTAGTTTATTGAAAGAATGAATCTGAAATAGATGGAAAATAATTCTAATATGTGTATTTCCACATCTGGAAGGACCAGACCATACTCTAGCACATACAGAGTATTTAAAAGTAGATGAAGGAAATGATAAGAGATTGAAATGATTAGATGTGTTAGGCATTTCATATTAGCAAAGTAATTTATTGCAGTATGTAGGTTATTATCAAAAAGACCAATAACTTGGTTAACTATGTTCCTTGTTTATGTAAATATACTGGTAATGAAATAGTTGTATTCCATTACATGTAGAAGAATAATTATGTTAAGAGAATACACTAGCAGTTAAGATGATATGTTTATACACAGTATATTATACTTTCATTTCAAATTAAAATATGCAGGAGGGTAAACAGTGTTATGTTGTATACATATTTTCTTTATGTTTATTAAATAACCAGTTGCTTATGCAGTAAAGGAAATGTAGTTAAACTACTTTGTTTACATTCAGTTCATTAAAGATATAACTACTATTAATATAGCTTATTTACTAATAACATTAACTAAATTAAGTCTAACATTTACTAATAAGCAAGTAGTGAATTACTAAAGTATGTAAAACATAAAGAGCAAACTAAACTAAGTTACAGAAGATGAATTCTGAGTATTTTTCAACCAGTCAACTTCAGTAAATTAAACAATAAGATATGATAATAATAAATTCATAAATGAGATACACATCTATGTAAGAACTGTTTTGTAATTATTAACAGGTTTATACCTGCAAGAGTAACTACAGGGTCGAAACCCTTTATTAATTTCTTTGTTTTAATAAAAGAAAAACAGTTAAGCTATAAATATATTATTTAGAACATTATCATTAAACAAATTGAACTATTGTAGACTGGTTACAGTCTTCATAACAAATACTTATATACAGATGCAAATTTAAGAAATTTCATTATATACAGATAATAATATTAACTTAAACAATATTTGTTTTACAAGTAACGAAACCTACTTAAATTAATTAACAAAATGATTTTAAACAAGGGTTTCATTCAGGAAACGTTAGATCGTAATTCATGAGCCAAGAAGTAAAACAATTTATACCATGACTGAATGACAGTCCTAAGATCATTATCAATAATCTAAAGCAAATAATAAACAGTAAATTAATATTACACAGTCAAATAGGGTAAATACCCTAAGTGCACAGAGTTACAATAATAGCATTTATATAAACTGAGTTCGAGCACGAAGGAAAACCCTTTTGCTTTAAAAAACCTGGGTATTGCTTGGCAGGCCGAAAGGCTTAAAACTTAAACAGAGTACAAAAACCAGCTATAAGCCGGTGCACCCATATCGTGATATGAGGTTTAATAAACAAAAACTAACAGACTTTATAATAACACTTACAACATTGAAAATTTCTTTTTTTCACAAGAAGAGAGCATTACAAGTCACACCATTGAGCCGGAGTCACCCTATTGTAAGCAAGGGTTTTAAAATGAAAACAAACTCATAAACCGAAGAACAATAACCCAAGACTAGGAAGGACCATGCTGTAACTTCTTCCAACTGTAAACAATTCCCCTAAGTCTGTACAAGCAGGGAAGGCCATTTTATAACCGGGGCTTACTGGTAGACTGAACGTTGGTCCAAATGAGAAGTGGCTCCTTCCAAATGTTATGCGAACTATCACCTGCATTTTGAAAACCTAAATTTAATTAAAAACTTGAGCGTAGAATTGAAAATGTAAATTCTTTTAGTTTTCAACTTCTTAACAACGATGGGTTACCTTTAATGTTGAAAACCGAGGCCGAGGTCACAAAGAAGGCAAACCGATACCACGAGTACAAAAACCCTCGTATTCACCTGAGAAGGAGGTAGCAGAGTTCGAGATATCAACCACATTGACAATTGGAGCAAGAGCAAGCCAAGGTAGTGGCCAAACCACAAATTTCAACACTGAAATTATCAACTGTGTAATACAATCTTCACACATAGCAATATTGGTTATAGAATCAACTCATTCACAAGCTATGACTTACAACTCTCATCCTAAACAACGAATCTTTTAAAAAAATGCACAGACAGTGGAGATGGAGGCGAGTAACTGCGAGCCCTCATGACCGCAGTAAACCCAACCATGTAGAGACCAAAACCCTCACTGAACAATGTGGACTAGGGTTGCAAGGTAAGCTTTTAATTCAAGCATTGAATGGCAAGGAGAGTTCCACGTGCCCACATTTCAATCGACATCATGGTGGGTTCTTTTGTATAGTCTTCACTGCATTATTTCGGATCAAATAATTGTCAATTATTCACATCATTGCATACAATGATAATGTATCTTATACATAAAGTCAATATCATAATATTGTCACAACAAATTCAAGCCTTCATAATGAACGAGGTTTGTGCTACCATTTAATCTAATGTTAAACCTTGTAAATAGCTTTGGTAAAGAACCAATTTGCATATGGATTTGATGCAATTGTTTCTCAAAGTTTTTATTTATGATTTTGATGCCTAGTTTTGTAAGGATCTTATAACCTTTCATAATCAAACTTATAAGAAAATATCAAGAGGACAATAGAAGCTTGAATAGGATTGATAATGCCTTTATTAGCTTGGTCTTATAATCATGAACTATGATTGTTAAGCTATAGGAATTAGATTTAAAATAATAAGGTGTATATAGGTATAGTAACATTTATATACAAGAATAGCTCCTACTCTTAAAAATGGATCTACAGTACTAGAGGTAGGATATAAAACCTACAAGTACATGATCTTTGACTCCATAATAGTTACCAAGTTCCAAGATGAATTCAAATCAAGATTAAGTTAAAATTTGGAATTTAGAATAGTAAACTCTTTAGGATTTTATTGCACTACTTTTACATTTAAGTAAATGGTAGGGAAATGTGAAGTTATTGCATGATGTTAGTCATACAGAAAATGGGAATTCAAGTCACAACTTGACGATATTTTTTTATGCCGAGGATACTTTAAAATTATGGGCGATGTTAAGCTGATAAATTCACTATATTGAAGCCTAATTAAAATAGAGCTAAAAAGTACATAGTAGGCTTATAGTCTGAAAGGCTTAGGTCAATTTCTATAATGATAAGCAACACTTTAATTATTTTGATAATAAAAGCAATAAACTCTTATGACCAAGGAAGAGTTATGAAACTATATCATGAGCTCTTTTAAGAACTGGAAATCATTTAGAGTAAAGTTAGAAGGAGGTTTTATCTATCTTAAATATATTTCTAATAAAAGACAAACAATAGGGCGACTTTAATAACCCTTACGACACAAAGATGAAGTAATACCATATTGTGAATCAAGTAAAAGAAACATTAATTTACCTTGCAGGATCATGAGTCTTCTAAGCAAACTTTTACTCTAGTAGTACTTTTATATGAAAAGAAGTATATATGGTTTAACGCCTTAATAAACTTTTACTTGTTCAAAATTTACCTGTCAAGCCTATAAAGATCTAGAAATCCAGATACATTAGCAATCACTAAGTAAGCCCCAACTAGAAAATGACTCCTCACCTACTTGACATCCAAACCATCAGTACAGCTAATTATTTGAATGCAGATTACTTACAGCACATATAAAATTTAAAACAACATTAATCTATATGTGTTAAAGTTTAATGGTTACTTTTATTTTCTGTTTCATTTCTTCTATTAGCTGCTAGCAGTTATCTAACTGCAACTGTAAACATTTTATGTTATCTCAAAATTTTAAATTTTTGTGAAAATTTGGGGTTTTGGCAATCCTTCTCCTCGTTCTCTAGGTGGATAAAGCACAAACCTAGTTTGGATAAATAGCAATTCCATTTTTCTGCTGAGCTTCCTGATAATCCCATCTTTTGAGAATTTTTCTATATAGTTCTTCTGTTTGTTTGGGATTGCTGTGATTTTGTGTTGCCCAATGAGCAAATTATTTTTCCCAATAGATGAGTTATTTGTTGTTCTGAAATTTTCAGACTTTCATCGGATCCTGCCCAGGGATCCTGTCCTATTCGTATGCTCCTTCCATTACCTATTTTCCAGGCCACCCAATTCCTTACTAAAGGAAACATAAGAACAAAGGACTTCCATCCTATTGACCCATCCTTATATGATTTTCCAGGCTGCTTGCCAACCATTCCTCTATGGAGGATTGAGGACAATATTTGGATCTCATCGCTCTTCCCCATAGTGTATCCGGGTTTTCCACCATTCTTCGCAACTATTTTGAAGCTAACGTTTTATAAAACAGTTCTGGGTTCTTGATTCCCCATCCACCTTTGGATTTAGGAAGGACAAGGGTGGTCCATTTTACTAATGGTATGCCTTCTAATTGTTTACTTTCTAACCACAGAAAGGAAAGGAATTTTTTTCTTATTTTAGTAAAGATTTCCTTTGGAATGTATGCTATTGAATCCCAATATATTGGTATGATCTGAAGAACAACTTTGAGTAACACCAAGCGTCCTCCCCTGGACAGAAATCGGTTTTCCCACATGGAGATTCTTGTTTGTATCTTTTTATAAAGCCAAGTCCAATATTGGAATGAGTAGGCATTTGGTTTTAATTGAAAACCTAGATATTTGAATCATTTTGATATAGGGGCTATTGGGATGGGGATTAGGTTATTTTCCCTCATCAGGAGATCTTCCTGTACGTTGTTGAAAACTAGATTGGATTTTTCTAAGTTTACATCCATACCTATGGCCTTCTGATAGGTTTCCAGTATCTTTTCATATATTGAAATTTCCATATGATATTCCTCCCATAAGTAAAACATCATCTACAAATAGCACATGCATCAACTCAACTTTATTAGAGATCCTAACCCCCCTTCAGTTTCCTTTCCTCCCTAGATTTTTTAATGATGCCGCTGAGAGCCTCTGCTACTAAGAGAAAGAGGGAGGAAGATAGGGGGCAGCCCTATCTCAGACCCATGGTTGGACGAAATAAATGGGAAGGAGATCCATTAATTAATACTGCAAAGGATGTTGATTGTATGCACCCTAATATCCATTCTACCATCTCTAGTGACATGCCTATCTGTATTAAAAGTAGATGAATAAAGGTCCAACTTACTCTGTCATACAATTTGGAGAGGTCAATTTTAAAAGAAAATGATGGTTGTTTCTCTCTTTTGATAGAGTGTATTTCTTCCTGAGAGAAAGAAACAACATCATGTATCTTTCTATTACACAAAAACCCAAATTGTTCTTCCGAAATTACTCTGCTTAAAATAGGTTTTAGTCTTTGGGTGATGATCTTAGCTATTATTTTATAGATCATATTACAATAGGAGATAGGTATATAATCCTTGAAAGTTTGTCCTCTCTGTTTTTTTGGTATTAGAGTGATGAATGTGGCATTCGTTGCACCTAAAAATTTCTCGGTCTTCTGAGATTCTCTCATCACCTTCAAAATGTCTTGCTTCAGCGCATCATAAAACCCTAGAAATAAATCCAAGGTAAAACAGTCTGGACCTGGGCTCTTCCCTTTCTGGAAGGAGTGTATAACCTTATTAAGCTATTCTTCTATAAATTATTCTATTAAATCTTTCGTCATCTCTTCTGTAATTAGGTGTGGGGCCATATTTAGTACCTCTTAGATTTCTAAGATTGGGCATCCCGTCGAGGTTGTAAATCTAGCTAGAAAATGTTTGACTGCAAGCCTGGCTTTGTCTTGGAAATTCTGAGTTTTTCCTCCTTCTGGGTCCTTTATTTCTAGTACAGTGTTTATGCTTTACTTGTGTGAAGCATATTGGTGGAATTACTTCGTATTCTTATCCCCTGCTGCTAGCCATAGGGCTCTACTTTTAAGTTGTCAGTGTTGTTCTTCTTACGCTAAGAGGATGCTACATTTTCCTTCTTCATTCTTTAAGAGCTGTAATTTTGCATTGGATAATGTTCCTAACGAATTGGTGTTGTAAATTTCCTGGATCCTCTATTCTATATCTCTTAGTTCCTTTTGAAATAGGGCTTTATGTTTCTTTCCCCATTCCTTCGATATTTTCTTGATGTTTGTTAGGCTTTCCATCATTTGATGCATAAATGAATCTAAGGTATGGTTTCCTAATGGATTCCAATTTTCATAAACCAAGGCATGATATCACTCATCTTCCATCCATTTTGGGTCGAATTTGAAAGGAGAGGGCGGTTTGTTTTCTGGTAAAGAGAAAGATAGTGTGATGGGTCAATGATTCGATATCTCACCTATTTCAACTATAGTTTTTAGCATTAATTGTTCTTGAAAGAAACTCTCTGATACTAAAATTCTATCCAACCTCTTTGAAATTGCTTGGTCCCCACCTCTATTATTTTTGCAGGTAGGTTCCAGTCGATTTGGATGGAGATCGATCATTTTTTTCTGTTCAAATAAAGAACCGAAGAAATGGCTGAGTGCATCTGGGAGGGAATTCTTTCACCAAAATTCTCCTATAGAGAGAGTTAAGTTCAATTCTCCCGCTAAGATTAAGTTTGAATGATAGCGTGATGGGTCGATGGTTCGATATCCCACATGTTTCAACTATAGGTTTTAGCACCAACTTTTTTTGAAAGAAACTCTCTGATTCTAAAATTCAATCCAACCTCTTTGAAATTGCTTGGTCCCCACCTCTATTATTTTTCTAGGTAGGTTCCATTCGAATTGGATGGAGATCAATCAATTTTTTTTGTTCAAATAAAGAACCGAAGAAATGGCTGAGTGCATCCAGGTGGGTATTCATTCCCCAAAATTCTCCTGCAAAGAGATTTAAGTTCAAGTCTCCTGCGAAGATTAAGTTTGAATGATCCAGATCTCCAATACTACTTAGGTTTTCCCAATACATTCTTATGTCATTGAAAGAACCATATACATTCAATAGGGAGAACTGGGTCCTTCTTTCTCGGTCTTCTAGCTCGGTTCCTAACAATTCCTTATAAGAATTTTTTGAATGGTGTATATGATGTCTAGACTCCAGGATGTAAGTATAACCCTTGAGTGTCCATCCACATTTATTGCTTCCATCTGCCATTCTTTTAATAACCTTCTCATTACTTCCTTGGCTTTCTCCCCTTCCATCATTGTCTCTTGGAGCGCTATTAGTTTTTGCTTTTCTATTGTTATTATACATTGGAGAGCTATTAATTTGGAGGCCCCTCCTAACTCCCTTACATTGTAGGATAGGATTAGCATTAGGGTACCTTGTTATGGGCCTTTTTCACTCTAAGATCCCTTCCAATAGTAGTATGTTTTCCTTCTTTGATTTCTTTGACCGCTTGTAACTGAGCCTTGGTTATTAAGGATCTCCAAACTGCTGGCACCTTTTGTGTCTGACTTTGGGATAATCCATTTATTGAGACTTAATTTTCCTCTTTTTTTGATTTGGATCTCAACTCGTAAACCCTGTTCACTTCAGTCATTACCTTCTCTGTTTTATCTGGTGTGCATGTTGGCTATGTTTGTTCCTCCTGTAATTTGTCACTCTCTTCCATAGAACCTTCTATCCCATCTATGGTTTTAAGGATATTTGTCAAAGAAATAACAACACACGGGTTATTGGGAGTGTTATTATCTTCTGTCAATGAATATGCACTGGTACCAAGATCAGTGTTGTTCTTGATCTTTTCGGTTAGAATTGGTTGATGTTCATCCTTATATTCGATGATAGCTTTGAGCGTTAGGTATGTCACCATTTCCTTACTGCCAACGTCCTTGTCTATGCTTATTTCTCTTTAATTTGCATATTTTGTGGGTGATCACACCTCACCTTAAGTTTTTTTGACCAACACCTCCTTGAAGAAAGGTTTTGTTTGGCCACCCTTATTCATGACGTAATATTTTTGTAAGATGCCCAACCTATCTACAATTAAAACACCTGAAAGACAATTTCCAATAGTCCAACCGTTGAGACCAGACGCTTCCATGCATTAGTATTACAATTTCCTTGAACAATCCTTCTTTCATGTCCAACTCTACCAGGATACAAGCACATATTATGTCGATCTTAGTATCCCAATATTCTTCCAACATTATAAATTTTCCAATTTTATTGACAATTGCTTCCAAGATGTGTTGTTGCCAAAAAAACCATTGGCAAACCAGAAAGATTCACCTATATTTGCTGTAAATTGTGTGGTTCTCTTATGGAATTGAAATTGATGTGACATTTCTTCAGTATCAGTCCTGACAGACCCTAGTTCCAGTTCATCCTGAGCAAAAGAGTGATGTTGTCTTCCTTCTTAATTTTGAAGAGAAACCATCCTCACGGTAGGATACAGAACTCCGGTGTATAACCTAAAATTGGGTTCCAGCTCTTGTCCTTCCAATACATTAAGGCAGGTTTTCCTATCACATTTCCATAGAACCTTCCCAGTAGAGAGAAATTTAGATATGATGGAATTTTCGTGAGTTGGATGTCTCTTCCCACTGATAATTCTGGATACCCTTGTTTTGGTTTCATCCCTCTTGATTTGTTTGGCCATAGAGGCTATTGTTCTTTTGCGGAGAGGCTTCCATCATTTCCTGAACCAAATTTATGTCCATCATGCGAGCATGATGATGTTCCTTGGGGTTGTGAACCTAGCGTCTTCTGTATGCCTAGACTGACATCAGGTTTACCTACTTTAAGATCCACGTTCGTGCTGAATATTGGCCCAAGTACAAGCTCCTGCTCATAATCTAGTATGTCATCATACATTGTAATAAGCCTTCTTATTGTGGATGCTTCTGAGGATAAGTTAAGATAGGAAAGAAATATTATATTACCTCCTTCGCTAAGATTATAAAACGTCGAACCTTCGTTCCCTTTCTGAAAGCCGTAGAGCTACATCACACCTCGGTCCATCAATTTTTTTTGAAACTATATATATAAGACTAATCAATTTTTAAATGATCTTAAATACTATTTCAATACAAAAAAAAGTTGGAAAATATCATATCAATGGATATAAGTTATTTAGTTCATGGATCCATGAATGTTGTAATATGTCACACTATAAAGTTACTTAAAACTATGCCTCTTTAGATACCCTTTTAATTTGAGATCAAAACTTCAAATAATGGTTCAAGTATCATAAGTCTATCGAGAAAGACAACATTTATTTCTTGGTCATTGATTGAATAGGTTCACTTAGTTTCATGAGGTTATATGTGCTCCCTACAACTTGTGCATATACCATTTCAAAACCAATCTTCTTTGTTGTAAATGTGGAGTACTATATGGCTATCAATATGATGATTATACAACTCCATTTCATGATTAGTAGGTGTAATTCCAATTTATATAAAAAACAATATGAATATTAGTGCACTCGATCTATAAAATTTGTGGATATTCCACGGAAAGAGTTCATCGTAATAGATATTAAAACTTAATTCATTGCATAACTTAGCTTAATTCCGTAGAATGATGAATAAATTGGAATTGAAAGGAAAATAACTAGAGAAAAATAAAACATCCACAAAAGCAACATAAGATATACCCGAGCTGGAAAACTCAGTATGAGTAAAAACCCAGTCAGAAGTGAGGACTATACATTTCTCTTTTATTCTCCAATATGCAATGCAATTACAAAGAAAGTGGTACTCACTATGGAGTTACCTATGACATTATGTTCTGCACGTCTAATACATGATCTCCTACTTACATTATTCTTTAATATCCACTCCCTCATTGTTTCTTAGATATGGGACAATACAATAACATCATCAAAATGGAACCTATTTTCCTCCTAGAATGACCCTATATTGAACATAGCCCAATCATTGTCTAGGTTTAGTTTTAGGGTTTGTACATGCCTCAACTCTAGATTAGGGAAAGGGGTTTGGACCCTCTAGAATGTTCTTGAGAATCCACATGTGACTAACTCCACATGTGTGGGGAATGAGACTTAATATGGAACCCACATGGTATTATGGCGATCAATTAGATAGGTCAACTCGTGGGAGGAATAATTTCATTAAATGGACTCTGATTCAAGTGATTCTTGCACCATTGGAAATTTATCAGGGTGTAGAACAACATTAAGGGGTTTTAAACTATGTTTATAGAATTTTGACCTAAAAAAAATCGCTTAAGCCCTCAAATGTGCATCAAAAGGTTATGGAACCCAAATATTTGAAGTAAGACTTGACCCTAAAATGGGCGTAATCCAATTCATGCTTTTTTCTCCCCCTAAAAATCACCAAAATAGATGAAAAAATTATATTAATCCATTTCATATCATACCTCCCCATTTTGGGAGGATTTTGGTCCCAAAAGTCTCTTACTAAATGAGGTGAGAAAATATTTCCTCTACCTTCTCCCTTGAGTACCATTAGAAATTCTTGGAAGTTGTCCTTTCAACCTAGTTTTCCAAAGGTCATGCTTCCCAAGTCTAGTAGTTTTGTACTTCTTCTACAAAACCACGTCTTCTTCCAACTCTTCTTGGGAATCAATTGTTAATTCCTCTATGGTAGGTAGGACTTGTTCCTCTTCATGATATAACATAGAAGGTTCATAGAGTTTAAAATTTTCCACATTCGCTAAGTAAATGTGCATATATGGGGGTAGAAGTCAGGTGGGAAAGGAGTGGGTTCCCTACCTCCCCCTAACCTCTACATCACCTTTGCCCAGTGTGTCTAGGTTGGATCTCATAAATTGTGAGGAGGGACCTCAACTCTAGGGATGAGACTCGGTACCCTCTCAAATAAGAAAGTGTTCAGAATGCTGGAAAAACCATTTTTTTTATCCGACCTAGCTTGCAGTCAGTCAAATGGTGTTTCATGGTGCTCAACAGTGATGTTATATAGTCATATACCATAGGTCTCATGCACTCTACTACGTAGAAAATGAGAGGTCGTGATACTTGATGCAGCGATGATTACCACACCATTCTATCCAATACTATAATTATTACCTTGAGACTAAGGCTATGGATGGAATTCACTGAGACTTGACTTGTTATCTTTTATGTATCAGCAATACAATATATATCTATGTACTCGTCAATAGTTAGTCCTCCACCTAATCCACGAGCTTGTATATTCACTACATCGCCTCAGCGGGATAACCTTGTGATGAAATAGATATCCTCTAGCTCTAGTCTCAATGGCATCCCATCTAGCATGAATGCCTTTGTGTTTAGATCCCAGTAGTCCAAAAATATCTGTAAGATTCTTAGTTGGGCCCTTTTCATGTCCCCTCCCATCTACCAGAGAGGGAACACGACTATGATGCTACCTAATCCGAGAATTTTAAATCCCATGAACATACGCATGATAAAAATGCATTGAACTAGCAACATATATAGATCATAATGCAATCTACAACAAAAGCCAAATTCATTCCATTCAAGCATTTAACATATTCATATTAATTCATACAGTTGCAGAGATACAATAGACAAGATATATTATCTTGAAAGAAGCTTGTCCCACAACCAGCTATGTCACCGCAATGTTCCACCCAACCATAGGCCAGTGTGCTCATCAATATCTCGGCAACACTGCCACCCCTGAGCTGGGAATGATTCCCACAAGGAATAAAGGAACACTAGTAGTCTCACACATAGCCAAAGGTATATCAAAATCCAGCCAAGCCAAACACAGTTGGGATTATAAGGCTGCTAGGGAGGTGGAAGGTTGAATTGCTAAGCTAGTGAGCTCAACCATAGAGCTATGGACATTTGAACGAGATCTAGCTCGACTTCTAAACATCTACACACCCAACACAAGGAAGCATGCCCTTCTCTTCTACATAGTCCCTCAAGGTATTCCTTCCATTCCACTGCTATTTAGGGTGTGCAAAGAAGAAAACCAACTCCTCTAGATCTGTTTGTGAGGTTCCTTCCTACACTAGGTTTATCAAGCTAGTTCAGACCCAATTCCACTCCAAACCAATTCATACCAAGGCAAAATATGCACACACAACAAGATACAAAATTATGGGTGGAGGAGAAATGTTTTGCAACAAAACATGACTTAGTAAAATGGGGAAAAACAACCCAGAATGAGCAATTTGAATTCAACAACGATTCTGGGCATTGCATGAGTCAAATCAACAGCTACAAACCCCAAAATCTTAATTCTTTGCTCAGCCATTCACTCCATAGAACCAAAATGAATTTCTTGGGCATGCACAATGAGGAAAACGACAACAAATCATGAATGAAAGGGCCCAGCACTGAGTATTACCAAAACAACCTCCCAACCATGGGGAGAAATGAAGAAATATTCCCCCAATGTGAAGGAAAAAACACACAGTAGACAAAAACGTGTAGGAAAACAACTCTCCAAGCTTCCACTATGTGAGAAAATGGAGGACGTGTGTGAACAACCAAATGGGCATGCATTTTTGGGTGTTAACTTGCCCCAAAATTCAAAATTGTGTTTCCCAAAAACTGATGGCTTCTCCAATTCGAATTTGGACTGCCATACTCTTCTCATCCCCATGCAATAACTACCTCAACCAATTTCTGGCAGAAATAAATGATTGGGTGAGTAAGACAAGAAAGGTGGTTGACATCTTGATGGGTTTTCCCCTTGACATTTGTATTTTCCCCATTGGCTCAAGGTTTGAATATTCCCACCCCCCTTATCCTTAGGAAATCATGCCCCCGTCTCTTTTAATGTTGCATTAACATAGATGGTTGTGGGTATTTTAATTAAATTGCATATTTACATGATGTCCAAAATTATAATGTGCCTAGCTGGCACGAAATACCACCGGAATTGATTTTAATTATCGAAACACAAAACTATAAATCAATGGTGGGGCTTTTTCCTTTAGCTCCACACCATGATTAATTACAATATATACATCATATACATTTTTAATGCAAACAGGGTCAAAATTGGGGTGTTACATTCCCCTCCCCCTTCAACAACACTATCCTCAATGCTTTACAAAATTGAACAAAAATGCTACATTGGTACCGCCCTCGGTACTCCACAAAATTGAACAAAAATAGATGTGCCAATCGCATGGAATCCTCCAGCTCCAACGTAGCCTCTTCAGGACCGTAGTTCTCCCATTGCACCTTTACCTGCCCTATGGATTGGTTCCATAGCATTGTGACCTTCCTGTCGAGGATGTGCATTGGATCAATTTGGAACTCTCCCTTAGGTTCTACTTGAATCACATCCCAATTTATCACATGGTTAGGATCATGTACATATTTCTTAAGCAAAGAAACATGAAAAACATTATGAGCTCTAGTGCTAGTAGGAAATGCAAGTCTATATGCAACTGGTTCTATGCTTTCGAGCACTTCAAACGACCTACAATATCTAGGTGACATCTTCGCACAACTTCCAAGATTCAAGGAACTCTTCCTTTCCCTCACTCTGAGGTGAACATGATCCCCAACACTGAAATATCTATTCACTTTATGCTTATCTGTATAGTGTTTTTGTCTATCCCGGGATACTTTCAGATTCTTCCTGATCTTTACAACTTCCTGCTCCATCTCCCTGAGCAATTCTGGACCAAGCACAAACCTGTTCACTGAATTATCCCAAGTCACTAGTGTCCTACACCTCTTGCCATACAAAGATTCATATGGACTCATTCCCAATGATGTTTGTTGTCCATTGTTATAAGAAAACTCTACCAAGTGTAAATAATCTTCCCACTTGGTTGGTTTTTCCATCACATACATGTGAAGCATGTCTTCAAGAACTTGATTCACTCTCTCTGTCTTCCCATCAGTCCGAGGATGGTAGGCAATGTTGAAGTTTAGCTTTGTACCCAAATATGCAAACAAACCCTTCAAAAAATTGGAAGTGAACCTGACATCTTTGTCATAGACTATTGTCTTAGGCAATCCATGCAATTTGAAAATATCCTTCATGATGATTTTTGCAATGTCATCATTCTTATGTGTGGACTTAACCGGTATAAAATGTGCCACATTTGTCAACTTGTCCACCACAACCATGATGGAATCATGTTGTCTCCAAGTCATTGGCAATCATCTAATAAAATCCATGGAAATAACTTCCCATTTCCATTTTGGAATTGGCAAAGGATGCAACAAACCTGCTGGGTATTGATGCTCCACCTTCGCCTACTGACATTTCATGCACCTTGAAATATATTCAGCCATGTCCTTTATCATTCCTAGCCAAAAATACTACTTTCTGGCTGTAGCAATTGTCTTTTGATATCTTGGGTGACCAGAATATGGATCTTGATGGATCTCATCCATAACAACCCTCCTCAAATATGCTACATTTGGAATATAGATTATGTTCTTATAGGTAATAAGTCCATCTTCTTCCAATTTATATCCCTCATATTTATTTTCAAGGCTTTGCTGCTACAACTTGTCTTTTACCTACACATATATTTCATCTTCAGCAGTATGACTAACAATCTGCTGTCTCAAAACTGATTGGAAAATACTAAGAGATGCCACATGCATTTCCTGCACCTTCCTGCTGAGTGCATCAACTACTTTATTCTCTTTTCCTTTTATGTGTTTGATTTAAAAATCCAATTCACATAAAAACTCCAGCCATCTCGCTTGCCTAGCATTTAGAATAGGTTGATCAAGCATATAGTTCAGGCCACAATGGTCTGTCCTTAGCTCAAATATTATGCCCATCAAGTAACGCCTCCACCTCTTGAGAGCATATACTATAGTTGCAAGTTCTAGATCATGAGTGGCATAGTTCTTCTCATGATCCTTCAACTTTATTGACTCATAACATATCACATGGTTGTCTTGCATAACGACTCCTCCAAGCCCTTGACCACATGCATCAGTACACACCACAAAATATTTTTCTGGGTCTGCAATCTTCAAGACTTGTGCACTTGTGAGAATATTCTTCAACTGCTAGAAGCTTTCTTCACACCTCGGTGTCCATTCAAACTTTATTCCCTTCTTTTGCAAAGAAGTGACTGGATGTGCAACCTTGGAGAATCCTTCAATGAATCTCCTATAGTATCCTGCAAGTCCCATAAAATATCTGGTTCGAAAAACAGTTTTATGGACATCTTCATCCTTAACCCGTACTTGATGATATCCTGACCTAAGATCAATTTTTGAAAATATTTTTGCTCCACTGATCTAATCGAACATATAATCTATTCTTAGTAAATGATACATGTTTTTAACTGTCATCTTATTTAACTATTGGTAATGTATACACATTTTGAAAGTTCCATCTTTCTTTTTAACAAATAGAAAATGTACTCCCCACGACGATACAGTAGGCCTAATAAATCCTTTGTTAAATAATTCCTATAATTGCATTTTTAATTCTGTCAATTCTGGGATACTCATACGATATGGAGCTCATGATACTGGTGCTAACCCTGGCATTAAATCTATAGTGAAATCTAAGTCTCGTCTAGGTGGTAATCCTGGTATTTCCTCAGGAAATACCCCCTGAAATTCCCTTAAGATAGAAAATTCGTCCAACATTGTTTTTTTTATTTTTTAGGCTCTATTTCTTTAATTTTAATGGCATAAAGTTGACATAATTTCCTAATACACTTTCTAAGTTGCACCGCGAAGATTTGCATGGTAGATATAGGTCTATAAATTCCTTTGATTGTATGATACTTACCCTCATCATCCACACAACTAAAACTTTTGTGCAAGCAGTCTATAATGGAATAATGATATTCTAACCAATCCATACCTATCAAAATATCGTAGGAACGTCCTAAAGGAAGTATATTAAAATTAACTGAGGTATCCATGTTATCTAGATCTATTATGCAGTCTTTAACTATCTCGGCAACCTTCCTCTTTACCCTTGTTGGCAATTGTACCAGGTTTTTATTTTTTTTCCTTAACCAGTTTACATTTTTCAACTATTTTTGGTGCAATATAACTTATATTAGGTCATGAATCAATAAGTATAGATACAGGTGTGTTCGAAATTTTACCTTCTACTTCCAACATGGTGGATTGATGATCCATGTGTCGATATTCCAAAGCATTAATTCTAGGTATATTCTTGGCTAGGTCATTGACAATGGAAGCTTCCTACAAGATGCTTATGGGAGCCATCTTTCTATTAGGATTGTGTGGGAAATTCATGTATAGTTTAGGTCCGTTACATCCCCAACACTTAATTTGATTTGTTATTCCATCCCCGACTGGAAGTTCTAATACCATTTACCCCATTACTGTTAGTTGATCCTTGTTTGTTGTAATTTTTATCAGTATGACTTCTTGTTCCTTTCCTAAAAGGAGAAGGTTTGAATCCTTTCCTACATTGATTCATCTTTTTATTTTTTTTTTATTTTGCCAATTTCTGCTAAATTCTGATATTTGTTTGAACAAGTGATAACACAAATTAACCTTTCTTATTGCTTCATCCATCGTATTAGGCATATCAAACTCAATATTGTCCTTATATGCTGGAGGTAAACAACTGATAAACTGGTATACCCTATCTTTCTCATCTTTCAAGTAAGGTACATAGTGTTGTAAATTCACAAACTTGGTAACAAACTCCTCCATGGTTAATATTCACAATCGTAAATCATTGAATTCTTTGTCTTTTTCATCATAATATCATTCTCACATATATATATATATATATATTTTTAAATATTTTTTTAAACATTTCCAACTTAACTCTTTACTACATATGTTATTTACACTTTTAGCCTCCTTCCACCACAAGGCAGCTTTTCCACTCAACGGAAATATTGCTAATCATTCTCTCAAATTATCATCATATCTATATACTTGAAAATATCATTTGATATTGAGTAACTAAGCTTCAACTACTTCCTCGCACTCTCCATCAAACATTGGGGGCCTTAACTTTTTAAATTTCCCCTGCAACTGTACAGTTTTTTCATTTTTCTTCTTGGGTTTTATATTTTTATCCTTCTTTAAGTATTATGCAGTTACATGTATGTTATGTAGTTTCCTCACTACTGCAACTTTGTACTTCTCCTTTTCTTTTCTTTCCAGTACTACAGGAAATTTGGCAAGGATTAGTTCATTTATTTCTTCCGTATCTGGTTCAGTGTTCATTAATTTAAGATTATTTTCCTTTAATATTTCCAAATATGCCTTTAAACTCCTCATCGTTTCCAACATTTTCAACTGCATATCAACGTCACGTTTTGCTCCCATTTCTACATAGAGTCTTGCATGCTCTAATGCTCAAATATCTTCAAGTACTACTTCTCCTTCCTTAATTTGTCCAGGTTCTTCCATTGTTAGGTATGCCTATAACAATATTTATCCATTCTATATTTATAGTTATTTATATTCAATATAATCAGTCATATTATAATATTTGACTACACGGTGTCCCATTAGGTCAAAGTATTGAAACCTCACTCTGATACCATTTGTAACAAACCAACTTAACCCAAAATAATAAATAAATCACAAATAAAAAAATTGCTATTTAATAGCTATAAAAGAGAAAATATCATTGGTTGCAGAAATTAATCCTTCAGCTATTAGAATTTTTGGATTTTTCTAGCTCACTAAGGTCGCAACTCCATGTGACTATTCAACATTGACTTGGGAGAGAATCAAAAGGTTAGACACCAACTTACTTAGCTTTTACAGCTAACACTTGACCATAAATGCAGGCACCAAGGCTCACATTTAATGCTCATAAAAACACCACCTAGCAAAGGAAACTAAGATTATCAACATTGAGAACCCAAATATTGTTCCAAGGGTCAAGTTATAAATTGGAAACTAAAATATTTCAAGTCCGCCTAGTGGAAGATAATTGGATCAAAAGCATTGTCATTTGATAGGTTTTGTTTCCCTTTCCATTTGTCTGAACTAGTCTCTCACAGCCGACAGGATGCTAGGCCATTTTTTATACCACAACTTGAGTGTGGATGGTTGCAGAGGTAATACCACCATGGTCACTCATGGAAACATTGTACATAGTTTGGACAATTTTCTTTGATTGTCTCTTCCTATTAGAGGCACATGATGTTGGTAATGTTTGCATGTTCGTTTTCCTTCACACAAGTTGCAAATCAACATTTTTTTCAACCTGTAATCGACACAGAGTATTTAGCAGTGTTTCAAGGCTACAGTTCGTCAATATTAGTGTCTACAACTCAGCCTCAACATCCGCTTCAATGATTTACCAAAAGGTAACAAGGCTTACTGTTCATCTTGTTATTTCATTTAAACAATTAAAACATGTTACATGTATATTAATCTTAGGTTTTTCTTTGTTTGTTCCCAGACTTGAAGCGAAAGGACGATTAGCTACTTAACTTCTTTACTCAGTGAATCATTGTTTAACCTCTTGATTCTATCATAAGTTCATTGTCTGAAAGGATATTTCTTGGTTTTTGTTTATGGCTTGTTTTACAAGCGTGGTTATGTGTACCTAATGTATGCGATCGGGTTCAGCTTTGTCATTGACTTTGATGGTCGTCATTGTAAGAGGATCAATAACTAGTGTTTTAATTTCCATAAGCCATTCAACTCAGTTTGTAATTTTTTTTAAATAAAAACCAGAGAAAGACTTTTATATATAAAAAAGGTTGAGCACAACCATCCTTACAAAAACGATTGCCAAAATTTCAAATTGTTCAGGAGAAGGGAGACTGAAATAATTGTACTGATAACTAAAATATATATGGTTCTAGAGTGATTACTGAAATAAATTAGACCCATTGAAGGGTACTGTCTGACAAACTGGCTATTTAACAAAACAAAACAAAACATCTTGAAGGCATGAAAAAGTAACCTATTTTCTCTTTCCTTCTATCCCACAAATCGGCTGAGCAACCGAAGTTTCTTCCATTTGATGTCCACCGTTGGCTATTGAGGTTTCTTGATAATGGCTGCACTGGTTCATGTTGGTAAGTTTCTAGACTTCTTCTTTTATAATATCCACTGCTCCCATCAATTCATGGAGATCGCAAGCAATGTCGTCTATTCTTGACTCGTGGAAACCCATATGGTTTTCTAGGTACTTAACATCTGTAGCTGCAACCCTTCTCTCATTGACATCGGTGCCAACCATTTTGTATATCCATCAAAAACCATTTTTGATATCAGACAAAGTTGCTTTGATTTCGTTGATGTCCTTTGATGTCGCCATTGGATCCTGAGCACTGTTTAGTGCCGGTGGGGTAGTAGAGACGGGAGGGAATTCCTACAAAGGACAAAATGGGAGACTCGTACAAATAACCTGACCACCGTGAAAACTTGCAGAAGGATTAAGCCTGTACTATTCCTCTGAATTCCAAGAGACGGGAGGAGGAAATTCACCTTTCATGTTGTTGGGGAACGTTTGCATGGAATCACACTCTATAGCCTATTTACTGAGAAGAACTTGAAACAAAATACTAATGCCTGCCTTTGGAGAGCTAAAACTAGAAGAAATAAACTATTTGAGCTCCTCTATCTCACATAGAAAAGTAATAAGTGGGGGAGAGGTATTCATCCCTCTATTCGTATCCATGAAGCATGCCAATGATCTTGTATTTTCCTCGAAGAGCCAGACATCAGGAAAAACCATTAAAGCATTCACATGAACAATAATTCCATGAGGTCAATGTTGTCGTGTCAAGGAACACATGTTTGTCATGTGCCGGTGGGGTGGTTCGAGGGTAAGGTTATGAAAGGGCCAAACCTTAAACCCCCAAATATAGTTTATTCTCGGGAACATACTTATGATAAGTGTGTTGACCCTTGATAGAAACCAAACCCAAATTATTTTTGACTTCTTGGTTAGCCAGCTTATCCGCCGTAGAATTATTTCCTCTAAGGATATGATAATAAGAGGCTTGAAGCTCTGAATTATTGTGACATATGCGCTTGTAAATTTTTCTACATTTGGCGGCACCATGCTTATAACTTGTTTTCATTTTTTGAATAACCTACTTCGAGTCTCCAAAAACTAAAATTTTGGCGATCTTGTTTCGTCCTGCCAGTTCCAAGCCAAGGTAGAGTGAAATCCATTCAGCTTCATTGTTGGATTTATGTCCTATTCCCCAAGTGAAAGAAGTGACTATGTTTCCTCCGGCATCAAATATTATCCCACCCGCACCTGCCTCCCCAGCTCAGTTTGTAATTAAATAAGGTTCATTTTGTAATTAAGTATGGCTTAGTTTATGATTTATGTAATCGAATTAATCTGTAATCCATTCAGCTCATTTACGGATTTGTCCTCCAATTTATATTTTGTAAACAAATCCCATATCCGGTTTAAGAAGAAGACCTTGGTTTTAAGTAGATTAGTTGCAAATTATAACATTGTGTCATGGAATGTTTTGCAAGGGTATATTGGTTTAAAATATTTATAAATCTTGTTCACTATACAGTCTATAACTTTGTTTCTAATTAGGGTTTTCAGTTACACCAGGGTTTTTCTTTTTAATGAGTTCTTTAATAGTTTAATTAGTTTAATTAAGTTTTCAATTCTTTTATGTGTTTATTTAAATATTTCCTAGTCGAAATATCACTCGTGTTTTATGGTTTCTTCATTACTAAACTTGTTTCTATGGATAATCTCTGTTATTAGGTATAAAGATAGTAAAATGATAAAGGGATTTCTTATGTTCAATCCTTTGAATTAGTATACAAATTCTCTCCATATTCAGTTCAGCTATAAATATAAAAGATTTCACACTGATAAGTAAAAGATTATAAACAACATAGATATCACTAATTAATCATCATTTCCCTTCTATCATTCGTAACATAGTATAACATATGTGTGTGTGTAACAAATAAGAACTAGGTTTTCAAGAAACATATTTGTATATACCGAAAATTGAAGCTTTAATAGCTATACAACACCCAACCACATGAACTTCGAAGTAAGCTTACACAGTTCCAACCCCTTTCCTAGACCCTTAGGTTTAAAACTATTTTTGTGCAGCTTCAAATTTCCACCAGTAACTAGAGAGAGTTATTTACTCCACAACCTAGCATTCTCTTATGCTTGGTGATGGTGCTGGTACAGAGCCTAACGTCCCACATATGTTCTCTGGAAGTTCCACGCTATTTCGTGGATACAATCAATAGAGCCTTCACCTCTCTAATCTCTGGCAACTCTCTTTTTTCTAGTTCTCTTGTTTTCTATAATCCCTGTGCATGCCCTCTTCTCTTTGCCTAGGACTTTTATAGCAAATAACTATCTGTCCTTAGTACTGGCCACTTGTCTTCGTAAAGAATGCTGAGGATTTGGTAAATGCTTTAAAACCAAGTTTCTCTCAATTAATTGTATATATGTTAAAACTCTCAATTTCATAATTATATTTACATAAAATTTAATTCACTTGTTCCATAATAAGTAAATAAAAATAAAACATCAAAAGTAACCAGGGTGTATTGCATATTTAAAATTTAAATTAAATATTATTTTAATTTAGTTAAACTTTTTGAAATTATTTTAAAATAGATTTCATATAAATTCTTAGTTAAATCAAAATGATTAACTTTAAACATATTAGCCTAATTATTTTATTTAAAAATTTTGTCAATATTTTGCTATAATTTTTTTCCAATATATTTATGTATATTTTGTTTCTAAAATATTTTTAAACAACATATTTTTAAAAATTAAATTATTAAAAAGTATGGAAAAATATCATAAAAATAGAAACTTTTGTAAAATAACATTTCTAAAATAATGAAAACCAATAAACTATAAATAAAATTTAGTTCAAAATGTGTTATTGTTATAATATTCTATAACTAATATGTTATTGTTATAATATTCTAAATTTTTCATTAAAATGTTTTTTAGTTTTTATTTTATAAATTACATTTACATAATACAAAAAATTAATGTTTAATTCAATCCTATTGAAAACACAATTAAAAATTTATTATCCAAAATTTCCTACTACTTATGTCTATCTCATCTTAAATCTAGCATGTAATTGTAGTAGTATATTATCATACAAATTAAAACAACAACAATGTTACTAATGTCTATCCTAATTAAGTTTAGCATGCAATAACCTTATATTAACATTATATTGTCATATAAATAAAAACAACAGGAATGGTACATAGTAAAAATGTTAAATATATATAATAAACTAAAAATTATGTCTTAACATTGAAGTTCAACACCACCAATCCTATTAAGTGAAGGGTTCATCCTAAGAAAGACATAAATTGAAAAGAGTGGAGATGAAACTATGACGTTCAAACTCCATGATCCTATTATATATTCCTCGAGTTCCAACAATTATGCAATATAGGTTGGACATCCATTATATATATATATATATATATATATATATATATATATATATATTAATGTTTATTTTACAAACAAATCTATCTATTTAGGTTGGACATCCATTATATATATTTATTTATTTATTTATTTATTTTACTAACAAATCTATCGATTGGAATTTATTTATATTTTATTATTTATATTAATATTTTTTTATCAAGATCTTAACTACTAAAAACATATATAAAATCATAATAAATTTATTTTTTATATTTATTTTAGGGACAAATCCATTTATTAAAATTTATTTATATTTTATCACTTATATCAATAATTTTTATATTTTATCAATTAAAATATAAAATTATGTTAATGCCATCAACTAACCTTCAGATAGAGTTTCTCTAAATGACATTGTTACACTATATCGTGGGGACTTCCTATCATATAGCCCCA
The DNA here is from genome assembly GCA_001517045.1 of Pseudotsuga menziesii. NCBI lineage: Eukaryota > Viridiplantae > Streptophyta > Pinopsida > Pinales > Pinaceae > Pseudotsuga > Pseudotsuga menziesii. The sequence continues at coordinate 582,666 of LPNX011087167.1, read as the reverse complement.
TTTATGCTAATTCTAATAATATGAATAGTATTTATTATAATTTTTTTTTTTTTTTTAAGATATATTGATTTTGATTGTTTTTATCTATATAATTTTAAGCAAATAGTAATTTGAAAATAAATTTAGAAGTAAAATACAGTATGAATAAAAAATAGTTTATTAAAATCAATTTTTTCCATAATTTTTTTATTAAATTCGATATCTTTATTATTTAATATTTGAATATATATTTTTGTTTTTATTGTTTTTATATGGTTCACTTTAAGTTTCATATAGGTGGTCCACCATTTTCCGTATAATAGAGGGTGAACAACATGAACAGCCTCTAAATCAATTTACCTTGGCTTCCACATGTTAATTACAAACTAATGTAATTATTATTATTATAATAACTTAATAAATAAAAAGTATTAATAACAATTTAGTGAAGAAAAAAACAAATATACTTTGTTGTCATGATAAATACTTAATAAAACAAGTGAAATAGCAGCAAGGCTGCTTATACCTGCCTCTTAGAAATATTTTATTGTGATATTGTATATAGTTTAAAGCTAAAAGTTAAAGAAATTATGAAACATTCAAACTTGAAACAATGTATTACTTGTTGCCATGGTACTTATATTTCTATGTGAGATTACTTGTTGTTTATAGGTTGTTGCATTACTTGTTACTTCTTGTAACTGTCATTGTTTATATTTCTATGTGTATATCAATTAATTAATTATTAAGTAAGTCCTTGAAATTAAAGATCCAAAATGAGTTTACTTGTCTTTGTGAATAGGAGAGCTTTTGTCACTACCAATAGTTGAGATAAGCAACACAGATGCCTAGTACTTGGCTCTTAAAAATAGTTTAATAAATATTACGTAAAAAATGGATATTGAATAACATTAACAATGTTGAATGCCTAATAAATACTTAACAATATAGATATTAAAAATGTAACAACAATTGGAGATTTTGAAAAATCTGAATTCCAATGTAAGCACCAACTATTACAATGAAACTTTCAAGAAGATAATTCTTTAAAAACATAGAATGTGTGGCATTGTTATATATAAATATATGCTAATCTAATAAAAAATAATAATAGAAGGAAATATTTACAAGCGTTTATAAAAATAATGTTATAGACATTGAAAAAGAAAAGATATTTGATTATATAAAATTAAAACAATAATAAGAAAAATATGATTTTTAGTGAAAATAAAAAATAAACTAAATGATATTAGGGATTTTTTTTTAAATTTTAATATTTTTTGAAATCAACCCTTTAATCACATAAATAAACAATTAATTGAGTATATTAAATTTAATATAAAACAACTATGTAATATATATAAAGAATTAATAAAAAATAAAATACATTTAATTAAAACACAATTAAAACATTTATGCATACAAAATGTATCTTTTGCCATATGTAATTAAAAACCTGAATAACTACAATAAAATAGAAATTCTTTTATAAATATTTTATTAAATAATTTTAGTTATTATTAAATAATGTTATCTTTTGTAATATGTAATTAAAAATTTGAATAATTACAATTATTTTTTAAACAGAAATATTTTTATAAATACTTTTAGAGAAATTATTTTACGTATTATTTTACAAATTTTAATGTTTGAATCAGTGAATGTTATGCATGCTTAAAAAAAATCTGATTGAAACCGTGAATGGACAAATTCGAAGCATAAAACTTTATCCACCAGCAAGATTCCTAACAAAAAACTTCAAAATAAGATTCCTAATATGAAACTTCGAACTTCAGGATTCGGCTCTATTTAGCACTAACATTTGGTTCGTAAAGGTTGATATTGTAAACTAAACCTTCGAAAATGGAGAAAGAACCTAAAGTCCTCGTGCCTTACTTCTGCAACCAAATGTACATACCTGCAAGCCTACCGTGTGCGTATTAATATGGAACCAGAGGCGCGTATTACTGTGCGTGCGCATATTAATATGGATCGACGAGCTGAGATGTTTCATGGAGGTTGAAAGTATTTTTAAGGAACGAAATCTATATTCTGTTGCAGCAATTTTCATAACAAAATAATCTCGAATCCTTCGTAATTCATTTTATTACCTTTTTATCACTTTGCACGAAACTAATAATATCAGATTCCTCTGTCTTTTTGAAAACTTGCAAAGCTTATTTCTTTCACTAATTTGCACGAAACAAAGTTTAAAATTAACAACAAACGGGATCCGGTTTCATTCCCAGAAATTTTTTACCTTACATCCTCGTGCACATTACTTTATTCCAGAAATTGATTGTTACAATTTATACTGCTACATAAGAGCTCAGCTCAGTGATGCTACTATATGAGATCAGATCTGCGCAGCACAAGAAGCGCCTTGCTGCTATTGCGCAAAATATTTTTCCACACGGCCAGCAGAATTAGTCGTGTAGAAATCTGCGAGAGCATCCATCGCCTGAACTTGCATTTCAAGATTCAAGATGTAGTCAGTTGTCTCCTCGAAAAGGGTATCAACCGCCATTTTCCTGCCACCGGGAACTAGACTCCCCAGAATCCTGAGTCTGCTGCCGATTCCGCCATGATCATCATGGCCACCTGTTTTAATGTGAAGATTATTACAAAATCTGGAATTGAGATAGCACATTCTCATCCTCCTCGCTACCTTTAGGCTACGCTTTCGGCGGAAAGAAGAATCTTTCATCTTCATCGTTGCCATTGTCTTTTCTCTGCGCAGGACGCGGAGGTTCAGAGCTCGACTCCAGGCACAACCCTTGACGTCCTTGTTACTAGTGTGCACCAAGAACATATCGGCTACGAATCGAATGGCTCACTGTCGCTGCGTTGTGCTGGAACGCCTCTTCTTGATCTTCTGCAGCTGAGGGAGAAAATGGGTCAAGAAGACTCGAACTCTAGACATGTCCCTGCACTTCCCAGCTTCCATGGCAAGCTGCATGTATGTGGGCTTCTATTTCTCTCCGAGACAGATCCCAAATGGAGGAGACTCGTGAGCAATGAGATATTGAATATTGTATGTATATAGTAATTACAGGGCGGGCCGCGGCCCATCTAGCCAATTTCGTCGTTGATCGCAGCAGAATCACATGAAGGGAGCAGGCGTTATTATGTGAAATCCTATTCACATAAGGAGGTTGCAGCTTCCGCACTGGAGACAGCGTGTTAGTCTGCGGTTTTCGCCTCCGCCTGTTATGGTCAGCCAGGCGTTTTCTGCAACTCCGCTTCACCTCGTCGAATTCTGCAAAAGATGAAAGCTGTGCGCAAACGCCAAATCGACCAGTCCTCGGAAGTCATGGATCCGTTGACTGTTTGAATTATAAATAACATAATAATAAAATATAATAAACGCTGATGTCATAGTTGCCATGTGTCAAGTGAAAACCAGATACCAAACTCCAAGGCTGACATCATCTCCTGACTGGCCAATTAAAAGTTGACAAAATAGCAAATAAAAATATTTTTATTAAAATTTAAAATATTTTTTTAAATTACTCTAAGTCATACTTTGGAAAACAAGGTTTAATTTCTTAAAACTGGCTCAAAAAGCACCAGCTAATAGCAAAGTCAACCAAAGTCAAAAGTGATCGATTACAATATACCTGCTTGAGGCAGGTATAAAAATGTAACTTTTTTTTAAACTTTTTACAATTAAAATAAATTAACTCTATTTTTTAATCTTTTCATTTTGTAAATTTAAAAGATCAACAAACGACAAACAGAATATATAGTAAGTTACAATTATACTCTCCATCTCTTGTAGCGTCATTAACTCTGGAGGAGTTTTTTAAATTGAAAGTATCGGTGCTCAATGATAGGTATATTTTGCAGTCTGGTTTATATGAGGAAGGACATGCTTCTTTAAAGGATACCCCTGGGGTGGTGGAGGGGGATTATCCACTGGACTCTATCCCATCGACTTCCTTGGTAAATCAATCTCTCCCTAGGGTATCTGATGAATCTTTTCCTAAAACATCTTCTGGGGATTCCTGTACTCCGGTGGGGAGGGAGGAGATTAGTGAGGGATTATACTCGTCTACACAGGGGTATTTGGGGCCTTTTGCCCAGCCTGTTGAGTCTGAATCTATTACTGATGTGATCCCTTCCTATAGAGATATTCTCCAGAAGTCCAAACTTCCCGTTTACACGAGTGGCAGAATCATTATTGATAAACCAACTACTGCGGTTTTATCATCCCCGGGGACAATGGGTGAGCAGATCAGTGATCCCAAAGGAAGTATTCGCGGGGGTCTGGACCCTGAATTCTCGCCTCTGAAGACCAGAAACGCCAGAAAAATGAAGGGGGTGTTATCTGATTCTCCACAATTGACTACTCCTTCTTCACATGTCCCTCGGGCCCTTAGAGCGCATAAGGCCCTGGCACGGGGTTTAACATGATCATTCTCTCTATGAATATTCAAGGGGTAGGGGATGCCCAAAAATTGCTAGCCCTCCGTAGAGTGTGTGAGAATATTCAACCAGATATTTTATTGATTCAGGAGACGATGGTGTCTTCTGTAAAGGCAATTGAAGTATTTTCAAAAGTGGTGGGGGGTTGGAATATGAGCCCTGTGGATGCTACTGGGCTTTCGAGGGGTTTGCTGTCAGCGTGGAATACTAAAAAATCTAATTTTGACGTCTACAAATCTGTTGCAGGTATTATTTTGCAGGGAAGGCACTTAAATGGCGTCCAGGAGATTAAAATATTAAATTGTTATGGGCCATATCATAACAGGATTCCTTTTTGGAATCTTATTCGAGCTGGTGGTTTATTGAAGGAAAAAGGATTAATCATCGGGGGTGATCTTAATTTTACATTATCTGCTAGTGAAACTTGGGGAAGTATCCGACAGGATCCAGATGCTGACTTTTTTTACAATCTGTTTCGGGATGAAGGTCTGTTAGATGTGGAGCCATCTGTCATTCGACCTACTTGGCAAAATGGTCGGGGAGGATCGGCTGGTATTGGCAAGCGATTAGATAGATTCATTGTGGATGCGGATTTACTGGAGCAGGTTCATTCTTACAGATCGTGGGTAGTACAGTCAAAGATATCTGATCATTTCCCAATTGCATTCCAATGGGAAATGGAAGGTGAACATATCCTTTATCCATTTAAATTTAATGCGACTTGGCTGGCTATGGATAATTTTGACCTATTTGTGAGATCGACGTGGCGGACTATGGTGGTGGATGATGATCTTCCATCTATGCGGAGATTGGTTCTGAAACTTAGGCTCCTCAAAGCTGCGGTGAAGAATTGGGAAAAGATACAAAAGACTCGTGACTCGGAGGAGTTAGTAATTATCGAATTTGATATTGCTAAAATTTTGATAGACTTTCCGGCGTGTATATGTGATGAGGAGGTCAGTGCTCAGCTGAAATGCCTATCTGAGTCACAGAAATCCATACTGAAGAGGAAAGAGGAGACGGCTCACCAGAAAAGTAGACTAAATTGGAATGAGAGCGGTGACAGTAACACCAAATTTTATCATCAGTTTGCCAATACTAGAAGGATTCATAACCATATCTGGGATTTACAAGCGGAAGATGGGTCTGTCATTTGCAAATAGGGAGATCTTGAAATAGAGGCATTTACATACTTCAATGTTGTTTATAAGAAACAGGAAAACCTGTCTATTGTTGCTCAAATGGAACTTATTATGAAGTACCCGCGGATGTTTGGGGAGCAGGATGGTGAGAGGCTCTATGTACCTATCACCTTGAAAGAAATACATTCCACTCTGAAAGAATTTGAACTCTCAAAGAGTCTTGGGCCCGATGGATGGACTGTAGAATTTTTCCTTCGTTTTTTTGATTTGGTGGGACCCGATCTTCTAGCTATGGTGGAGGAATCTCGGATTCAGGGCAAGGTATGTGGCTCATTGAACTCTACATTTGTGGCATTAATACCTAAATCGGATAAGCCTTCCTCATTTGCAGGATATCGGCCGATCTCTCTATGTAATCTTATATATAAGATTATAACTAAAATCATTGCTACTCGTCTGAAGAAGGGGCTGTCCTTGGGTATTTCTGATGAACAGTTTGATTTCCTTGAAAATCGCCAAATAACGGATGCCATTGCCATTGCACAAGAAACTATACACAGTATTAAGATAAATAATAAGAAAGCTCTGGTATTGAAGTTGGATCTCATTAAAGCTTATGATCAGGTAGACTGGGGTTTTATTCGATTGGTACTTCTGCAGATTGGTATACCTTTGCACACTACAAATTGGATTATGGGATGCGTGAGTTCAACAAATTTCTCTATTCTGGTCAATGGTAATCCCACTCCTTTTTTCTCGGCTACCAGGGGGCTGTGACAGGGCTGCCCGATGTCGTCGTTATTATTTCTGCTTATTGCAGAAGGTTTCAGCAGGATGATAAAGGAATTAACTGAGCATGGTGATATAGTGGGTATCGAGGTGGCAGCTAGAATTTTTATAACACATCTGTTATTTGTGGACGACATCCTTTTATTTGGTGGGGGCTCCCATCGAGAATGGCAGGCTATCAAAAAAGCACTTGATGTTTTCTGTGATGCTTTGGGTATGAGCATTAGTCCGAACAAATCACAATTTTATCATTCAAAGTGGGAACCTGATGAGTTGGAGGTACTACACCAACTTTTTTCATTTGATATTATACCTCTTGAACATGGGTTCAGATACCTGGGATTTTTTCTGAAGCCCAATGATTATAAGATCAGGGACTGGATTTGGATGCTTAAGAGGATTGAGACACGCATTGGTATTTGGGGACATCGTTTCTTATCTATTGGCGGTAGGCTCATATTGACTAAATCAGTCCTGGAAAGCATTCCTGTATATTGGTTCTCCCTATCCTGGATTCCGAGAGCTATTCTTAAATAGATACAGAGCAGATTGACGAGATTCATTTGGTCTGGGTGTAGTGATAAGCCTTCTATCTGCTTGGAAAGATGGGATTTATTGGCAAAGCCTAAAGAATGTGGAGGATGGGGCCTAAAGGACATTGGTGACTTTGGAAGAGCACTAAATGCAAAAAACTTGTGGCAGTGTATATTCGTACCATGCTTGTGGCATCGGGTGATCTCTGCCAAATACATACGGGGATGGCCTATTGCTGAATGGATCAGATTAGGTGCGTATGACCAGAGGAACATCTCCAATGTATGGAGGGCACTGCTGAAGGCGATGCCTATACTGAAACAGTGGTTGGAGTGGCGTCCTGGTGATGGGTAGAGCATAAGGGTGGGAAGAGACCCTATATTGGGAATGGTTGGATCTTTCAGGCTTTCGGATCCACTTTTGACTCATTTGCTTGATAAAAGAGTTTATTTTTTGGCTCAGGCAGCAAATAATTATAATGGTGACAGCTTCACGTGATGGGCGGATGCACAGGAATTAAATCTTACTGGAACTCTGGCTACTGAATGGAATGATTATACATACAAGCTTAGGAACTCCGGTTTAAGTCTAAAACATTGTAAGGATTCTCTGTTCTGGAGTAAGAATGTGAAAACTGGAACTATCACTGCGGCACTGGCATATCAATCTACTGTTTCTTCCACATTCTCGGAATGTATGCCTATATGGTTTAAGGAGGTTTGGCGTTGGAAACTTCCTCTAAAGACGGTGATATTCTCCTGGTTATTGTTGGCTGAACGTATTCTTACTTGGAATATGCTCCAGAGGAAAGGCTTCGAGGGTCCTGGAATTTGCTCGTTATGTCACGATGCTGAGGAAAGTATCAATCATTTGATGATTGATTGCTCATTTTCTGTGTAGGTTTGGCGACATATTGGTCATTTATATGAAATAGATCTTATTTGGCATGGATTACATATTACCCAGGCTTTCAGAAATTGGATAACTGGTGACAGTAAGCTGAGGACTATTCCATTTCACCTGTGTAGATTTATTTGGCTGGCAAGAAACTCCTTTATTTTTAGGAATGTAAATTCTACTCCGCTTCAGATTGTCAATAAGGTACAGAACATATGGAATGAGGGACCCAAGCAGTTCAGGATGCAAAAGTCTCGTATTATTCAGCAACCAGCTTTACTACATGACTTGTCTATAGGCTACTTTGATGGGGCCTCTCAGGATGGTGGTACCAAGTGTGGAGTATGGGCTATACTCATATCGCCTCTTCTGGGCAGATTTAACATAAAGTGGAACTGTGGATTTGGCACCAACCCACGTTCTGAGTTACTTGCATTGTGGAGTATTCTTCACTTTGCTAGATCTTTGGGCATAGATGCAATTCAAATTGCTGGCGACTCCAGGGTTATTGTAGAATGGTTTAATGGCAATTTCCGTTTGGAATCAGTTCTCCTTACCTATTGGATGGATCGTATTTTGCAGCTGAAGAGTCAATTCTTGGAGATCAGCATCTAGCATGTATATAGGGAGATCAATTATGATGCTGATCTCTTATCTAAGCAGGCATTAGCGGGGCCGGTTGGACATTTTTTGGTGGCCCGTGGGGATGGACGTGATCCATCTGCTTTTACCTTTTTGGTTATTATTAGTTTTTTTGGCATAACTGTATGAACTGTATGAACGCATAAGATTGTTATATCTTATGGTTCATAATGGGTTAACATATCTGTGGTGTATTATGTAATGGTAATTACATAATATGCCATGGTAGATTCCTGATGGGTTGTGATATATGTAATATTGATAAACCACATACTGGAAACAGGGTTTTATGGGTAGAAGTTAGAAACTATCTAGTAAGTGGATGTGAGTACTGATATGGACAAGTGTTGACAAGTCGTCCTTATGTAATTATCTGGTAATACCTTTTTTATATATCAAATATATAAGATCTTTTTTTATGAAAAAAAAAAAAAAAAACAAGCACAATCATTCGATAAAAATGATATAGCTATTAGGGGTATACCTTTTCAGAATTTATTTTATGAAATTCGTTTTAAAAATTTAATCTCAAAATGAAAATTTCACTTTACAATACAATATTATAACAGGCAATAATTTAAAATTTGGACGACGTAGTAAAGTTGGATGTATCTGTCAAATCTTAAAAAACACGATTCATAGTTATCAAATGGATTTCCCGCTGTGATCCATCTCATTATTTGTATGTTTGAAAACTCTTGATCTAAATTGTTTATTATGTACGACCCCAAATTATTAATCTAAATTGATTTATGAGATGACCCGCATGTTATGCAAATGACAGTAACATATATGTGGTTTTGGACATTTTTTTTTAAACATATTTTTTGGATTATGAAATTCATTGTATCTTTATTAAGGTGTATGTTATGCCAATGATAGTAACATACATTTTTAAATTATGAAATTCATTATATTTTTAAATTATGAAATTCATTATCTTTTTGAAATTATATATATTAAATATGAAATTCATTATATTTATTAAATTATATATATATATTTTTTCCGAGAGAAAAAAAAGCTGATTTTTATTAATCATGATTTGCATAATAAAAATATAGTATGTGATGTTCTTCCTATAAGCAGCTTTACATACATGTTCTTACATCTATTCTGATGTAACTATTCCTCCCTTCCGGGATCTGAAGAGACCAGACTAGTCCTAGAAAGACTGTCTTAATGGCTGAAAAAAAACCATTTAGGCCTGCTTCCTGAAACAAAAACTGTACCATTCATCGAATTGTACATAGACTGATCAGCTGAAAATTGTTTCCATCGTGTGCATGATAACTGTTGTGAGCTATGCTTTCAAAAAAATTATATGTTTCGAATTTACAGAAGATTTTAAAGTGAAGGATTTATAAAAGGCCTGTGCGGAAATTCCGTGGCCTTGGAGTCCTTTGTTTCCAAAATTTTCCATTCACCCCATTGCAATGTCAGACCCTTCTTCGAGAGCTTGTTCGCCTCCTTATTTCGCTCCCTATATACATGAGTGAAAGAGATTGATTCAAAGAATGAGAGAGAATGGGTTGTCTCTTCATATAATGCATCTAGAGAAGCAATTCTACATTTCTGTATCTTATTCATCCAGTTTATAACCACCATTGAGTCACCATAAACTTGTAACTATCTGCAATTTCTTTCAATGGCAAAATAGAGAAGTAATTTTAATGTCATGAGTTCTGCAAAGTTGTTGGTTCCAGTTCCCAGGCCCAAAGAAATTTGTAAATAATGACTCTGGTTTAGATATAAGCATGCACCTCCTCCACATGTCGAGTTTTTGGAGGCGCCACCGAAAAAGGCCCAGGGTGTGTTTCTGTTCACTAGTTCAAGGGCTACAATTCTTGGTGGAGGTGTGTTTTTTGCTTGGGGAAAGTATGAGATTATATCCATTCCCCTTCTTGCTACTTCTTCAGGAGAGCTGGCTTTTTCTTGGAAAATGGCTTTATTCCTAGCCAGCGATAGTCCCCAAATGTGGATGAGTGGTAGGGATTTTATCTGGGTTGTTTGAAGGGATGATGACCAATCCTTCCATGCCTCTTCAACTGTGCTGCCTTTCTAACTGAAGGTTGTGGATGTGAGAGATTTTGAATGTTCCTAGACCTGTTTGGAGAAGACGCAGTGCAAGAAGAGATGATTTGAATTTTCCTCGGCATCTTTGCAGAGGCTACACCATCCTGGGCCTACTATCTGTCTTTTCTGAAGATTCTCCCATGTTGATATTTTGTTTGCAAGAACACACCATGTAAAGATTTTTGCGTTCAGCGGGCATTTTGTCTTCCAAATCCCTTTCTGCCACCACTTTTGTCTCTCTTGGAGGAGTTGAGAACAGAGATGTTGATAGCCAATCTTTGGGGTGTATATCCTGAATTGAGCTTTTTCCCAGATCAATTCATCTTCTCTATTAGTGATTCGAATGTGAGAGGATTGCAGTGCTAGAGTGTACTGATCCCAAAGGTTTACCCATTGTTCTGGGATCTCCAAGTCTTGACTCTTCCTCCAACCATGATGCCATATGTTGGTTGAAGTAGGATCTGCAATTTGATTTAAATGGTAGCATCCCTTTTGATGAATACGATGAATTAAAGGTTGGGGAAGAATGTGATTTTGGGCACTACCTGGCCAGGGGTCAGCCCCTATTCTGACTTTTGTTCCATCCCCTACCTTCCACACCAATCCTTCTGAGATGATTGAGAACGAGTGGTACAGAGCTTTCCAAATAATGGATCCAGATGGTGGCTTCATGGATCCCATTTCCCCGATCCAATCTAGAATCGGGGTTGGGGATATGTATTTTTGGGTTATGACTTATGCCCACAGACTTTGAGTTGAGATGAGTCTCCATCCTAGTTTTACTGCTAGAGCTTTTGCAAAGAAGGGGGTGTTCTTGATTCCCCATCCTCCCAGAGCTTTTGGTCGAGCAATTTGATTCCATTTTATCCATGGAAGAACCTTTTGATCTTTCTTTCCCGACCATAGAAAGTTTGAGCAAATTCTTCTAGATTTCTTCAAGATTGATTTGGGGATCCATGCTAGTGCCATCCAGTAGACTGGAATTGCTTCCAAAACTGATTTGATCAGAACTAATTTGCCTGCTCTTGAAAGCCACCTATTGCACCAATTGTTGATTCTGACTTCTAGTTTAGCTAGCAACCAGTTCCAGTCCTCCTTTTTGTAGCAGTCAGGTTTGATTCTGAATCCTAGGTATTTTATTCCATCCTCCAGAGAGGACTATTGATATGGGAAAAGAGCCTATAAAGATCTCTGCATGTCTTTCTCCAGATTTAATGCTGTCAAGGAGGATTTTTGAAGGTTTATTTGCATATCTGTAGCTTTACAAAAGAGTGTTAGGATTTCTGAGAGCCTTTCTTCCTCTCTTTTAGAGTCCTTGCAAAAGATGAGGATGTCATCCACAAATAAAAGATGTGATATGCTCGTTGATGAGGTTATTCGGAGGCCTTCGAACAAGCCTCTTCTCTTTGCATCTAGTATAGCTCTGCTTAATCCTTCTGCAACTAACAGGAAGAGCAGGGGGGATAATGGACATCCTTGTCTTAGGCCCCTTTTAGCATGGAAGAAAGGGGAAGTTGCTCCATTTATAAGGACTACAAAAGAGGTTGTTGTTATGGATGCAAAAATCCATTTTATGAAAGGGTAGTTTAAGCCTAGGTGTGTGAGCAGGAGTTTGAGGTAAAGCCAGCTTACTCTATCAAAGGCCTTTGAGAGATCAATTTTCAGGATCGCCACCTTTGATTTTTTTTTTGCACTGTGAATTCCCTCCTGAGCAACCCCTATGGCTTCATGTATTTGGCGATCTTCCAAGAATCCAAATTGTTCTTTGGAGATGATTTTTGAGAGGACCTTTCGGAATCTTTGTGCAATAATTTTTGTGACCACCTTGTAGGTTAAGTTGCACAAAGAGATAGGTCTGTAGTCTTCCAAAGATTTTGGAGAGTCTTTTTTTGGGATTAGGGTTAAGAAAGTTGTATTCAGGGGAGGATGGAGGACACCATTTTACCTTGTTTCCTCTACCAACTATAGTAAGTCTAGGCCTATTTAGTCATATCCTGCTATGAAAAATTCTACTGTCCACCCATCTAGCCCTGGGTTTTTGTCTTTTTGAAAGCTATGTAGGGTTTCTTTTAATTCCTCCTCTGACACTTCTTCCATTAACTCCAGGTTGTCTTTCTCATTTATGCTTCCCGAGAAAAACTGAGAAATTTGGATTACTTCTGCAATAGTTGTTTGGTGGTCCTCTTTAAAAATGCTTTCGAAAAATTTCTTCCCTGTGTCAGCTAGATCTTCAAAAGTGTTTACTGACTCATTATTTTCGTTCTTTAGCTCCCAAATAGTTTTTTGTTGCTTCCTGCCTTTTGCAAAGGCCTGGAATTATTTGGTGTTGTCATCTCCACATTCCATCCAAATTGCTCTGCTTTTTAATCTCAGAACCTCCTATCTTTCTAATAAAAATTTTGTTCTTGAGGCTTCTAGTGAGAAGAGTTTCTCTCTATCATCCCGAGTAAGGAAACCTCCCCCTTCTTTGTTTTGAAGGTCCTTAAAATCCCGCTCAATTTGGATGATGTGTTGATCATCTTGCAACTTCTTGTTTATTGCCCATTCCTAAAGAAGTTTTTTTATTCTTGTTAGGTTTTGAGTGAAATGAATGGCTGCCCTAGTGCCATTTTCGACCTGATATGGGATCCAATGTGAATTGATAAGTTGTACTACTTCTTCATGCTTAAGCCATGCAGAGCAGACCTTGAAAGGGCTAGTCAGGTTTTTTGGTTGCTTCCTAATTTACAGGCAAATGGGTAGGTGGTCTGAGTCCGCTCCTGAATCCTCCCATTGCTTGAACATGAGGTCTGTCTCCAATAGTTCTTCAGATATCAAAAATTTGTCTAGCCTTTTGGCTATGCTTTCTTCTCCCAGGTGTCGGTTTGACCAAGTTGGTTTTAGGGTTTGTGGGTCTAAGTCGATCAATTTGGAGTCCATCAACAGATTATGGAAATAGGAGGCTAGGGGATTAGTTCGTGCTTTTGGCCCCCAAACTTCATGGGCTCCGAGAGTGAAATTGAGATCCCCCCCTATAATCAAGTTTCTTTCCTTTACAAACCCTGCTATTTTGAAAGAGTCCCAAAACTCTGCTCTATTTGAGTAAGGCCCATAGATATTTACAATAGTTAGGGTTGTGTTTGTTTCTGTCAAGCAAAGGGGGTTCCCAGCCCAATTGGGGAGCCCCAAGAGTTTGTGCATTGAATGCTTGTTTTCTTCCATCCAATTGCTAGACCTCTAGAGTGGCCGATGGCACTTTGCACTATGAAAGATTATTGCGGAAGAAGGGATGTTAAACTAGTTTCAACTTCCAGCTCTTGTCCCATAGTTTCTTGTAGAAGAATGACTTTTGGTGATAGAACCTCCATCATCCTTTTTAGGGCAAGATTTTTCTGGGTGCTTGCCAGACCCCTACAGTTTAGAGAGACAAATTTCATTTTGGCACCCCATATGGGGTTTTCACTACTCTAAGCACCCCAAATATGGTTGTTTGTCTGCCACTTTCCTGATCCCTGAGCGCCATGCTCTGGGCCGTCGAGAGGTGAGATGGTCTTCCTCTCCCTTTGCCTTTGGATGTGGTCCTGGGATTTACCCCAAGTCCTTTTGTAGGGATTTTTGGTTTTAGAGGGATTGGAACATCCCTTGAACGAAGGTGGAAATGGATAGAGGAGGACTGTGTGAGCAAGTCATTTTTTATGCTGGAAGGTGAGGCTACGTGGTTTGTAGTGGAGATGCTTTTGAGTGTGGGGGAGGAGGTGCAACTTTTTGGGTGAGGGGGACTGTTTATGAAAGGGGTAGGCAAAGATTTTTCCTCATTCAAAGATAAAACATTCAAGTGTTTGGTAAGGGAAGAAGAGCTCATACCCGGTAGGGGAGATGCAATCGGACGTTGTTCCATCTGTTGAGGAAGCCCTTCTGCTGCTGCTGCTCCCGCTCTTTCCGATTGATCCGGTGGTTGTTCTGTGGCCTCCGACCTAAGAGGATCTTCGTTTAAATCTGTGTTCAGATCAGTTTCTTTGGAGCTTGGGGCCTCTGATCGCCTAACCCACTTCCTTCTTCCGGTTGTTGAGGGAACAAAGTTTGGGCAGTTTCTTGCCAAGTGTCTTGTTTCATGACATTTGTGGCATCGAAGCAGGAGCCCTTCCTAGTCCAACAACTATTTTTTTATCTTGGTTTTCCAAACCAAATTAAAGGATTCCGGAAGACTGGTTCTAATGTTTAAAGAGACTAGGATCTTGGCTACCTTTCTGATTTTCATCTAGTGAAATGAGAGGTCTGCTTCAATTAAAGTCCCCAACGCCTTCCCAATGTCACTAAGTGAGGCCAGGTTCCAAAATTCCCATGGTAGTCCTAGCAGGCGAACCCAGACTGGTATTGAATCCAGTTGCTCTGTTTCTGCATCGAACAAGGGGGTCCATCGCTTTAGCTGGAAAGGGGTTTTCCCATATGTCCATACTTTGCTGTGTATGAGGTCTGCATCCTCTCTACATCTGAAACGGAAGCCGAACCAGCCCTTTGCAAGCGGAGTAATATCCGGGCCTTCACCTTGAAGCCCTGTCCAATTTTTCCTGACCCATTCCTCCATTTTCCCTAGGGTGGGGTTTCTTCCTCTGATTTTCCCGACTAGGGCTAATCCTTCCATTTCCAGAGGTTCTTCCATGGAGATGCTGACTCCACAAATTAGGTTAAAATCTCTTCTAGAGGGATTTAAACAGTGATTCTTTCATTTCTTGGATTTGATTTGGGTTTCCTCTGCGCTTCTTTCAGAATGTCTGCCTTCGTGTTCTAGGGTGGAGGTCTCGTTCAAGTTTTCATCCAACTGTTCAGCAGCTTCTCCTGTGGGCGCTGCCTGTAACACTAAAGGATCTATTCCCCTGTTTGGGGTTCCTTCTAGGTGCTGTGGTTCCTCCTGGGGAAGTTCGATGAAATGGGTTTTTGTAGCTGTGCTCGAAGGTTGGTTGGAGTGGAATAATGAGTACGGGGCTCCTCCTATGGCCGGGTTTAATGGACGTGCTGCAAACAAACCTAACAGCTCTTCATCAGGCAGAGAAACCAGAACCCTACTCTCGGTTCTAGCTGTCAATTTTTCCAGCGTGTTTTGTACTGTGTCTGGGGACTGTACTTTGGTACTTTCCGGTGATGTGAAGATGTTGAGCCCTTGCCATGGGTCATCCGAGTAGTCTACCATGTCTATCAATAACCCAGACCCTGCTCCTGGCTCCATTACCGGATTCTTCCTGTTCCACCTATTGTTCCACCCGCGACAGGTTTCCTGAAAAGATTAAAAAACTAAAAAACCATTGTCCTCTGTGGCACCCCCATGGGCTCCCTCCTTAGGGCTCTCGCCTGATTCCTCCGCAGGGTCGCATGGCCGCAGACCGCCTCCCCCATTCCTTATGAAATTATATGTGTGTGTGGGGGGGGGGGGAGGGGGGGGTGTATTAATTATTTTTTATATAATTATTTTTTTAAGCTCATCTATAATTTTGGAAAGTTATGTGTAACATACCTACAAATTAAAAATAAATATTTTTATTTATTTGAGAAAAACATTATGTTAAAATTATTTTAAAGTTTTTAGGATCAAGTAGGAAGGACGACTGTAATTGAATATTTATTTATTTTAATATTAAAATAGAAGTGATACCTATCCAAATGAGACTATTGAAATAGTGTTTACTGACCCACTAGGAGGAATGAGCAGCTGTAGAAGGCTGGTTGATGAGTGGCAGTACTAGCATTTCACTTTCTAATGATTGCATGAAGCAAAATCTCTAAAAGTGTGGTCATGTTCCCCGAGAGGGGGAACTGAGTAGGTGACTCATTTAATTCCAAAACTAACCCAAAGACTTAGGCAATCTTATAAATATTATCAAATTGAGCACAAGACTCACTACACGATGAGTGCACAAAGTTGAGGGACCTTTTAGATGCAGTTCTAGTGTGAAGTCAATCACTCTTGATCCATAAAATAGAAATCATCCCAAGCAATCCCGACCCTGCCAAACCTAGTCCCAAGGATGCCAACATGCATGCCAATTAGGACAGTACACAAAAACGCGCTCCTGTTTTACCTTACAAAAACGCACTCTTGTTTTACCTTGC
>LPNX011087167.1:447970-564937 GCA_001517045.1 Pseudotsuga menziesii | reverse complement strand
TCCCTTCTTTCACAGCTCTCAACTTAAACCAAACAAACTGTTCAAACAGGAAGACAGGGTAAGAAGAAGAAGGTACCCTAGTGCCCAGGAGTTCTTGAGAGAGAACATACATCTGCTCTTTTTCCTTCTACATAAACTGGAACTTTTTCAGCTCCCTTAAATTTCTCTGTAGCTCTTCCTCTTGAAGTCTCTGGGTCATACGTTCTTCTGCCCATTTCTCCTCCAGTCTCCTGATAATATTTTTATGCTCAGTAAGGGAAATTATCCCTCCTTGGTATTCCTCCACCTAGCTCTTCCATTTTATTACCTCCATTCTCAGAATTGAGACTTCTGTTGTAAGGTTCAGGATTTCTTCTTCATGATGCTCCTCCTTGTCAGAATCTAGGTCGATGAAGTTTTGAAGGGGATCAATCCACACCTTGTCGCCTGATGTGCCACATTGGACACCCTGCACATCTGAAGCTATCTCGGGGGGTGCTAGTTCTTGTGTGACAACAACCTTTTCTAGACTCTCTTCAGCAACAACATCCACCACTCTTGGAGACACTGGTTCTTGTGTAACAACATCCTCTTTCTGGGGTTCTCTCATGGCAATTTTGGTAGCTGACTATGAGGACATTGGTTCTTGTGGAGAAACTTCCTCCTAAATTTTAATTCCATTTTCTACCTGATTATCAGCTTCTATCTCAGCCAGAGGATGCGAGGCTATTGGTTCTTGTGTGACAGAGCCCTGTTCTTCTTTTTCCTCCTGTTGCTGAGATTGGATGTCTTCTTTAGTATGCAGCTGCTCCTCAAGGATTTCAGTGTCACCTGAGGATTCTGTTTAAACTTGTTCATCTTCACTCATATCAGGAATGACATCCACTTCAGGGTTATTTTCTTGTTGCATTTCAAGAGTCCCTATTGCAACCTTCAAGGATGTTGGTTCTTGTGTGACAACATCTTGGCTCACTTCTTCATCTCCTTGCTGTTGTGGCTCCTCTTCTATGATTTCTATGTCATGGTACAATTCTGGTGTCGTAGTATAGAATTATTTATTAAACTCTAGAGTGCCCTCAATCCCTAGTTCTCCTCTCATCTGGTTAGCCACTTGGACAAGCACATTCAAGGATGTTGGTTCTTGTGTGACAGCACCCTGTTCAATCCCATCATTGCCTTGCTATTGTGGTTCCATTTCTATAATTTCTGTGTCATGGGAGGACTCTGGGGTCATAGTGCAATCTTCATCCCCACAATCAGGAATAACTTCATCCCTCGGTTCCTTTATCCCAGAGTTAGTGGCAACTTCAGCAAGAATATTTAAATATGTGGGTTCTTGTGTGACAGCATCTTCTTTCTCTGCAACTTCCTCTATTGTAGGTGCAGACTGTTGTGTTGTAAAGGCACGAATTACAATCTTGTGGCCTACTTCCTTAAAGATTTATCCATGGGTGGGATAGACCACTCTTTCTTCCTCATTGCCAGGCTCGGTAGGATTTGGTCCCTCTAATTGATCCGCAGCCTCCACCAATGTGTGCAGCTTCCTTTCACCCTGTTTTCTGCACGCTTCTTTCCAATTTTCCAATTCCCTTTTAAGTGTTTGGACTTCCTCTTTTAATAGCCTATTTTCGAATAGAAGTCCTTCAATTTGGGGTTCTTCTTCAACTGGCCCCTGTGGGGCATCAATTGGCCTGGGTTCAAGAATGGGGAACTCAATTTGTGCTTCAAAGGTTGCCCATCTTTTCCTTGCTGCTTCTGCTGCTGCAACTGACCTGGTTCTTTTCCTTCTTATTGGTGGAGATATCTTAATTTCATCCTTTGATATCTTCCTTTTTCTTTGTGGTGCTGGAGTTTCTGGATTCATAGCTGAGGTAGAAGGAATGTTCCTAGTTCCAGCATTTTCTTGTTCCTCAGGCTGTTCTTCCTCAATCAAAGTTCCTCCCCACTCGGGTGAGGATTCAATGGTCACCATCTCAGTATTTTCTTCTGTTGCCATGGCTCTGTCATCTTCAGGTTCAATTGTCGTAGCATCTAATGTTGCTCCAATTTCACCCTCTGCTGTCAGAGCTACCCTGTTATTTAGTTCTTCGACATGGTTTTTATGTACATCTTCTCTCAATTGTTCTACTTATGCCCCTGGTTGATCCTCTGATCCAGTCTCATCTCCCCCCCCCACAACTATATTGGAGGGGCTTCGATCCTCCTATTGTGCTTCATTTCCCCCCAAATGTGGATGGACCTGCTCTTCTTCTATTGGGATACCGGGAAAAGGAGCGGGTTCCTAAACTTGAGTTGTAAATTGCTCCCAAGTTATATTGTGTTGAGCAAGGGTCCTTAATATGATTAATTTAATGAGGCCATGGTGGGTCAGGGAGGCAAGTGGATGTTTGGAAACTCGAACAAACCCCACCATATGATACAAATCATTGAGCAAATAATATGGAATATTTAACAGAACCCTGTGATGGAGATGAGATAGTAAAGGGAATTTAGAATTATAGACGATTTGGTACCTACCTTCACAGGTGATATATTTCTTGAGAAAAACAACGACTTGATTCCATGGCTGTGGCAATGACTATAATACTATCCCCATTTTTGTCGTTTGAACCTGCTCCCCCTCTATTAGAAAGTCCTGTACTGCTGCAGTAGTGGGGACTCGACGTCCAAACCAAGCCCTTCCCACCTGAGGAATACCAGTGACCTCAGCCATAATGGCTTTAGAAACTTCAATGCGCAATCCCCAAACCTCTGAGTGAGTTTCTATGAGGTTTAGAGAAAATTGTAAGGCTGCTTCAGGGTGAAATCCATTCAGACGTTCAAAAAATTCCGTCCAACCGGCAGCTTGAAAGATAGCGAAGACTGCAGCGTTTCTCCTGAGCTCTTGTTTGTTTGAAGGTTCATAATGAGCCGGAATCCCCATGTTTTTTACTTCATAATTAGTTTGCGGTTCAACAGATTATAGACTTCGACAATGGAGGTTACAACACAGAGTATGCATGGACTGCTGAGAGGAGAGTTACGAAAATTTGGAAAGTTTTAGTGCACCAGATTATTTGAAATTTTATTCCGAATTGGGAAAGGTGGCGGTTATTAGGTAGCATAATTAGTCTTTACGTCGCACAGGCAGAGAGTTAAATGGGCATAAAAAGGGAGGTATGACTGACATTGTTCAATCATATTGATACTTAATCAAGTGGTTAATCAAAGCCATACCTTCGAAAATGTGCGTTGGATGTCCTTCGGAGAATAATAGAATGTGTGGTTGCAGACATTGCGGAAGCCGAACTTGTGCGCTATGCAGTCATTAAATACAATCATTGTTACAGAGGTACTGCAATAATTCTTTCCTTCGATGAAGCAAAAACCATCGTGTCAAAATGGTCAGAAATATGAGAAATATCACATTATGGATAATATTGCCGGCATGAGGAATTGGAGCCATATCTAGAGGAGTTGATGGCATGTAAAAAAATTTGCTAATAACACAAGAGTCACAGCCGCAGGTCATAAAGAAATCGAAGCAGAGACGTGGCCGTCAATGCTAGAAAAATCAACTAAATATAGCAAAGTTGCAGCTGCCAGAAAAGATGTCGCAGCCGCCGAAAAAGATGTCATAGCTGCCAGAAGAGATGTCACGGCTGCTGAAAAAAAAAGGGAAGAAAAATGTTAAGCGGACAGAAAGTGATTGCACTGGAGCGATGGGAAACGGGTTTTATGGTCAAAAGTGAAACGGGTCACAGCGTGTGGGAATGGAAGAAGGCATAGTTTCATGATGCGGCGGCTGCCAGAAATGGTGTTGCACCCATCAGAAAATGGTGTCGCAGCTGCCGGAAAAGGTGTTGCAGCTGCCAGAAAATGGGTGTCGCAGCTGCCGAAAAATGGGTGTCGCAGCTGCTAGAAAAGGTGTCGCAGCTGCGACAAATTTATTTAAGGGAAAAGAAAAAAAATTGTGGAGCGGGAAGGCATAGAAAAATGACTTTCGGTCAACAGGCCCGATCTGACCCTCATCCTTGGGTGCTTCCTTGCAAATTTTAGAAAAACAACAGAAAAAAAAAAGAAGATAAAGTGCAAAAAGAAAAGATAACATAACGAAAAAAAAACCAGCAATTATTTATGTACAATGATTCATGCACGATTTATAGTGATTAATTAAAGATTAACAGAGTCAGAGAGAAATTCCTGCCCTTGTGCTTGCTGGTAATCTGGATTAGCGGCAATTTGCGAGATAAATGCATCCTTTGAAATTGGTTTATGGTACAGTCGCAGCCTATGACCATTAGCAAATAATGGTACGCAGTTTTCATCAATAGTTACCAGGCGGAATGTGTCGTTATCTGTTAGAATAATCCGTCAGGATTATTGTAAATAAATAATAAATAGGAATATGAATAGATAGGAAGGCGAAAAGGCTGGTAATCAACCGCCTCATTGTAATCTATAAATTAATGTTTTAGCCATGAATAGAAATTGAATCGGGAGTTATACCTAACATTATCAAATACCCTGTCTACTAGGTATGGGCCCAGCCATCTTGTGCGTATTTTTCCCTTGAAATCTCTTTTGAATCTGGAATCGTATAATAGTGCCTAGTCTCTCTCACAGAAGACCTTCTTTTTAATGAATCGGTCATGCCAATTGGATCTCTGTTGTTGAATTAACACTGTCTAGTCCACTACAGCTAACCGATTCTCGTCCAGTTCATTCAATTGATTCAATCTTATTTTCTGGGATTTAGTTACATCCAGGTTTACTTTAGTGGCCATCTTTAGGGTCTTGATTTCAAATTCAATTGGGAAGATGGCACTTTTTCCATACACTAAATTGTAAGGAGATAAACCTGTGGTGTTACGCCAAGTGGTGCGATATGCCCACAGTGCTTCCGGAAGCCTGTCAGCCCAATCTCTACGATGGCTCTTAACTGTCTTGGTAAGGATGGCTTCAATAACTTTATTAGTGCTTTCCACTTGGCCATTGGCTTGGGGATGGTAAGGTGAAGCTACCCTATGCTGAACATGATACTTCCGTAGCAGAGCTTCAAATTGATGTGACATAAACTGCGGTCCCCCATCAGTAACTATTTCCTTAGGTACCCCAAAATGGGTAAAGATTTCACTGTATACAAAGTCGATCACAGCCTAGTCATTAGCTTTCGCCAAAGCTACAGCTTCTACCCATTTGGTCATATAATCGGTACAGAACAAGATGTAAGCTTTATGTTTGGAATGAGGGCTGATAGGGCCAATGAAATCCAGAGCCCATCTATCAAATGGTTCAATTATTGATTGAGGTTGCAAAGGCATTTGATCTAATCTGTTGGGCCGACCCATCCTTTGGCAGCTATCACAGGACTGAACATATCTTTTTGCATCCCTGAAAAGAGTTGGAAAATAGTAACCCATCCTCAACACTTTGTGTCCTGTCCTTCTGTCTGCAAAGTGTCCCCCACAAGGTTCATCATGGCAGGCCTTTAGTATATGAAAGAATTCATATTCCCTTACGCATCTTCTGATTTCAAGATTAGGACCTATGTAAAAGAGATGACCGTTTACCCAACAATACCTAGCACTTTGCTGGATGATTTTTCTCTTTTCTCTTTTAGACATATGTGCTGGAAGCTTTCCTGCAACCAAGTAATTAGCAAAATCTGCATACCAAGGGGAATGAGTTGAAACTATGAATAAATGTTCATCTGGAAAAGAGTCCTCAACAGGGAAATTATCATCACTGTTAGTGAAACAAGATAAAAAATCAGCGACAATATTTTCTTTTCCAGGTTTATCTATGATGGTAATATCAAATTCCTGTAATAATAAGAGCCATCTAGTCACTCTGGAATTAGTGACGGGTTTGTTCATTAGATATTTAATGGCAGACTGGTCATTGTGCACAAATGTGGGATACCCAGTAATGTAGTGTCGAAATTTGTTAATGGAGTAGAAAATAGCTAAGAATTCCTTCTCGGTGACAGTATAATTAAATTCAGAAAGGGATAAGTTTTTACTAATATAATAAATTGCATAAGGTACTTGACCATCCTGCTGTCCTAAAACTGCTCCAATAGTGATATCAGAAGCATCTGAAGAAATGTGAAAGGGTAGGGTCCAATTGGGCCCTCTTAAGATAGGAGCTATGGATAGCTTCTGCTTAAGCTTAACAAACATTATCTGGCATGCTTCACTCCAAACAAACTGCACATCCTTCCTTAACAATGAAAATAAAGGAGAAGCAAGTTTGGAAAATTTTTCTATAAATCTTCGGTAGTATCAAGCAAGTCCCAGAAAACTTCGCACCTCTTTTTGAGTTGCAGGAGTAGGTATATTTTTTATCACCTTGATTTTTGAGGGGTCCACTTGAATGCCATCAACAGAGATGAAGTTCCCCAATACTACTCCTTCACTCATCATCATATGGCACTTTTCAGTGCTTAAAGAGAGTTGGGTTTGTTCACAGCGAGTTAAAACTTTTTTTTTAATTTTCCAATGCTTCTTCAAAATCCTTGCCATAAGGAGTGAAATCATCCATAAAAATTTCCATACTGTCATTAACTAATTCAGAAAATATGCTGATTACAGCTCTTTGAAATGTTGCTGGTGCATTACCGTAAACCAAAGGGAAGCACTCTGTAAGTAAACGTTCCCCACGGACAAGTGAAGGTAGTTTTATCTTGGTCTTCGGGAGCAATCCGAATCTGATTGTACCCGCTAAACCCATCCAGGAAGGAGAAGAACTTCTTCCCTGATAGGGTGTCGAGTACTTGATCAATAAAGGGCAAGGGAAAGTGGTCTTTTTGTGTGGCTTTTTTTAGCTCCCTATAGTCGACACAGACTCTCCATTTACCATTTTTCTTGGGTACAATTATGAGCGGGAGACCCACTCGTTGTCTGAAATAGGATATATAAATCCTGCTTCCAAAAGTTTCTGAATTTCTTCCTTCACTATGTCCCTAATATTGGGGTTCATTCGTCGTTGAGGCTGGCACACAGGCCGAGAGTCGCTTTTAATATAAATATGATGGGTGCATAGGTTAGAGGGAATACCCCTCATGTCCGTATACTCCCAGGTGAATGCCCCCTTGTGTTATTTCAAGATACTGATAAGGCGCTTCTGTTCATCTAAGGAGAGGCTGGGCTAATATTCAAGGTTTTTCTAGACTCTATCTCAATGGGAATACTTTTCAAATTTTTCAATACTGAGACTATGTGTGTGTCACCGACTAGTGCTTCTTCTGTGAGATTTTCTTGTTCTTCCTTACCCAGAGCAATGTTTAGGATTTGATAAACTTCTTTATTGACTGAGGTGGGTTCATTGATGAAGTTATTAATGGAATCGTCTTCAGTTTC
This sequence comes from Pseudotsuga menziesii, assembly GCA_001517045.1. Classification (NCBI taxonomy): domain Eukaryota; kingdom Viridiplantae; phylum Streptophyta; class Pinopsida; order Pinales; family Pinaceae; genus Pseudotsuga; species Pseudotsuga menziesii. The sequence goes on along the minus strand of LPNX011087167.1, from coordinate 557,615 downwards.
ATCTTTAAAAGTTAAGGCTTTCCCTATAGTTAATAATGGCTTAACGCCCTCCTCCTCCTCTGGTTCCATGCAAAAATAAGTTTCAGCTTCTAGACTCGGTCGAGCTGGAGGATAGAGAGTGAGGTTCTTAGTCTCAGTGCCATCGGATATGGCCATAGACCCAGATCATTAGCTGATGCAAGCATTAGCTATGGCAAACCAAGGCCTTCCCAGGATCAATGGGTGTCCTCCCAGCTGCGACTTAGGTTGTAAAACCAAGAAGTCAGCATGATACTCCCAATAGTCAATTGAGATCATGAAATCATGCAGAATTCCTTTAGGTTTAATGGTGGATCCATCTGCTAGTTCTAAAACAGTGGGGGTCGGCCTAAGATTAGTGAGACCAAGTTTTCTTACAATCTCAATTGTCATGACATTAATCGCTGCTGCTAAATCTACTAGTACGTTGGGTATCTGTGTATGCCCAATTTGCACAGTGACAGTGGGATTCCTAGGGTCGTCATACTTGGCCAATAGGGTTTTTCTTGTTATTAATGCAGATAATTTCCCTATGATGTGGACAGTGGGAGGATCTCTGGGCTTCCTCCCTGGTTTCTTTGTGCACAGGTGCTGAACAGTTCTAGCATAGATAGGTACGTCTTGAAGAGCTTGAAGAAGGGGGGTTTTAACATAAATATTCTTTAACTCTCCTAAAAGGTTAAACTGAGGTTGTCCCCCTGTCCTTGGTAGCATTAATCTCTCGGGATACGGTGGTTGCCTAATCAGTTGGGTAGGCTATGTATCGCTAGATTTATCATTTTGTGTTTCAGCCGTCCCATTTGTGGGATGTTCAGCATCTTCAATAATGGGGGTTGTATTGGATAGATGCTGTGGATTCACCCCTTCTTCATGTACAGAGGGTGGAACATCTTTTATGATCACAGGCTCTACTATTTTCCCTGACCGTAAACGAATATCATTGCAAGGCATAGGAGAAAGGGAGTAGGAAAGCATGTTGACAGTCTCAAATTGATGGACTGTTTTATTGTTTGGGTTAGGATTAGGTTGAGCAGGTAGCTGAGGTCGTATCGGTACATTAGGGGCATAATTGTTCTGCAACTGCAGCTGCGACTGCTGATGAGGGTATTGAGGATATTGAGGATATTTAGGATATTGAGGAGGATATGGTGGCTATTGATGTGGAGGTTGTTGAGGAAACTGGTTCCCTGGATGGAAATTCCTCCATCTAGGAGACCAAGAAGTAGGTTGGTGTGGTGGCTGTGTCCAGGGATTCCATGAGTTATAATTTTTTATTGAAGGTTGAGAAGGGTTCCACTGAGAATAAGTTGAAGGGAATTGTGTATTCACATTTTGCATATTATTCCAATTGCTCATATTATTCAAAAATGGAAACGAGTCCGAGGTCATACCTTGGTTTTGAGGCTGCCAAGGTTTCTTTTGTGCAATGAAGTAGGCCGGTTCCACCTCTGGAGTTGATGCCTACAGAACAGCCTTCACTTGGGGAAGTGAGGGGCATTCTTTTGTGTCATGGTTCAGCTTGCAAAGCTACCACACCTCTACCTTGTCAAGCGGGCACTCCCTCAGAGGGTGGTTCTTTGTACATCGAAGGCAGAACACACCTTGTGTGAGGTCCTCTACTGCCTGTTTTTTATTTTCCCTCAGGACGTCGATTTTCGAGGAGATAGAGCTCATCATTTATGTTTTAAAATTTTCAAGGAGGTTTCCTATCTCTGCACTGGTGGATCCTCCATTAGATGACTTCTGATTTCTGTGGAAGACATCGCGTTCTAGCTTATCCCGTTTGTCTCGCCTGTTATTCCTGGAAGATCCCCTGGAGTACCTTTTTCATAATTCCACAATCTTTTTGAAAGATTTCTTGGAGATATCCCCCTTTCCTAACAGGTTTAACATATCTAGGCAATCATCCCTAATCCTGCAAAGTAGGATTATCTTGAGCACATCTAACCCCATGTTCGTTTGTCCAACTCTTTGCACATTGTATAAGAGCCTTTCTACAAAATCTTCCAGACTCTCGTCTTCCTTCTACACCATTTTGAACAATTCTTCTCTTTTGTCTTTGGTGTTGCAATATTCTTGATATTTCTCCAGGAACACCTATTTCATCCTGTCCCAATTAGTGACAGTTCGACCTCCTAAGCTCATGAACCAGCGTAATGCATTGTCCTTCAGAGTGGTAGGGAAGAGCTTCAGCTTTTGTGCATCGGTGACATAGTCGTAGCTACGACAGAGGATATCAAACTCGAAAATAAATTCGTCTGGGTCCTCTACTGCTTTTCCATGGAAGCGAGGCAACACCGATGGTGATATATTTTTCATAGGGGCTGTCCCTTCTGGCTGATGAATCGGGAATTGAAGTGTAGCCACCGTTCCTTCAAGCAGGGAATGATTTTCATGATGATGGTTTTCCCCCATTGCCTCTTCCTTGTTAGATTCATGTCTGTTACTCATTCCTTCTTCTGTTTTCTTTTCTTCTTTTCTCTCTTCGTTCGTTCCTTCTTTCCTCTCCTCGTTCTTTTCTTCGTTCTTCTCCTCGTTCTTTTCTTCGTTCTTTTCTTCATTCTTCTCCTCGTTCTTTTCTTCATTCTTCCACTAATCAGCAATCTTCTGGTGGAATTGTGTCCACTCTTCTTCAATTACAACCTTCCCATAAATGTGGTAGATCGGGCTTCTACCTGCAGGTCCGGTTGTACTAGCTTTGTCCTCTCCTGCAGGGATATTTGAGGAAGTCACAGCTGCTCGTGTGTTCTCCACTATGGACCCTGACACTGGTGCCCTAGGATCAGCAAGGATTCTTCTAATAGGCATTTCTTGATGGAAAGCCCTGGTAGATGAATCAGTTATGTCAACAAGATCGTCAATGAATGTCCTTCTGCCCAATTGTGGACTTCGACCGCGACCTAGACCACCTGCACTGTTAGTATTTTGTGGGGTTTTGGGAGTCGAAAGATGATCACGCTTTACCCCTCTTGTATTCATGCCACCCAAATCATTACAACGAAAAATGGAAAAGACTGAATAGAAACAATTACAGAATGCAACTAATGATGGTGTTTAATCTTTATCCTTCCCTGGAAACAACGCCAAAATGTCGGGCACCCAATATGCAAGTGAATTACAACTAACATACAGAGTGTACAATATTTATTATCAACCCAGGGAAGTCTTGTATTTCAAGGATAACATGCACAGTATATGCTTAAACATGAAATTACTGTAATTGAACAATACTATCCTCTATTCGGCTATGCTCATCCCAGGAATCTAATTAATCTAGTTACCTTCTAAGGAATGCGATCACAATTACCTTCTGCTATGTCTTGATCTAAGAGATAAAAGTCACATCTAAATTACAATTGCAGATAAAGGGAAATCCTGTTCACACCACTTAATGATTAACTCAAATATCTAATTTGATTGTCCTAGGAATCCAAACACATAAATTGAATATTGATCTAGGAATTCAAAATACAGAAATTGAGTTCAGCTGTTCTAGGAAATTGAAGTACAGGAATGAAATTCTGTAATCATAAAAATAAGAGACAAGCTGCAAAGATTCATGGAAACGACAACTAAAATATCTAAGGATGAACATAGCTGTTACAGTTACCACATGAATTGCATAAGAAATAATTACCTACTCAGTTGACTGTCACACTATGCCACTACAGGTATCCAAGGAATGCAATCACGACACACTGTAAATCGACACTTGTTATAGCTTCCTATGAAGAAATAAAATCAACATAACATCATACAACATAATAATTGAAAATGCCTAATTTAACTCAGTGATCCCTGTGGAAGGTGGGCCCAGCCTTCACACAGAGATGCTGGCTGAACACACGTAAAAACCTTTATATCATAAGTAACTCCTTGTATTAAAAGACAGAGTGATTACACAATTCCTCCTCACAGCTAATACAATGAATTGATTATATGTTCAGCCACCCCTAGCTCAAAACAGTTCTCCATATTTATACAATGTAAATCATAACATCCTATCCTATTATGGGGCAGCCATGAGGATCCCTGATCTTCAGGCGCCCTAAATGACAACAGTTGTTACAAACATGGCAGGATGAAAAATAGGAAACATAGGAAAGCTGTTAATCGCCCCAGGAGTGATGATATATTCAAATTACGGCTACACACAAGCAGCAACGCACTGTTGACCTCGAAGTCTGATGCATTCTATTACAACTACCTTGACACAACTTTGTCGAGGATATTGTACTGGAACCACATCCCTTGGGTGATGATAAGATGGATGGGGATCAACTTGAGCGATGAATTCCCATCCTTTTCATAGCCTATTCAGCCCAATCTTCCTACAGTCCATATATCTCAAAATACCTTTATAAACCATCATATGTTAGCACATTGAGAGATACGAAGCATTAATTATCATAATCATAAGTATTAATAAAATAAAACAATGACCAATCATACCTTGGTGGTTTGAAGAGTAGAGTGGGGGTAAAACATTTATTTGGCATGCTCAATGGGGTAGGATAGAACAAGGAGAGGTAATTAAGGGTGGTCAAAAGAGGCCATTTCTGGGCCCAACATCTACATGGCCTCTTTGACTACTTGGTCCTTTGAAGATCCAATATGCACTCCTAAAATCTACTTCAAACACAAGTATTAAAAATGGAAAAGGTTTTCCACAAATTCAATCCAGACCATCACCAAAAAGACCAGAAACTCTACATACTTGATAACAGTTTACATGGATCTCCACAGCCCCTTGGAACTTCCCATTTTCAACTATGGGGTTGTCGGCTACCTTGATATCTAGAGCCCGAGTGAGAGATCCAGGCCCCCATTTTCTTGGATTGCATTTTTCCATGAGATAAAACACAGAAAAATTGGAATGGAGACATGAAGAAATCAAGGGCAGAGAGCCATTATGCTTTTGCTTCCTTGGAAAACTGTAACCCAAATGGTTTGATACAAGGCAGGATAGAGCCATCTTGCTCATGCTTCTTCCACAAATTCATTTGTACATCATAAGAACAATGGATGGATGTAAATGCTCTTCACAAATTGTATTTTTCATTCTCGCTTGCAGCCAAGAAAGAAAGAAGTGGATATGTGAACCAAAACCAGGAGAAACAAATCATGTGCAAATGTGAGGTTGTTAATTGTGTGGTATCCTCCATTACTCCTAAAGCTCCCCACACCATTTAGATAGGCGCTTTTCTCCTCACCGACAACATGCAATGCATCAAAGCTTTGAAGGTGTTGGAGATGATATACAACGTCGTTCTGTTGGCTCACGTGGACTATAGAGAACCCCAATGATCGATACATTTGCATTTCCATAACTATCTTTGTCACATAGATGTAAAACTACTTATTCAAGCACTATCCACATTACAATGTACATTGACACGTTAGTCTCATAAATGAATTCCCATACGATGAAAACTGTAAAGATGCAGCACTATAAAATAAACCTTCAACATAATTAGTATAAGGTCTATTGAAGTTTTCCAAGCCTTAGTTTTAGATTACTCAATAAAGGAAGCTATAGGTTGTCTAACATCCATTCCATTTTGAATCATGTAGTTCAGGATTAAGTAGTAAAGGAATCCAACAAAGCAGGAAACATTCGACACTGCAAGTCGTGGATGTGCAATTTATCTCTCTCATTCTCGTCACACAACCACAAAAAGAAACCCAACCTATGTTGAAATTTCAATGCCTGTGAGTCTAACCTGAGGCCTCCTCCAACTTACGCATAACTCCTTTTGTATAGTACAAAGGAAACATTGGGCACAAATAAGTTGTGTGCAATTCTATTCATGTAAGGGAATTGGCATACAGAAAATAGTTAATAGCAGTACATTAAAAATGTTTCATGAGATGAATACTGTCAAACCTATGTATAGATTTGATCCATATATGGATGACTTTTATTTTATCAAGTATGTACAGATTACATTTCCTTATCATAAAAATAGCAATCATAAATTTATAAAAAGTTAACTAGAGTGGATATTGACCATAACATTACGGGTTTAATGTATGATTTGACAGCATCAAGAACGACAAACTATTTCACAGATGCAATGGACATCAAGAACGAAAAACTATTTTGCAGATGCAATGGTTTGTAAGACTTAAACCTTTGTAAGAGCAAGGCGATGCACTAAAGTTGTGCAGGAAGATGGTTCAAGGTGGTGCAAGAAGGGAGGAAGGCGATGCACTTTACTTTGCAATATTCATATTAATGCAATAGTTTGTAAATTTTAAAACTTTGTTCAACAAAGGCGATGCACTTAGCCTGTGCAGGAAGGCGATTCAAGGCGATACGGGAGGGAGGAGGGCAGTTCACAAAGGTGAAGGAAAGGCGGTTTGGAAGTAGTGATGATAGTTTTCTAGGACGACATTGCAGTGGCAATAGCAGGTGGCCATAGGTGGTATATGCAATTAATTGGGACTTGACACCATGTATTAAAATGCATTAAAAAACTTTTTCTTTCCCAAGAATCCCGTTGTCGGCAGGGAAATAAGACCTCAATTCCATCACCCAATAAGATGATAGATAAATGAACTTGAAACAATGGAAAACATTATAAATTCTAGTGTGTAATGTAAAACGTTTTGAAAACGGTACAAAATTTTTAGTCAACGAAGAAAGTAATTTCTATTCAATGGGCAATCGAATACAATATACACTGCCTCTTGACAAGTATAATAAACACACAAACAAAAAATCTAAATTAGTTTACATTAATACACACAATGTTGTGAATTTTTATTGGTTTCTTTTTTTATTTTGGTCTGTTTTTGCTTTCCATTTCTCATGTTGTTAGTTGTGGGTGCAGTGAACACGAGTTTGTTTTCTTCGCCAGTTTGAGTGCAGTGAAGGCAGGGCTGTTTTCTTTGGAAGGTTGTGTGCAGTGAAGGATAAGGTTGTTTCCTTTGGGAGTTCGTCTATTCAAACTTGTAATTACTCTTAGGCCTTTGCTTACTCAAATAGAATGTCCATATTAGCATATAATTTCAGCTTTAGCTCCAACGCCCCAACAGAATTCTCTCACTTGAGATCCCTGGCAATGTCCTCGCTCAATATCACAGAGTGCATTGTTAAAGTGGGCTACAAAACCCTAACAACTTTCTAGCCTTGATGGAAGGGACCAATATTTGCACCTACAATTCTTTGATTGTCATAGTAAATGTAGCCTTCCATCTTATAGTAATATATGTCAATTCTGCAATTAGGTTTCCTGGTCATGAGGTTCAACTCCATCCTCGAATTCAAAATTCTTTCATTACGACTCAGCGTCTAGTAGGACAAATATTCTACATAGTATCTTGGCTAGTGGGGATGCAGCACCAACCATGTTATAAATACAAGAACCCCACCCACAATCAGCAGGTCCAGAATCGCAAATCACAAGTACACTATCATGCACTTGGTACGAGTGGTTCTGCTAGTCAATTTTTTGACGAGATCTCCAGATATAGGTTTTTGTGACGACATTGAAGTATGGTTCTTGAAATATGGCTATGGCAGGGGATTTTTCAAGTAGAAAGTATAGCATCTATAGAGATAGAATAAATTACTTGTTCACAACGAGATCATATATGAACCACGTTGATATGGATTGAATGGACATGGCCTAGTTCTCTGACATCAGCAGCACCTCGCTGGATTTGGAAAGCTCCTATAGTAACATCTTGACCCGACTGGGGTTGTTGGACAAGGTAAACAACATATCCATGCAATTAGAGAAAGTAGAATATGCCAATATTATATATGTATATGCCAATATTATATATGTATAAATTATTTGGTTCAAATGGATTAGCATTGCCGAGCTTCGGCATTGGCACTTGGCTCTGTAGTGGAAGGAGACTTCAGATTTCATAGGCCTTGTTAGCTATGGAAGTGGGCATTGATGAGTTTAGAGATAATTTTTCTATCCCAGTATGGTATTTTAAAAAACCTCTTTATGCCAGCTCATATATTAACACTTCGATATGCAACATATAAAGCCTGGAATCGCATGGCCAGGGAAAACCTTACATATGGCAACATGCATATTATGTGAAAATGTCTCTATATGAATCCAATGGTTACAATGAACTTTGTAAATGTTTATATGGTGACATCATATATTGATGGCTTTACTGTCTCTCGCATCAAATCTAGATCTAGGTCTAGGGAGGAGCGAGCCTCCATAGTTCCAGGTCCAATAGGCCCCATAGTAGCAAGTTGAAATATGCTTTCACCATAGGTTGATCTTGAACTCCAAGTTGCAATAATGAGTTAGAACCAATTGTGTGACAAGGAGACACCTATCCTTCACCGTGAAAGAGGAGCAAACACAAATTTGCACTTACCCTTTACCGCGTAAGATGAGCACCATAACCACATACATATATTTTGATTTTTAGTTTTTTGTGATTATTCAAATAGATGGATAGTCATCCGTGAGGAACAAGCTTGAAACCCCCCCAAGGTCGGGTGAGTCCCACGTCGGGATAAACATGCTTGCTTTCTTATTGGAAAAGAAAGGACATATTGGCCAATGGTTTCTTTCAAGATGGATGATCTGATTCTACATTTTATTAGTTTGTTGGGTAAAGTAATCTCCCATCTTCTTCATTTCTTCTTTCAGGATGATTAAGGGATCAGGAGCCAGTTCTATAGAAGAGATAGTCTTTTTATGCTCAGGTTTGGCTCTTGGCTGGCTGATGATATCTGGCTTTCCTGATAGTTAAAGCATTACATGTATGCAATAAACAGCTTAGTGTTACAACTTATTGCAATGATAGCATTCAATCATAATAGTACACCCATTTATATATGCTTATAAACTAGTGATTACACTTGTTAAGAGTAATGGACATCATACTAGTTTAGCTATCACATATTATCCATAACTACACTCTTACTATCATATGATGGTACCTTGACTTCAAGTCAATCTTGGAGAAAAAACCTTGGCTCCTGTATTTCAATGATGGAACATGTGGTATTGATGAGAGCTAATAGGCTCATTGGATCATAAGACCCAATAATACAGCTCAAAAAGGCAGTTAATAAGGAAGGGTTGTTACGAAAGGCCGTATGGTAGGGAAGGAGAAGCTTCATGTTCATAAAACCACTTCCCTTTTAAGTAGCATGTCCAACAGCACGAGCGAAAGGTCCACCGGCAGCAGATACAGAGCCATTGGATGCAAAAGTGGTATGGTTTATCTATGTATGTGGTGTACCATTCAATGTTCTTCACTACCCCTATTGGCATGATATGGTTGTGGCCATCAACAAGGGCCCTAAATGATACAAGATTCCGGGGTATGAGAAATCTAGAACTGTGTTACTAGAAAAGGAAAAGGCCAAATTCCAAAAATCTCTCCTACGTGGACGGAAGTGGAGGAACCGTAGTATCTCACACTTGAACAAATGTGAGAAACCAATGTTTGAGAAAGAAATGTTCTTGGTGTGTTGGCTAGTGGTACAATGTTTCTTGCAGCGCATTACTCCTCATCAATTACTGCATTTTCCAAAAACATTAGAAAAGCAGAAATAAGGAAGAGTATGCAACTTACATAGCCAAAATGAGAAGATAATGGGCATGGATTGGAATTAGTTAGATCTATTTTTATAGAACTAGGGTTTCTTCCTTTTCTTTGGAGATGGTGAGAGAATGTATTCCAATAGTGTGAGAAGCGCAACGTTTAAGCTCTTTCCATCAATTGAACATTTGACCAATCAATATCAGTTCTTTTTTCTCACATTAGAGTTGTAAAATGGTAGTTTCTGTCTTGATGGGGTTCGTTCCATGAGAGGTCCCCTCTCGTTGTACTTCTACTTTCAGGTCATTCAACGTGGAAGAGAATTGATGCACAGTTTAGAAGTTTAGCAAAATGGTTAAATGTAAAAGATACTAAAATGAAAAGAAGGTATGTATTTCATTTTAATATGGTGTTCTTTGGATAAACATTTTTAAGATTTAATATTTGTCTATTCCATGCAGAGCTATTTTGTTTTGTGGTGTTCTTTGGATAAACATTTTTAAGATAATATTTGTCTATTCCATGTGAAGTTATTTTTTTTCTTGAGATTTATCCTTATTCTCAGCAACAATGTTTGAAACAAATCTCTATGTGTACAACAATGAAAAATCTCGAGATTTGATAAAGTTATAGCAAGTTTTTGACATGAGATTTTGAGAAAAAAATTTAAATACGAGTTGTTTAAACATTAAATAATTTGGATTTTTCCCCAGTTAAGATGATTGGAATCTTACAATACAATATCATATTCTGATTAAGATATATTTGAAATCCAGTATCACCATTTATTTTGGATTTACAATTCATAATCAATTTCAACAGTCTGAAATTGACTTAGCTATTTTAGATTTGGTTGTTTCTTTTGATGATGATGAAGATGATAACGAGGGTGATTATATCCTAAACTTGCAAGTCGTACACTTAAGTTCTATATAGTAAAATGCCAAAGACAAAGAAAAAAACAAAAACTACGTTAGCAAATGATAGCTAACATGTTAAGAAAAAAATAAAATTAAAATTGAACTAGGCTAATCAAAACTTTAGAAACTAGACAAATTGATACTATATGTCTAAGGACCTAAAAAAACATTAGGATCGAGATTATGGCAATTAAATACTCAATGGAGGAGAAATGGATATAATTAAACAATGATGAACAATTTAAAATTAAATTATTGTAATGTTTTTTTTAAAAGAATTTTCATGTTTCTTAATAGTTTAGTTTAGGTGTATGATTTGTTATTAAAGATTCTTATTTTTAGAGAAGTGAGATGCATTCTATAATTTAGTATGATGATGATGTGGAATCTTTGTGCTTAGTGTAACATGGAGTATAAGTCAATTCAATATAATATTTAACAATAAATAAAAATAATATATATAATAAGAAAAAATACCAAGCATTAATACACACATCAATGTAACCCTCAATTATGATTTCTATCATATATTTCATAGATCTAGAGTTAAGATAGGAAAAAGTAAAGTGGATACATAAAATATATGACTTGTATTAATATCGTGATGTCAAATAAGAGCTAGTTTTGTGTGCCACATTGTGTTGATATAGTGTCCCATCTTGGATGGTATAGTGTTGATATAGTGTCCCATCAGATGGGTGTCAAGACCGCCTTCCTCAACGGAGTGATAGAGGAGGAGGTGTATATTGAGCAACCAGAGGGGTTTGATGTGGAGAATACGGAGACGCATGTATGCAGACTGCATCGATCTCTTTACGGGATCAAGCAGGAACCCCGAGCATGGTACTCGAGGATTGACAACTATCTACAGGAGATGGCATTTCAGCGGAGTGAGGCTGACCACAACCTCTACTTCTTGACAGGTGAGGTGCCTCTCATACTAGTCTTATATGTGGTTGATCTCTTTTTGACAGGAGATGAGAGGCTGATTGGAGACTGTAAGTCCAACCTTGCAATAGAGTTTGAGATGAAAGACCTTGGGTTGATGCATTACTTTTTGGGCTTGGAGGTTTGGTAAAGAGATGGATGCTTCTTCATCGGACAGGGGAAGTATGCAGTAGAGATCCTGAAGAGATTCAGGATGGAGGACTACAAACCTATGGCCATACCTCTAGTTTCCAACTGGAGGAATATTGATGCATCAGGATCAGATGGATTTGATCCTACCATGTATCGTCAACTTATCGGATCGCTTATGTATCTGGTCAACACTCGACCAGACATCAGCTTTGCAGTCAAATCTTTTAGTCAGTTCATGGTGGACCCTCAAAGAGTGCATTGGATGGCTGCGAAGCACATACTTCGCTGCATCAAAATGGATTGGTTTATGAGTGCAGGAGGAGTGTATAGTTAGCAGGTTTCACAGATGTTGACTGGACAGGATGTGTAGAGGACCAGAAGAGTACTTCAGGTTGTTTTTTCAGCATTGGATCAGGGGTTGTCTCTTGGTTTAGTAGGAAGCAGAAGTCAGTTGCATTAAGCTCGGCAGAGGCTGAGTACATGGCAGCCAGCATGGCTGCTTGTGAGGGTATGTGGCTGAGGAAGTTACTTGCAGGGTTGTTTAAGTGTGAGCTAGAGGTTACAGCAGTTCACTGTGACAATCAGAGTGGCATCATGCTATCTGAGAATCTAGTCTTCCATGACCGGAGCAAACACATAGACATCAGATACCACTTCTTGAGAGATTGTGTTCAAAGGGGAACCATTCGGTTGGAGTACAGATAGATGAGCAGGAGGCGGACATTTTCACCAAGGCACTTTGTAGACAGAGTTTTGTGAAGTTCAGGGATAAGTTGGGGTTGCTACCAAATCCCTTCCTCATTGAGAGGGAGTGTTAAACTAGTAGCAACAAGGAAGGTCTTCCTGCATGCATGTGTTCTTGCATGTAGAAGACTTAAGTTAGGAAACCAATTGTATTTAATTTACTTTTCCTATGTTTACTTTGGAAAATAAATTAAAGTGATCTAAATTAACTCTAGTGAACCACTAGTTAAAGTGAAAGTGAAATTAGGGTTTTTGCTTTATCACTAGTTTTAAAGTGAAAACTTGAAATTAGGGTTTTCGCTTTACCTAAATTTATAAAAGAGAGATCAATTGGTGGAGAGAACACACACTTGTATTCTGATAAAGACAAGATACAGATGATAAGGAGAGAAAGTCAGACAGAGGATTTAGCTAAGAAGACCGAGGAGCGAGCAGCAGGATCATCGAGCTTTGTATAGTTGGGTTGTACACTCACACAGGAGGGTGTTGAGGTTTAGCTGGGATTTTCCCAGTGATTCTGTCGGGTACTGCATTCGCCAGGTTTGGGTGAGTTTGCAGTGATTGTAAAAGTTCCATATTTTCTCATAATAAAATCTATATCTCACTGCTGCACCAGTTTTCCCATCTTGGGTTTTTCCAAGGGTATCCATACCCAAAATAATAGTGTCAATATTGTGATGTGATGTTGTGAGTTATTTCTCAGTTTTATATTCCGTTGCATACTGTAAAAGATATTCATGTGTGGTTATCAGTTAATATTTTGCATGCACTATTTAGCCCTAGTTGAATATTAAAGGAAAATTTACAGAATCTTTGTGCTTAGTGTAACATGGAGCTTAATTCAATTCAATATAATATTTAACAATAAATAAATAATAATATATATAATAAGAAAAAAATACCAAGCATTAATACACACATCAATGTAACTCTCAATTATTATTTCTATCATATATTTCATAGATCTAGAGTTAAGCTAGGAAAAAGTAAAGTGGCTACATCAAATATATGACTTGTATTAATATCATGATGTCAAATAAGAGCTAGTTTGGCGTTCCACATTGTGTTGATAAAGCGTCCCATCTTGGACAGTATAGTCTATGAAACCCATAGCGGCGAGTTTATGTATGACAAACTTGTGTGTGGAATTATATTTTGTAGACTTGATTTGGGTCACCTGACCAATATGAGTATATATGTGTGTGGTAGTATATTATAGTATATATCTTAGACAAAATTTTGATTATGCACAGGTTATGTGGATGTTTCATTTTCTACATATGACCAATGGCTTGGTGCATAGCTTGGTTAACCATTGATGATTGTGATATAGGGAACCATGGATGATCTTTGTTGTGTGGAGCATATAGTCGATCATGGTTTTATTAATGATACATGTATTGTATGGTTATGTATACTTACATTGTAATGAGTCGGAGATTTGGTAGGGGACTTGATTACTTTCCAACATGAATGTTCAAATAAGAAATGTTTGCGGAAGTCACACATACATCTTGTAAAATGTAATTATGTTCATTTCTTTATGAATTGAATTTGATTCTTTTGGTTTTTTTTTGCATACTAACCTAATCTTGTAAATCTTACCATTCGAGTTTTGAAATTGATTATGAATTCTCAATCCAATACGAATGGTGATAGCCAATATTCACTTAGTTGTTTTAAATTTGGTCATGAATTCACTTATTGACTATGAAACTTGTTAAAAACGTGCATATTTTGAATCCAAGGGCTACATTAGTTTGGGTCAAATCACTAATCACAATGGCACACATATTTTGTTAGGTCTTGTTTGTCAAGGTTGTACCATTTTTTGTAGTATTTCATATTAATCAAATTGTTGCATCTTTTTTTATAGTATTTCATGTTAAAGAAAAACATATGGTGAAATTGTTATATAGAGTTTTTTTCTTGAAGTTTAATTGTCTAAAAAACATAGGTCTGAGAATTAGTCCTTAACTCGAACCAAACTCTTCATGGCTACAACTTTTTACAAATAAAGAAAATAATAATGTCCGAAACATTACCACCAGGTGGCTCTTGTAATTTATATGTTTGAAAAGTCTTCATATAAATTGTTTATTATGTACGACCCAACATTATTAATCTAAATTGAATTGATTTGACGGATGGGTCATATCACAAACTAATGAAAATGCGGCTCTCTTAAAACGACTGTGTGTTCACACACAGCGTTTTTGTGTCGAAAAAAGCACAGCAATTCCCAGAGTCCCACTGTCCCAGTTCAATCAATAGGAAAATTAGGGTTACCTTTAAATCTTTTTGCAACGTTCGAATTTCGGTTGATGCCATTGACAGGTAGACATATGTGATGTTGGGGAAGGGAGACTATATCATGTGCGAATAGAGATGAAGAAAGAGAGCGGCGTATTAGTGAAGCTAACGCGAGCCCTGGAATCTCTTCCACTGCATATAATAGTAACATATAATTTTTAAATTATGGAATTTATTATATTTTTAAAATTATATATATTTTTTGTGTGTGTGGATGGATGGTGTGGTGTACTAATGTAATTTATATTTTTATTAAATAGTTAAGGCAATAAAAAGTTATAGTGAGAATAAGAGGCTTCTATATTTTAGTATCTTTTATATATATGTGTTAAAATAAAATAAATTAAAAATAGTAAATAATATTATTTAAAAAAAAAAATAGATATTTGGTATCTCACTCTCATATATTTATTTGAAGTTTTGTTGGTTTTACACTTTAAACCATAAAATCGTGTTCAAAACCTAAATCCAAAGCATCCATGTCAACGAATATGTGGGTGAGTGGAAGTTGTCGGGAAAAAACATTGAACTTAAAACTAGCAATTGTACCTAGGGGTACAATAAAAGAACGCCGTGTTGTAATGTAAGGAAGGAGATGTGGATATATATAACAAGAAAGACAATTTGAAGTGTTGAACCACAAATTTTAGTAAAAAAAATGTTATGGTTGATACAATAATTAAAAAAATTATATTCTTCACATAATTGGCCATTACATTATCAGAATTTCAAAAGTAATCATGAAATTTTTCTCTCATCGAAATGACAATGAATTGTTAGTTTTTGTAGTTTATTGTAGACGCAAAAAATTTATGCATCTATGCACTAAATAAATTTAAATTATTCATTAATGATAAAGGTTAGGGAGTAAAATATTATTTCGAGATAAACTTTGCACAAATAAGGATAAATGATTTTGATAAAAGTTGCTTGCAGTCAAAGGTGAAGTAAGTGAATATCCGTTATAATTGAACATGCGGGCTATGGTTATGATGAAAAAGAAGGCTTCTGTTTGTCCACCTATCAAGTGTAAGCATGGAAACCTTTGATGCTAAGACCATAATCAAAACGCTCATGGTTAGATGCTCACTACTCCTCACTCCACAACCCACTCCTCTCCGGCGTCAAAAAATACTATCAATAAGTAGTAAAAATATAAAACAAATTTTAAAGTAAAACAAATATTAATTTAAATTTATATAAAACAAAATCCATAAATAAAACTAATTTATTTAAAAATATGAAAATATTAATTTAATTTTTTATGTTTTACAATGAACTTTCTTAATCTAATTATAACCATATAAAAAAAAGTTTTCAAATAAAACTATTTTATTTATAAATATTAAAAATATAAATTTAATTTTTATGATTTATGATGAACATTCTTAATATAATTATATGAGAAGAATAAAACATTATTTTAAAATTTATATTTTTACTACTTATTGATAGTATTTTTTGACGCCGGAGAGGAGTGGGTTGTGGAGTGAAGAGTAGTGAGCATCTAACCATGAGCGTTTTGATTATGGTCTTAGCATCAAAGGTTTCCATGCTTACACCTGATAGGTGGACAAACAGAAGCCTTCTTTTTCATCATAACCATAGCCTGCATGTTCAATTATAACGGATATTCACTTACTTCACCTTTGACTGCAAGCAACTTTTATCAAAATCATTTATCCTTATTTGTGCAAAGTTTATCTCGAAATAATATTTTACTCCCTAACCTTTATCATTAATGAATAATTTAAATTTATTTAGTGCATAGATGCATAAATTTTTTGCGTCTACAATAAACTACAAAAACTAACAATTCATTGTCATTTCGATGAGAGAAAAATTTCATGATTACTTTTGAAATTCTGATAATGTAATGGCCAATTATGTGAAGAATATAATTTTTTTAATTATTGTATCAACCATAACATTTTTTTTACTAAAATTTGTGGTTCAACACTTCAAATTGCCTTTCTTGTTATATATGTCCACATCTCCTTCCTTACATTACAACACGGCGTTCTTTTATTGTACCCCTAGGTACAATTGCTAGTTCTTTTATGATAAATAATAATATTAATATATATATTTAATGTAATGTACTTTAATGTTGTTAATAATATTTAATTTTATGTATTAGTGATATAATATTAAAGCATAAGAGAGCTCTTATCAATAAGTAGTAAAAATATAAAACAAATTTTTAAGTAAAAATAATTAATTTATAAATAAAAAAATATTAATCTAATTTTATATAAAACAAAATCCATAAATAAAACTAATTTATTTATAAATATAAAAATATTAATTTAATTTTGTATGATTTATAATTAACTTCTTAATATAATTATAACCATATAAAACAATTTTTTTGAAATAAAACTAATTTATTTATAAATATAAAAAAATTTAATTTAATTAAGTAAAACTAATATATTTATAAATATAGAAATATTAATTTAATTTTATATAAAACAAAATCCATAAATAAAACTAATTTATTTATAAATATAAAAATTTTAATTTAATTCTTTATGATATATTTATAATTTATAATGAACTATCTTAATATAATTATAACCATATAAAACAAAATCCTTAAATAAAACTATTTTATTTATAAATATATAAAATATTAATTTAATTTTTATGATTTATGATGAAGATTCCTAATATAATTATATAAAAAGAATAAAACATTATTTTAAAATTTTATGTATTTAAAATTTTATTTTTTATTATAAAAAATATTCAAATAATTATATAAGAAGAATAAAACATTATATTAAAAAAAAAAAATTATAATTATAAAAAAAATTAATTTAATTAATTAAGTAAAACTAATTTATTTATAAATATATAAATATTAATTTATTTTTATATAAAACAAAATCCAATGTTTGTGATACGTCCCATAATCCAAATATTAATCCAATTTTATAATGATGCGTCTCATAATGTTTGTGTCTGATACGTGGGTTGTGGACACATCCCCTCAGTTGGAAATGTCCTGTTTCCTAGCTTAAAATCAACAATCCCTTGGAAAATTAAAATCAATACTTTGTGCAACTGTATTACCAAGTTGTTTGGCTGCCAATTCAGATGCTGTAAGGCTGTAACAAAGACATGTTGCAAATAAGAGAACCTGGCCAAGAGGATTAAAAGAAACTGCAACAAGGGTCAAAACCTGTTGTGGACATTTTAATATTATCTCTTTTAATGTTTTCCTACTTGGATCTTTACTTGTTATTGAATGCAAATAGTCACTCAGATATGGTAGCTCTCATTGTAATTATGAGGACTATTTTTATCATGTTTGAAGATTCCAGATTAGGTTCAGATAAGTCTCTCAATTATGTTCACTCACAACCCTTGTTAAAAGCTGAAACTGGAATCGTCTCTAACTTGGGATCATGATGAAATAAGCCCCCCTGCATAGTCTCTCTTATTCATTATACCTGCAACTTTTGTGTTGATATGGAATTAACACAATGGTCAGTTATTGCGAGATTTATCTTCACATCCCATGCATAACTTGCACAAAGCACTTCAACTAAACGAGAGCTTCCAGATTTCAACTTTTAAAAAGAGGTATGACTTATTAAATTTTCTTCCAACTATTCCAAGTATACATATACATATTTGTGAGCATAAAAACAAGAATACAGAAGCAGTGAACATCAAAACCAGAATAAAAAAGCAGGGCAACCATCCACTTGGATACCCTTAGCAGTGGGGCAACCGGCCAAAGCACAGTGCTCCCCAGCTGCTCCCCACCAGTTTATGGATGCGTTGTCAAGACCCAATGCAAAGTATAGCAGTATATCCATAAAGGCCAAACTAGCATCCAGGGCTGCAGAGAGCACATAATTGTAGCGCTGCCACCAAGACTTGTGATATTTGAAGATAAAATAGTTGAAGATGGTCCCAACGGTGATCCAGGAACTGCGGTGGCAGGAGGCATCATGGCAGCAAATCCCAACATAACTGGCATGTTGATCAAAGGAATCCACTTGACATTTGGAAAGGCCTTGTGTGCCAACCACACTAAAACTGGAGCAGCTGCACCACCTAAGAAGAACCAATTTAACTGGGGATACACTCCAAGCTTTCCAAAAATCCTCTTGGGCCCAACCAAACCCCATATGACTGAAACATCAAAGAATACATGATCACCGGGACATGTCCATGGGCTATTTGCAGCCAAAAGATCTGTCTGGCATATATATTTCACTGACCCCAACATCCACCATGCAACTCCCAGGTTGACTGTTCCAGCGACTATTGTGCCTATAAACTGCATTTTATTCACAAGAGGTCAATCAACACAACATGATGCAAAACAACATTCTACAAATAATAAATTGGCTAGAGGAAATTCATTTTGGTTTTCTCAAAAATTGAATACCCTGTTTTCGACTAAGAATTCTAGTGTGTATCTATATAGTATGTCTGGGAGGTTTCAAATAAGCAACACCGATGCTTTTGTCAATTTGCCAGAATGCTCAATAATGTGTTTAAACATTTATAAACTACAGAGTGTTAAAACCTAACACCAGTTCTTTTGGCCAATAAATAAACTCTTAATTTTTCTGCAATTAGATCTTCAATAAAAATCCACTAGTTTTCTGGAGCAATTAGTTGCCTCAATTAACATTTACTTAGATTAAGCATTAACTATTTCTCAGTTTATAATTTTATAGTTTTCCACAGTCAAACAACATTACCTAACACTAATTTCCTTCCAAGTGAAGACAAAATAGGCACCCCTATGTTTACTGTCTACTACTACTGTGTTGTTATCTGCTTTCAATCATATATCATATCTCCATGTATATTGTATTCAATTTCACACATTACTTATGCTTAAGATTATATTATTTCCCAATGGAGTGTTAAATGCTATTACAATAGCAGAGTAGTAAATACAAAACTTGATGCTCATTCTCATCAGCTGGGTAAGTGACCAGCCATCAGAATCAGTATTATATATATACAACTTTGGGGGAGAGTGACTATTTTGAAATATAGCATTGCATACCTGTACAAGGAACATAGAGCGAGGTGGGATTTTCATGTAATGACCAAGCTTGAAGTCTTGCAAGAAAGAAACTGCCTGGCTCATACTCATGTAGCCATAGAACTTGAAGCAAACATTGGCAATGGGCTTCCCAGGAAGGATATATCCCATTAGGTATTCAGTGATAATGTTCAAGCCTGGTGTCTGTGCCAAACAGAAGAAAATAAAGTATAAGAAGAAAAACAATTGTAAAGTTCCTACTACAAAACAATCAATAGAATCTCATCTCTACCAAACTGAAAATCAATGGACTTACCTGATTAGTAGTGGCAGTGATGATACTTATCGGAAGAGGGANAAGAGTGAAAAATGAAGCAAGAGCACAGGCAAAGAGTAAGCCCCACCATGGTAGCTGCACCTCTTCTTTGTAAAATTCACAAAGTGCAAATGCAACAGCTAAAGTCCCGCACAAGAGAACGTAGAACCACCATTGTGGGATATCTGGGTACTTGCGTATCAATTTAATATGAATATCAGGCCGATTGCTTTTGGATGCTGCCACAGTACACTCCCATATATCCCTGCACCATAACAAAGCATGTTAGGCCATTTAAACTAACATCCAGAATTGATGGCCTTGCAACAAAGGCAGTAATGGAAAGCAAATCAATACAAGAACCATAACTTACTTCCCATAGAACAGAAAGACACGGGTAATGGTAGAAGCAATGGTAGCAAATCCAAACCCATAAGTCGGTGCAAAAAACAAACTTAGATGTATTTGACCACTCTGATTGTAAGCAGCAAGATCCAGCTCAAATTTATTGTTCACAATCTGGGAAATGTTATAGTTTTGACCTTGGGCAATGAACAAATTCGAGCTGAAAATAGGAAAATTCTTTGCATTGTACATGTTAGTGCCCCAGTAAGCAAGAGGGACTGCCAAGTATACTACGAGGACATAACCAGCCAAGACATTCATAATGGCAAAGAATGGAGAAATAAGAGGATTGAACAAGAAGGATGCGATGGTGCTCCAATCCAAAGCAAAGGCACCGAGTCCGAGGCCATTGAAACCGGAGCCAATCTGCTGTGCTGTGACAGAGCGAGGCCAAATCCAACACACCCACGATACGCTGGACAGGGTCGAGAAAAGATAACCAGGGAATACATAATAGCAAAAGCTACAGGTCATGGCAATGAAGAAGAACGTATTACGAGACATTCCCTTTCCATGGTCTTTCTCGTGCAGTACCCTGCATGTCAAACACAGATCTTTTTCCATTACCAATTCTCATAGTATAATGAAATAAATTAGAATTAAGTTATAATATAGATCAATTATTTTCGTCTGAATTCTTGTATAGCATCAAAACAAAACTTTGCCTAACCCCAGAAACTGGAATGTTGAATCTGGCTACTTATTAATTCACTGTACTATATATATATAGAGATCCATTAACATATATATAATTTTTTTTTTGAACTCTCAAAAGGCATGAAGGCATTTTATTTATACCGGAAGAGGGTCACCTGGACCAGTGTGGCTGGCCACCACATTTGTGCAGGTTCTACAACATACTTGCGAAGCAGTCCAGCCCATCCATATCCTAACACCTGTTGTGATGCAGGGGTTTGTTAGCAGCACCAACAGGGGTTTGTTAACTTTATCGCTCCTAATAATTTCGGCCTACAGATTCAAAAATCCTTTACGTACAACGATGGGCCGGTGGCAATAACCAAGATGCCATCAATTTGAAGACCATGAAATTGGAAGTATAAGCTTCGTTGGGACTCAAAAACTACCAAACACTTGCTTTAACCTAATAGGACTCGGAATCGTAGAAGGCACTCATCATGCAATGAAGAAGTCACATTCTCAATGCAAGTGAACAGAGTTCAAGATAATTAGAGATTTGGAACGGATCTGAAAGAAAGACTGAGAGATCTGGAACGGATCTGAAAGACTGAGCAATACTTGTCCTGTAAAAATTCTGGCCATGAGAGATCGGATCTGAAAGACTGAGCAATACTTGTCCTGTAAAAATTCTGGCCATGAGAGATCTGGAACGGATCTGAAAGACTGAGCAATACTTGTCCATACTGCGTGCCGCCCAGATGGAACAATATTCATGTTTTTACTCTCGCATATATGCATTAAAGACAAACAATTACCATAAAAAGTATACTACCAATCGTGAATCAAACACCAATTAACATTAAATAAAAATACATAAATCAATTTTAGTTGGTTTTTGTACACATCAAAACGGAATTCGCTCTAAGTCAAACAGCAGGCTGCAAAGAGCCATCAAATACCCAACTATGATTTGGTGCCCAAATTGTTTCATTTTTTCAACATCATGGGTAAACCCACATCTCAATAAAAGACGTTTTAGTTTTCTGAACAATACCAATAACAACTTTTAATACACAGAGAATCAAATTGTAGAAGGATGAACAACGATGTAGGATCGAATCCAATAACCAATTACATAAATATTTAACCAAATAAATAATTGGTACATCAAACATATGGATCTAATATCCAAACCCTCTAAATAATAAAATCATCCCAACCATTAAACGTATCGTGACCAAGATAGATTCCCCACCTATATTTAAAATATTAAAACAGAGCATAGTCACTGTCCCATACAAGATTCAAGTTATAATCACTATAATAAACCCAAAAATCGCATCCTACCTGCATGCGCTCCAGATGGCACAAAAACCATACCTGCTTGCAGCCCCTTACACCTGCATGCAATCAACGTGTTGGTTATCATCATTACATCATTACATCGCATGCAGAATGAAAGTTCCAGTCAGAAACACCAATTACATATAACTTTTGAAAAGTAAAACGAATAGCGAGCCTGAAGAATTAATGGTTCTTACCTGTTATACGCCTCCGACGCCACATATTTTATCTCGAGACCCTTAAGATCTGCAACCTGAGAAAGAGCCTTCCTCCATTTATTAACAGTCTCGGTGTCGTATCGCGGCTTCGGTAGATGAGTGTGACAATCAGTTATTGTCTCGCCTTCAAGAGTACGCAGGGATGCATCAAACGTTCCTTTTCCATCCACCGCGTCCCGAAGTGTTGAAGGCTTCACCCCATAAAAGATGGGAATAATAGGTTTAGCCGCCTGCGTTCGTTGGGCCGATGATTCCGAAGCTGCCATGGCCTTGGCAGTAGGAAGGAAGCGATCCATGATGAAACTTCTACGAGATTCAGCGTGTACAGATCCCTGGTCATCGTCTACACTGTTTATATCACTAACCATACTCATACTACAAGCCTCCGTGTGTGTGTGGGATAGAGCATCCGAAAATTCATCAAAATCGATTTCTTCAGTACTGCTCTCAGACTACCCGCAGTAATCGTCAGGTATAGTATTCAACCCCGACCCCTTCTCCGTTGTTTTTCTTCGGCCTCTCCGCCATTTGAAAAACACAATTCACCCTAGGTACAATTGCTAGTTTATTTTGATATCATGCGACGGTGGAATTGATATGGAATTATGGCAACGGAAACTCTGAGTCTCGCGGCGAACCAGAGGGCGAAAGCGGTGGTGACAGAGGAGGCGGCGAAGAAACAAACCCATTCCTTGAACCAACTGAGGCTCCTGGCAAAATACGCAGCTACTCAGGTGTGTGAGCGAAGAAACAAACCCTTCGACGGCAATTGCGCCCGTCCTTACGGCCTTCATATTTGATGCTTCAACCACCACTCTGCACCAAACCTTGGCACCAAACCTGATCCAATGATGGAGATTATCTCCATCATCAGAGGAAAAAGATCGAGGGCTGGAAAACCAAAAATCATTTATTATGGAGAGTAGACTCCATTTGGTAACGCCTTACGACGTAATAACATGCATGGTGTTTGCAATAATAATAAGTATACATTTTTTAATAAAAAGATACTTTATATCCATTTTTAATATAAAAAAGCTATTTGTAATACTTTTAGTATAAGCAATTACTTTTTATGTCCTCGACAAGGGGATATATATGAATTGGTCAGCCCGATTATTTGGACTAATTTGTAGCAACTTCAATAAAACATATAATTTTTGCTATAGTTTGTATCAATTATTTTTGGGGAATTTTTAAAATT
This sequence comes from Pseudotsuga menziesii, assembly GCA_001517045.1. Lineage (NCBI taxonomy): Eukaryota > Viridiplantae > Streptophyta > Pinopsida > Pinales > Pinaceae > Pseudotsuga > Pseudotsuga menziesii. The sequence continues at coordinate 533,857 of LPNX011087167.1, read as the reverse complement.
TTGATTTATCTTACTTCCTATTGGTTTATATAGGTGACGTAGGCCTGGGACTTTGTGCGCCAATACCCGGCGGTAGGCTAACGTCAGCAGCATTAGCTTAGTTTTTTCCTTGATCATACATACGTGTCTATTGCATGCACCTTTCCGCAGCTGATGCACGGATTAGTATTCAATGCAACACCTTAATACATGGTTAGGAAATGAACCTTTCCCTGCCCAAGCAAAGCTGCGCAGACACACATCAAGTCAAGTGCATATCAACTACCACGCGACCATTGAAAAGCAATGGCGGGCCATTTTATGCCCGAGTTAAAAAAAATGTAGTTGGTAGTCATTCTAGATTATTTATATATCTGAAACGAAGGTGCCCGAAAACCATTTATTTTTTATAAAAAATAAATAAAAGTATTTCCTACAAACCGGATAGAATTACCTCACGAATGGAGAAAATGCATACAATAATTTCATATTGCATGTACATTAATTTCAGAGTGCATGTCTGTTCTTTTTGCTTTTGCTAAAGAAAAACAAGTTGAAGAGCTTTGAATGTTGGGTAGAGGGTATCCATTTGTCTAATTATGAAATCTGAATGTGATTGGAAAACGGTATCTGAAAGTGAAATAATTATGAAATGATCTACATAAGGCTAGCTGGCCTCTGTTTTGAAAAAATGATTCATTTTATGGAGTGCCACGATGATGAAGTACTTATTATTACCATCTGTCCTGTTTCTCGCACACAATCTTCATTTTCTTCTTCTGTTATGCTAGCTTCGTTGTTAGGTTGCTTGCTCTTCAACTACAGACTTAGAAGGCCGAGGAAGACCACTTGCTTGCTTGCTCGTTACCTGTAGACTATGAAGAGGGAAGGAAGGCCAGTGATTGAAGCAGTCAGTCACTTCATTTACTGGCATGATGGAAGAAGCTGGGTGGTTCCCGCAGGCGACTCTGACAGGCCTCCAGTTTGGCCTTGCATCATCCAGAGAAATTGTAAGTGGACGCACTGAATAGAGAAGAATAATCGGCAATCGGGTCCTTGTTTACAACAATTCTGAGGCAAATAATCTATTTTAACTCTGTTAATACTCATTTTCATGCCAATTCAGTTGGAAACCAGCTTTTAAGTTCAAATGTAAAGAATGTGTATGTATGCTATTCAAGTTAAACAAAACATAACACTTGTTTTTACTTTTTTTGGTTGGGATTACACTTTTAACCAGTTATCAGCCTTAATGACTCTCTCATCCTTGGTAATGAGCTTATAATTTTCTTGTTCTGAGCATTGAAGATTCTCAACAAAACTTGAGGTGGGGTGGGATGAAGAGGGTTTAATAAACTTGTTTGAACCATTCATGAACTGAACTATTTTCCTGGGAAAGTTGCCACCCAATGGATAAATAATTGACATTGTACGGGAAAGCGATCTTTTGTTGAAAGACAGAAACCAAGCATAATCCAGGGTCATTTCCCCCAAAGTAGCGTCATGCAGAGAATTACTAATTCAACAGAATGACCAATTCCACAGTAACTCTAAAAATCACGGTTATTGTACCTTCTCCTGAAGTTCCCAAGAAATTTAAATTTTTTAACGCCATCTTCATCTTCTAGGTTGTTGAAAAAAGGACTAGCCTTGCTTGTTGCAATACGAATGTGAAGGATGGTCACACCATTGTCACAGATAGTTTAGACTACAATACGCATTTTTTTTCAAAGTTTTTAAAATTTATTTTCTATTCATTCTATGTTCAATACCAATGGCTGAAAATCAGCATAAGACTAAACTCATATCAAATTCAATTTTTTTAACGCCATCTTCATCTTCTAGGTTGTTGAAAAAGGAAGGCAAATAATCTATTTTAACTCAGTTAAAACTCATTTTAATGCCAATTCAGTTGGAAACAACCTTTGAACTCTAAATGTAAAGAATGTGTATGTATGTTATTCGAGTTACAGCTAGCTTCCGTGTAGATAAAGAGGATTAACAGGAGACAGAGCACCCTTTCAAGTCTGAGAGAAGACGGATTGCAGGGGAAAGTAAAGGCGAAGGGTTCAAATTTGGAGAAACGACACCAAATTTGGATTCAAATTCAGAATTACTTGTGCAAACGAAATTGCACCGATTGTTTTGGAATTGGATCATTGTAAAGTAAATTTTCAAGTTATACAGGTTTAAATCTTTAAAACAGTCCCGTTAAACTTTAGTTAATTGTAATATGGGAGATTCTTTCAGCATTGCAATGTTGTATTAGTACCCTATGGTACTATGGAAGTAGTAGTACTATTTTTCTTCTTGTTTCTTTATCATGTCCTGATAGTTTGTCTGATCATTTTGGTAATTTGTTGCTTGTTATTTATTGTCAAGGCATAACTTCCCATCAATCCTAAGCATTTTCTATGGTTCTCTTAAGACTGCATTTATTTTTATTATGATTCATAATTTTGAAGTTTGGTTCCTGGATTAATGTTTTTATTGTCAAGACATGAGAAGGGCAAGCATAGTATATTTTCAACCAATTTGTATAAGAAATGTAGGTCTTGAAGTTGATTTCTTGAATCCTTAGTAAAACTTTTTGGCATTTGGTTGATGTTATTGCAAACTGCACATAGTATTCATTATTCAGTGTTCGTCATGGAATTCTTCATATCTTTATGAATTTATTAAACTGGGTTTGGCATTATTAGTTATGTTCTTAGGGGTGCATTGTGCTAACATTGAGAATGTGCGTTGCAATACTTGTTCAGCATGTTTCCTTTGGGCTGCATGTGGCCATAAAGTTTGGGGTTACCGCTATATTTCTTTTTGGGGGTTTTGTGAATGTTCTTGTTGCTGTCACCCTTAATAGTATATGAGTCAGCTTCTCATAGACTGCTTACCTGCTCGTTTTGCACATTTCTCATTTTCAGTGACATGCTTGGATTTTACTATTTAAGCATTCTTGAAGAGGCTATATTTTATTTTATGTTACTAGTAGTTTTAGACTATGGTTTAGAGTTTTTTTTTTGCACACTTCTCTCTTTTTCAATCACATGCTCAGATTTTAGCATTCTTGAAGAGACTATATTTTATTTTATGTTAGTTGTAGAATTGTAGTTGTAGTCATTGGATTAAGCATGTTTCGGTTGTTGATTTTAAGATGCAGAGCTTTACTAGTCCCATCCGCTACCATTGGTCATGTGTGGAAATTGGCATAGTATTTTCCATATTTTTTTCCTTCTTGCAACTTTGCAGTTTGCACACAATTATGTGCTTTTAACAAACATTACATTGCTTGTGTGCTTGGAAATGGATTAACTCTAGAGATATAGAATTTATGTGTACTGTTATTTTATTGATTGCATTATAGCCCTTGGAAGTTCTAGAATATTTTGAACAAGCACTGCCAGATAAGATCCTTTCTTGTTTAACTTTCTGGGCTTCTCTGTTCTTCAACTGCTTGATAAAGCATCAATACTTTGTTATTGATGATTAATTAGCTCTAGGCAGATTAGTGTAAATTTTAAGTTTCTATTCACATATCATTGTTCATGGTGGATTTGGCAAAGGTGAAATGATAACGCTGTTGTTTTGTGCCAGTTAATCCTATGCAAGAGTCTGCTTCAAGTTAAAGCAATTACTTGAAATAAGTTTTTGGAGCCCTCATGTTGCTTTAGTTGGTAGACACTGCCAAGAAACTGCACAAGAGCCAAAATCCACTTAAAACACCTGTGGCATCCAAGTATTAGCCTCATTTTAACTCATTTGTAGCATGATCTAGTCCATGAAGCATATCATAATTGGCAGTATATAGGACATAAATTGTAGTCATGTTTCAAATATCGGTTTAAAATGGAATAGCATATTTATTCATTAGCAACATGATCCAGAGTATATTGCAAATGATGTTATCGTTATTGTAGAAATATTCACTGTTGAAGTTTAAAGGGGATTTTTAAGGTTTTGTTTCAAGGTTAGTGATGAAAATCAAAGAAAAGAATAAAAAAAGAGATTTTTTTTGCAGTTTTTGTTTAAATATTAAGCTTCAATGCCTATATGGGAAATGTCAAAATCCCGATATCCATTTTCTATAAAGTTACATATGCCAAGATGATATGTGGCTTTCAAATGGATTTAGAGCATTATAAATATTTAACCAATAACTATCATTTGCAATAGCTGCTATTTGTGAGAAGCTGGTGCACATATTTGCTCCATTGAATTCCAAAATATGACTTCAGGAAATGCATTGTTGTGCTCATGGACAACATTTATTTTCTTGTTCGATGACTATTAAATGGAATTCGTCAACCAGTGGATTTTCACTAAAGGATCTTCTAAATGAAGAGGAGCCGACGATTACAGAAAAAAAACAGAGGGTGTAACCATGGATTTCAGAAAGATGAATATTGCTTGTTGTAATGGAAATTGAGCTAAGATAGATATTTTAATTTATTAGTTTGATGTTCAACTATGGTCAAACGCCTTTAAATTTCCTTCCAGGCTCCTTCAACATTATCAAAATGTTTGCATTAATTCAAACATCCTCAAACTTCGGTTTGTCCATAAAGTTGGTGCTTTCATTAATGGCTTTATACATTAAATTAGTGTTCAATCAACATATATGACTTTTTTTTAAGTGCATATGCTCGATACTTATTTTAACATAATCGTTTGATGTTTCAAGAGGAAAAACACATGTTTTAATGGTTAATAAGATACATGTTAGGCCTATTTAATTGTACATTACACACAAATATATTTATGTTGTAGGTGTATTTATTTCAACATTTAAAGTGAATTAGAGTTTTATTATTTTTAATTTTTTATTTATTTCAATAGTGGATTAGAATTTTATGATTTGTATTTTTTTATTATAAATGAATAGGATGAAAAAACTGGAATATTCTTCATCGCTATTATTAGACTTATTATTTTATATATTACAAAATAGCATATTTCTCTCTTAATAATATGTTTACAAGTATGTCGAATATATATATATATATATATATATATATATATATATAGTGAGGAATGTTATTTTTTTTTAATCTGGGTTTAAATTTTATTTACTAAAAAGGATAATCCAATGCTTTATTTGATCAATAATAAATTAATTAATTAGAAAATAAAAATAAAAGTAGCATTATGAATCTATATAGAAATTGCAATGATAAATGATTTACCACCTTTTTTGTGCCATTCACTTGAAGCAACATTCGCTTGCCACAAACTAACGCATTTCTAGGTATTTCTATAAGTCCAAGTGGTTGAGCTACACCTTAATGTTCATGCAATTCAATTTAAGTTGTGTGTTTCATTGGGAAGGTCCTCAAAATTCCAAGGAAATACCCCTGAAAGCTCCAATGACTATCTTCAAGGGTTGTTGTCACATGCCCTTCAATAACTGCCACATGTTCCAACAACCCATTTCTATTTCGAAGGTTGGCAAGAATAAGTGGAAGTGAAGTTTTAGTAAATGCAGTATTAATAAATCGTAGTTTAATTTGTTTTTTCTAAAGTTAAATAAATTTTGAAATATTCTTAAAATAAGAATAAAATTTTAAAACTACATGGTATTGGAAATTTCAAAAAAATTGTGGGAAAGATGTTACTTAAAATATTGTTTATATAAAAATATGTTTTTCTTAAAATGTATATCCACATCAATTGGTATTTACAAAAAAATTTGTTACAATATTAATCTTTTCAACATTTTATCATTAAAATTAAGGTTAATTAGGATATCAACCACACTCATAAGTAAAGTCAAAATATTTTGGCATGTCATATATCTGAAACATGCATATACAACTTTGACAAAGACTCTTCATTCTATATTTCTATCTTCTCGTCGGGGACATTGCCACCTCATGGAGCTTGTTAGATTAGTTTTTGAATTACTTTTTAGGTTAATTTTTGAAGTTCTTTAGCTGGATGAAAAGTCTTTGAAAAGATCTATATCATTATGTCATGATAATTTTATGTTTTTATAAGTCTAATTTCTTATTTTCAAAAGATTATAAATTAAATATATGGACAAGGATTAATACCTCAAACCACCACATAGTCTCTCTAATGGGGATAACTTGCTTTTATTGGTAATATGGGTGGTTTTTAGATAACAAGGATATAAGACCTATATACATAGCATCATGGATATCCTTGTAAAGTCATGTGTGATGTTTCGAGGTATGGTTCATGGATTTGGATTCCTTAATGGTTTCTTTAGGGCCAAAAGACATGGTCTTCTTCCTTGGAACAACATTCCCAAGGACCTAGAACACCTACATACTACAAAGTACCACCTAATGGCACTGATATCCTCAATCATAGGCCAATGATACTCTCAAAAGGACATGTGTGGTTGGTGGAGGAAACCTTCTTAGACCTAGATGTCTAGAAGATTCCTCTAGGGCCCAAGGTTCAAGTCTCCTCTTGTAACTATGTAAAAGGCCCCAAGGCCCTAAGAGTTGGATACATAATTCCATGTATACCCTTATGAAGTCATGCATCATGCTTCAAGGCATTATTCATGGCTTCAAATTCCTCAATGGTTTCTTTAGGGCTAAAGTTGTGGAATTTTTTCTTGGAATATTATTCCCAAGGACGTGAGGAACCTACATATTACTCAAAACCACCTAATGGAATTAAAATCCTCGATCATATGCCACTTATACCCTAATGATTCCATGTGTGGTTGGTGGAGGGAACCTTCTTGTCCCTAATGGATAAAAGATTCATTTAATTCCCAATGTTAAAGTCTCCTCCATTGACCCTGTCCAACACCCCTAGGACACAAGACCTAGATACATAGTGCCATGGATACCCCTAAGAGACTATGCATGGTTCTCAAATCATTTTTTCATTAGTTTGGATGTCTCAATAATTTCAATAGGGCCATGGGCATGGTTTCCTTCACCAAAACACAAATTCCAAGTCCCTTAGACATGTACATACTACTTAAAACCACCTAGTGTCACTAGCATCCTCATTCAGAGGAGAATAATACCCTTAGGAGGCCATGTGTATCTTATGGAAGTAACCTACTTATCCTTAACTGGATAGAATATCCCTTTAGGGCCCAAGGATTAGGTCTCCTGCACTAACCTTTCCAAGGCCGCCAATACCCAAGACTTGAATACATAAGGGCATGGAAACCCATACAAAGTCATGTCTACTGCTTCAAGGAATTATTCATGGCTTTAATTTCCTCAATGGTTTTTGTAGGGCTAAAGGCATAGACTTATTCCCTAGAAATTCATTTCCAAGGCCCTAGGACATGTACGTATTGCTCAAAACCACCCAATGGTATAGAATTCATCAAACATATGCCCATTATTCCCTACGGAGGTCATGTGTGGTTGATGGGAACAAAATTCTTAGCCCTATATGGCTATAAAATTCCTTTAGGGAATGAGGTTCAAAGTTTCCTCCTCTAACACTTAACCAAGGTTGCAATTCCCTAATATTTAGATACATAGCACCATAGATACCCCAATGAAATAATGTGTAGTGCTTGGAGGCATTGTTAATGGATCTAGATTAATCAATGGTTTATTTAGTTCCAAAATGATGATCTTCTTCCACATAACATCATTCCCAAGACCTTAAGACATGTAAATATTGCTCAAAACCATTTGTTGGAACTTACATACTCAATTATAGGATAATGATACCATTATGATGAAATGTGTGGTTGGTAAAGGTAACCTCATTAGCCCTAGATGAGTACAAGATTCATTTAGGGAGAGAAGTTCAAGTCTCCTGCATTAACTATGCTTAAGGACTCAAGTCACCAACTTGGATACATAGTGTTGATGATACCCTTTTGAATTCATGCTTCATACTTCAAGCAATTATTTATGGTTATATATTCCTCAATGATTTCTTTAGGGATAAAGGCATGGTGTCTTTCCTTGGAACGTCATTCCCAAGGCCCTTAGACACTTACATACTACTCAAAACCACCTAATGGCATCGGCATCGTCAATGATATGCCTATGATACCCTTAAGAACCCATGTGTGGTTAATATATCCAACCTTTGTAGACCTATATGGATATAAGATTCATTTATATCCCAAGCTTAAGGTCTCCTCCACTCACCATGTCTAATACCCTAATGCCACAAAACCTAGATCCATAATGTTGTGGATACCCATTCCAAGTCATGCATGGTGATTCAAGGCATTATTCATGGCTTTAGATGCCTCAATGATTTCTTTAGGTCCAAATACATGGCCTTCTTCCTAAGAACATCATTCCTAAGGCCATTAAGAGGAATACATGATACTCAAAACAACCTAATCGCATCAACATCTAAAATCACACTCCATTGATACCCTCAAGATTCCATGTGGTTGGAAGAGCCAACCTTCTTATCCCTAGATCAATAGAAGATTACTTTAGGGCCCAAGGTTTTGGTCCCCTCCCATGAAAATTTCCAAGGACCCAAGTCCTAAAGACTTGGTCCCAAGCTTTAGGTCTCATCCACTAACCATGTCCAAGGCCCTAAGGCCACAAAACCTAGATACATAGTGTCATTAGTAGCTATATGAAGTCATGTGTGGTTCATTGAGGCACTCTTCATGTCTTTTGATGCCTCAAAAAATAACTTTAGGGGCAACCACTTGGTATTATTCCCTGGAACCTCATTAAAAAGGCTCTGAGACATGTACATGCTACTCAAAACCACATAATCGAACCAAATTCCTTAATCATAAGCCAATGATACTATCAAGAGTCCATGTGTGATTGGTGGAGGAAACCTTCTTATATATAGATGGATAGGAGATTTCTTAAGGGGCTAAAGTTCAAGTCTCATCCCCTAACCATATATAACTTCCCAAGTCCCCAAGAATTGGATATATAACACTATGGATACCACTAAGAAAATAGTGTGCAATGATTTGAGGAATTGTTAAGGGATCTAAATTCCTGAATGGATTCTTGTGGGACAAAGGAATGGTATTCTTCCACAGAACATCATTCCCAAGTCTCTAATCATGTACATATTTCTCAACACCACCTAATGGAAGTAACATCCTCAGTCATAGGTCATGATACCCTTAGGAGGACATCTGTGGTTAGTGGAGGAAACCCTCTTAACCATGTATAGATAGAAGCTTCCTTTATGTCCTGAGATTTAGTTATAATCCATTGACCATGTCAAAGGCCCTAGGGCCATAATACCTGGACACATAGTGCCATGGAAGTCCCTATGAAGTCAGGTGTGGTGCTTCGAGGAATTTTTCACAAATTTGGATGCATCAACAATAAAGTTTTAGGTCTAAAGGAATTGTCCGTTGACCATGTCAAAGGCCCTAATACCACAAGACCTACATACATAGTGCATTGTATTCCTCTACAAAGTCATGCATGGAGCTTTGAGTCATTGTTCATTGCTTTGTATTCCTTAAGGGTTTCTTTAGGGACAAAAGTATGGTCATCTTCCCTGAAAAACCATTCCAAGGTCCCTAAGAAACCTACATACTACTCAAAACCACCTAATGGCACTAACATACTCAATCATAGGCTATTGGAACTCTTAGCAAGAAATGTGTGTTTGGTGGAGGCAAGCATCCCAGTCCTTGATGGATGGAATATTCTTTTAGGGATCAATGTTTATGTTTCCTCCATTGACCATGCCGAAGGATCCAAGGCCACAAGACATAAATTCATAACACCATGGATACCCCTATGAATTTATGTGTGGTGATTCAATGTATTGTTCATGGATCTGGATGCCTTAATGGTTTCTTTAGATCCAAAATCATGGTATTTTCCATAGAGAATAATTATCAAGGTTCTAAGAAACCTACAAAATTATTTTGATTTCCTCTGATGACTCCATGTAAGGTCTTGAGACCCATCCCACTATGCAAAAATTATTGATTATGCCCATATCCAACTTTTCCACCAAATATCCACTTTAAAGGGTGTGTGTTATGGTTCATTTCTATGATTATTTCCCACTACTTAAATAATAATATATTAGGATATAATTCCCTTTATTTATTCTCCAATGATGGCCCAGGACCCACCCCTAATGCATAAAATCGCATAATGGTTCCCATATACCACTTTAAGAATAATTATCTCTTATACAATTCATATCTTTTGGTTTGAGGCCTTGTTCATGGTCCTTTTTCCCTAAAAAGTTCATATGTGGCTTGAGGGTCTTATTTTCATCCCATTCCTTGGGAAATTTTTAAGAACCCCACTACATTTATATGTATATTTAATGGGAAAATCCCCATGATACATAGGAAAATTTGAAGGATAAATTATCAATAATATAATATGTATATATAAATTTTTAGCAAATTTCTCACTAAATTATATAATCTTGTAAAACCTTGGTGAATCTTTCATTGAATTATAAAACCTTATAAATCCTTGGCTATTTTTTTACTAAATTGTGAAACATTACGAATCATTGCTAAATATTTTAAAATAATATAAAACCATATATAATAATATGAAAGCATATTCATTAAATTTATTATATTAATTTACATGTTTGTAAAAAGAAACATAATTTGTTCCTCATCCAAACAACGTTGCAAGCTTTAGGAGTTTTGTTTGTCAGGACTTTTACTACACACTGTTGCAATCCATCTATCAATTTTGATGATATTCCACCACAAAGTTCCTATGTGTTAATCATGACTACTACCTCTGTCATTCTAGAAGAGACTAATCCTTGCACCACCACTTATATTATGGTCCTTAAAAGAAGATCCTTTCTATCCCTTACCAAAAGGTATATGTGAAGTTTGATCCCTGAACCTACTCACACACAACAAATGTAAGATTCCATAATCCAAAACTAGAACTTTAGGATTTTGATTCTCAAATACCTATCTGAGGGAGCCTATCTGACTTCAGTTAGGTGATATGAACTGAATTGCACTGAACCGAGCCACCAAAAGTAGGCGGAGGTGCCTTTAATCACTCCAGTTAACTAAAATTAACCAAAAATAGGCTAATTGATGAGGAAGGCACCTTTACAACTTCAGTTTAACTGAAAGGTAGGTGAAACAACCTTTAGTTAACTGAATGGGGCGCATATGTCATGAATATCAATTGATATTTTCTCCTATATTGGAGGAGGAGGCTTATTTAGTCTCCTCGATTGAAGGAGAAGACTTAGTTAGGATCCTTGATTGAAGGAGGAGATCCACTTGATGATGCAGTCGCATATTTGAGTAAAAAACTTAGCATAAGTGGTAAATTAGCACAAATAATCAAAATGATGATGTGTGGTTAGATAATTACTCCAACAACCCCCCTTAATCTAATCTCATGTGGAGGAGTAAACCAAAATAGGGCCCTAACAACAAAGGCCATAGGTCACCATTTACAAAAATTAACTCTAAAATGCTCAAAAAATTCTAAGTGAGGAAAAGAGGAAAAACCCTGCGGGAAAGAAACCCCCCCCTCAAACTGAACACTAAAGAATTAATATGACTTCACCATGATGGAAGTCACCCCCAACATTGAATGGAGGTAAGTGAACTTATTCTTAGTGAAGCTCTAAGTGAAAAAGTCTACAATTTGCTCATCTATGGGGAAATATTGTAGAACAATTGTTCTGTTATGCACAAGTTCTTTTATGTAGTGCATGTGGATATCGATGTGTTTGGTTATCTATCTTTGAACCAGATCTGTAGAGATATTGATACACTTTGATTGTAAAAAAAATGACGATAGATGAATTTCTACCAATGTCGAACTCTGCCAACATACCACGGTAGCCAAACTACCTGTATGCATGCATTGATCGCTCCCCGGTACTCTGCCTCCGCTAAAAAAAGGGAAATGGCAGCCTTATTTTTGCTTGACCAACAAATAAATCCACCCACAAACATGAAAACATATCCTAAAGTATACTTCCTATCTAGTTTATCTCCTTCCCAATCAGAATCTGTGAATCCTACCAAGTCTAGCTCGGAATCAGCAGCATAGTGAATGCCATAGGTTCTAGTACCTTGCACGTACTGTAGAATCCTATTGTATGACCTACAATGAATATCATGATGCTTATACATATACATTGATACATCATTCATGGCATAAAAATGCCAGGCCTCGAATGTGTCAAGTAGAGAAGGCTTTCAATCAACTGATAGTAAAGAGTAGAATCCACCTGTGGACTAGAATTTCCCTCTTCAAGACTCACTCCTGAGAGGAATGGGAAAGGTGCTACCTTACAATAATCCATATTAAACTTAATTAACATGTCTGAAGCATATTTGGATTGTGACACCATGATCCCATCAAAATATTGAGTTATTTCTAGCCTGAGAAACTGTCTTAGCATGCGTAGATCACTCATCTCAAAAGATTCATGTAAAGTAATTTTTATAAAGCTGATTGAAGCAAGGGTGCTTCTGTAATTAATAGATCATAAAAATTCAGAAATATAATCAGAAAATTACCTTCATATTTATGCAATTACACATTTTGATAAGACATACATCTTTCAAAGTTTTGTTATAGCAGAAAATAATCCATTTTGGCGTACCAAGCTCTTGGGGCCTGTTTTAAGCCATACAAGGATTTCTGCAGCTTGCAAACTAATGATGGATATGATGTGTAGCTTTCATAATTCCTCATGTATATATATTCTTTCAGGTATCCATGAATAAAAACACTTTTGAAATCCATATGGTGCACCTCCTAGTGTTTGGATGCAGAAATGGCTAAGACTAGCCGTATAGAATCCATTTTTGCCACTGGTGCAAAGGTCTCTGTGTAGTCCACTCCTTGGACTTGGGAGAAAATTTTTGCTACTAGACATGCTTTATATTTTCATTTTTATCCATATGAAGAAACATTCATATGATATACCCATTTTCATTGAACAAGTTTCCTCCCAGGTGGAAGGGAAACTAGCTCTGAGGTTGCACTTTTTTGGAGAGAGTTAAACGCTTCATCCATTGCCGCTTTCCATCGAGGATCATTCCGAGCATGATAATATGACTTTGGATCAGATCCAATCATCATGTAGAACTTCTCAGAAATAAAGGAATCATTGCAAGAAAGATAAATACCCTCTCTTTGAAAATTTGCCCGAGTTCTCCTTGGATCAGCAGGATTTCCAACATTTGACCCAACAGAAGAGAGAGTCTTTTCGACCCATTTTGGTAGATGAGAGGGATCATCTAGATATTATTATGAACCTGATATTTAATGCTCACTGATTTCAGACATCATATCTAAAATATTAGAGCTCAAACTTTCATTTTCATCTCCACAATGTTAAGCAGAAAGAGAGGGAATTTTAGCAGTTTCTTCCTCTACTAGTTTCAAATATTGGAGGGGTTCTTCGAAGTGGACACCTCTCTTGATGAGTATCTTTTTAGTTCTGATGTTCAAGAGTTTGTATCCCTTTTATTCCTCATCATACCCAATTAATATTCAAGCAACACTGTGTGGTTGCAAATACTTTCTCTTATCTAGTGGAATTCGAGCACAAGCAGTGGACCCGAAAACCATGAAATTGGACTCATCCCGTTTGTGACCATTATATGATTCGAAAGGTGTTTTTACTTTCATCAATGAATGTGGGACCCTGTTATGATTGTAGGCAGCAACATTCATGGCTTCATCCCAAATATTTGCATCCAAATCCTTAGACTCAAGCATACAGGTTGTCATTTCTTTCAGTACCTGGTTTTTCCTTTCCACTACACCATTCTGCTGAGGTGTGTAGGGAACAGTGTGTCGGATCTTCATTCCACTTTTAGCACAAATTTGTAGCATCTATGATTTTATTTATTCACCTCCATTATCATATCTTAGAGATTTGATCTTGCTCTCAGTATCTTTCTCAATAGAAGCTTTGAAATCTATGAAATTTTCAAGAACTTCCGACTTCTTTTTGAGAAAGTAAACCCATGTAAATATTGAAAGGTCATAAATGAAAGTAAGCACATAAATTGAAAAAATCATGAATTTTATTGGCATTGGACCTCTGATATCAAACTGGATCAGCCCCAAAATACATGTAGCTTTGCTTGCTTTTCCCTGATCAAACTTATGCTCATGATGCTTGCCGACTATGCATCCCTTGCAAATCCCTTTTCAGGATTTGATTACTGGAAGTGTTAGGATTATTAATACTCCCTTGAAAAAACTGTCTATTAGACTAACTTAGCCTAACTTAGGACTTTTAATTAATTAATTAAGTCCACTAGTACCATTGGGTCCACATGGCCTAATGGGGCCACATGTACCAGTTACTAGAGTGTGGAGAACAATGCTAGAGGATAAATGACACTGATTGCACTTGCATGCATCAATTTGGGAGGCTCCTAGATCAATCCCTACATTTTAGGAACCAATGGGAGTCCCATAAACAACGTCCTTTAGTCAGTTGGAGTTGGAACTAGTTAAGCTTAGTTAATTTCTAGTTACATTCAGTTAGATCACAATTAGTTCAGTTAGCACTAGTTATGCATGGCTTCATGTGGATTAGGTTCCTTTTCACATCTACCAATTCAGTTAGACTGAGTTAACTATTTATTACTGATTGTGTGAGTTGTTTACACATCCGGAGTTAACTATTTGGACTCTGATATTGATTGAGACATTCTGAGTTAGCTAGTCAGTTAGGTACAATCACATCCAATTGGTAGATTCAAATTCCTCCCTAATGGATTCAAATTCTTCCTTATGTAAACTATTGTAACTTCGGATTTATTGTAATTATCTAAGCTATACTCATCTGTTTCCGATGTGGTTTGATTTTTTCAGTGTGTATCTTCATTCTCCTTTTACTGAAACAATAATATTTGACTCATTGCTTGAAGATATAAATGGAACATCAATTTTAACATGGTATCAGAGCCATATCAAGAAGGTTTCATGTTTATCTCTCTCCATTAAACATCAAAATTAGTTGGGTTTCCACAGAAGTCCCGCAAAGAGTGCCTTGCTTCCTCTAAATTTATTCAGAGTTTTGGTGCGGGCGTGTTGGACCCTGAAAACATGTTGATGTCAAGAGGGAAGGCATGATTCTAACATAGTTCGTATTTTTTAGTGTTTTGCAGTGAAAATTTCTAGGTTCTACATAGCTTGTGTGAATATTTTTGTTTTTCCAACAGGAGAATTATGGAGTCTCTACCTTCTACTCCTCATATCATAACACCCTTCAATTATATTGATTGGAGGGAATATATGCAGCTGGCCTTGCGCACGCTTGGTTGATACATGATAATACTTGGAAGGGAGGTTGAGCCCCATCAACCAGTTGAGAAGAAAAAGTTTCTGAACTGCTTAGATGAAGCTTTAGGTTATCTATGCACTCATATATCTAGAGATCTCTTCTTCCACCTTGAAGGTTTGAGGACACCCAGTGAAGCCTAGGAGAAACTTGAAGACTTATTTGGAAAACAAGATGAGCTTCGGGGACACCTCCTGGACAATGAGCTGGTAGCCTTACATCCCAACAATTTTGAAACAATAGAGAAACTCTTTACTAAATTCAAGTCTCTTTCACTCCAATGTAGACAGTGCAGAATAGAAAGGAAGGATGAGAAAAATGTGCTCTCCATTCTTAGCAAATGTGGTTCTGAGTATTTTGTATTTGCCTCAATATTTCATTCCAAAAGGGATGCCTTTCTCGGTTGGAAAATTCTCTCACTTGATTCCTTTGCCGAGTCCTTAATATAGGAGCAAGAGAAGTTGATCCGGATGGGAGTCATCTAGAATTTTGAAGATCAAGCTCTCCTAGTGATAGACTCTACCAAAGCGCAAGCTAAAGGGAGACCTAAAGCAGCTGATTCCAAGCATAAAGAGAATCAGAAGACTTATGAAGGAGCCTCTGGCTCTAAGAAAAAGAATAAGTTAGAAAAGAAAAAGTTTCCCTATTGTATGAGGGGTTTTAATCCAAAAGACTCTTGCATGAAGAAGAACCTTGACCAGTTGAAATATCTATGTGTGCAGAACAATATTTCCCTTCCACAAGGTGCAGAGATGTCTGATGATGAAGAGAAAATTGAAGAAGATGAGATATGTTATATTTTTATCATTCAAGCTAGCAGTATGATCTTAGGATCTTTAACTGAGAGAATAACATGCACAGCAATAAACACAAGAGATAAGAGACACAAATAATTTTCCTCAGGGAAACCATAAAGGAGAAACCCCACAACTTCCTCAGAGATAAAATCAGCACCAAAAGTAAAACCCAAAAACATAAACATGGTCTCCCGACAGTAGTAGTCTCTCTCTTTGATCCCAACAACTTCTCTCTCACTCATGCTCCCAAATGAGTGAATGTGTGTGTGATAAATAGAGAGGATCACTCTCTATTTATTTTCTTTTGTTCACTTGAAACCCACTACAACATGTCGTCCTCACTTAACAATTAGTTACTAGAGCCGACATCTCTAGGAGTTTCTAATAACCCTAGTTCCCCACAACTTGTGGGGACTTTTCCTCCTCCGACCAACAAGGAGGGTTATCCTTAACACAATGGTGGGGACTATTTCCCCGAATTACAATGACTCACCTAGGGTCAACTTCTCTAGGATAGTATAATAACCCTAGGGGCCCACAACTGCGGGGAATTCAACCCTTGACCAATAGGAGGGTTACCCACAATGACTTGACATGACTTGTTTACATTATTGAATCTCCTGATAGGAACATCGGGGCATGACATGACTTAAATACATTACAAACACATCCCAGAATAAACATCGGGGTACAACACATAAGATATACAGATGAATACATTTCGAAGTTACAAATACTTCAACACTCCCTCCTAACAAGGAAGGTATTCTCTCAACAAAATTTATCAGCACAAGTCTTCTTCTCTGTATCATCATTGAGTTCTTGTCATCTTCATCTTCAAGTCATCTTCATCTGGATATGGATCATCATAACTAGATCTAGATCATCACTGGATCTGGATCTGGATCATCATTCGATCTAGATCATCATCACTGGATCTGGATCATCACTCGATCTAGATCATCATCACTGGATCTGGATCATCACTCGATCTGGATCATCATCACTGGATCTGGATCATCATTGGATCTAGATCATCACTGCTGGATCATCATCATGAGTTCTATCTCATGATTCTTCTTGTCATAGGAAGTTCTATAGAGCCAACCCTTTTCCATGCTGGTTGTAGGCCTAGCCTCCATGTAGGTCTTCTTTAGTGCTTATATCTGACACTAAGTCAAAATGGCCCACCTAGCACTTACATCTGACCATGAGAGGAACACATCCAACACCTGTTAGAAATACACGCCCAACACTCACATCTGACCATGCAGGAATGCATCCCACAACCCTGTTAGAAAGGCCCAACACTCAGATCCGATCATGTAGGAGCACATCCCACAACCCTATCAGAAAGGCTCAGCACTTATATCTATCCATGCAGGAACACATCCTGCAACCTTTCTAGAAGGGATCTACACTTACATCCAACCATGCAGGAACACATCCTGTACCCTTGCTGGAAAGGCTCTGCACTTACATCCAACCATGCGGGAACACATCCTGCAACCTTGCTAGAAAGGCTCTGCACTTACATCTAGCCATGCGGGAACACATCTTACAACCTTGCTAGAAAGGCTCTGTACTTACATCCAACCATGCGGGAACACATCCTGCAACCTTGCTGGAAAGGCTCTACACTTACATCCAACCATGCAGGAACACATCTTGCAAACTTGTTGGAAAGGCTCTCAACCCCAGGTTGAGGGTTCCTGGTAACTGACCAAGTTCCTCNGGGAACACATCCCTCAATCACATCAGAATGGCCATGCACTCATATCTGATCATGTGGGAACACATCCCACAGTCATATCAGAATGGCCCTCAGTCCTAGATCGGGTATTCCTGGTAACTGACCAGGCACCTCCATTTAGAGAATGGCAATATCCCTTATATCTAATCATGTAGGAACCAATCATACAGTCATATCAGAATGGTTCAGAACTCATATCTAACATGGAAGGAACCAATCCTCTCACCATGACAGAATGGCTCAGCCTTTACATCTGACCATGGAAGGAACCAATCCTCTCACCATGTCATAATGGATCATGGACTCATCACTTCCACTTAGAAGGAACCTCAATCTGGAGAACACCAAGCTTCTCCCTGAAGTACTCAAACTTCACTCTGGCTAATGGCTTCATCAACACATCAACTGTCTGTTCGTTCGTCGCAACATACTGGAGCTTCACTACTCCTCTCTACACCATATCCCTAATATAGTGATACTTGATCTTGATATGCTTCGACTTGTCATGGAACACAACTCTGGTTGTCGCAATATATATAAGTAGCATCCAACTGGAGATCAAATAAATCAGACAATAACTTCCTCAGCCATACTGCCTCACAACTAGCTGATCAAGCTATGACATACTCTGCTTCAGCTGTACTCAGTGACACATAGGATTGCTTCCTACTAAACAAAGAGATCACACCTAATCCCATACTGAAGCAACACCCTGAAGTGCTCTTCCTATCGATGGCACTACCTGCCCAATATGAATCAACATAACCCTCCAGGTTATTCTTATTATTCGCCCCATACTTGAGCCCATAATCAACTGTACCCTTTAGGTACCTCATAATATGCTTTGCAGAAACCAAGTGAACATGTCTCGAATCTGTTAGGAACTGGCTCAAGGTGTTCACAGCAAAGCAAATATCTAGTGTCGTGTTCATCAGGTACATCAAGGACCCAATCATCTGACGATACATCGTAGCATCAACCGCTTTTGATGAAGCAACACTCAGTAGCTTCAGGTTCGATGCCATGGGTGTGGTCATGGTATTCCAATCCATCATCTTGAACCTCTTCAGGATATCTACTGCATACTTCCCTTGTCCACATCTCCAATTCCTTCATCTCGAACTCGGCAGCAAGTCTCCTTCTTGCAACTTTAATGAGTTCCTCTTTTCTGTCAGGAACAAGTCATTGACACATAACAGGAGCATCACTGGTCTTCCGTCTTCAACCTTGAAGCAAAGGTTGGAATCCACTTTACTCTCAGTAAATCCTAGAGTTATCAGTAATATATCCATCCCGTCATACCATGTCAAACCTCAGGATCTTCTGTAGTCACTCCCTCTGAAGCAGAGCATCATACTCCATGTCTTTCGTACTCTATGCACTGAAACATTCTATATCGGAGTGACAAGTAGCTTCATATGCTACTAATATTCTATGTATCCATCTAGGGTCATTGTATACCAAGATCCTCTATTTTGAAATTTTTCAAAAGTTCTTCTCACACCCATCTGTGAGCTTGTCATCCTTTATCAACCTTGTAGCAAAGGTTTAGATCTTCATCAAGCTCCTCATGTATGTGTTATCCCATGGGTGTCTTTTGAGCTCGTACAAGGCCTTCTTTCATTTGCACACATGATTCTACCTATCATGTGTATTTCTAGTGGCTGCAAATGTCTCTTCGTAGTCTATGCCTCATACTACGAATCTTTCCTTGTATCCCACGATGTTTCCATCTACTACATGATGGAACTACGAACTTTCCTTCATGTATCGATACTGCGTCCTCAACATCATTCTTCTTGAACTAGTCTTCCCTTTCTTCTTGGTTACTTCTTAATGGTTGGAAGGTTCTGCATCAATGATGTAACTGCATTCATCATATTATTCTTCATCTTGAACTATCGTCACTTGTTCTTCGGAACAAGTCTCATCCTTCTTTGCTTGTAGGCAATTTTACGCGATCTTTCCTACAAGTCAAATGCATTAGTTGTATGGTTAGAAACATTTCATAAGGTATATTCATAATGAAAACTTCTTATGCATAAATATATGATCATGCAACTATTTTAGCGAATACAACATTCATCCATATCTCACAGAAAATTTTCTAGATGCCTTCCATCTCTACCAGGACAACATTGAGATTGTGCACTAATCCAATATGTCAGCAAAGAGGCTTCATTCTAGACAAGTAGCAATGGAGAGTTGTATAGCACCATGAGATACTTACCCATCATATGAATATTAGTAGTATACTGTCATTAATGCAAACATTCTATCATGCATAATACATCAACTGAATATAAACAACTGCATAACAAAATAATATCATGAAATGACAATTGAATACTTATCTTTATTTGTTTTGTGGGTAGACTCCTTCTTGAGCCTTCAGCTTCATCATATTATTTATTCATAATAGCATCGTTTCTCATCCAAATGCTAACATGGATAAGAGGTTCTTCAAGAGTTGAGTTCTTCATATTCCTCATCGCTTGAGGGATCTTTGGATGATGAGAGCTTGATCTTTAGTTGCTCCCATCTTCTCTTCTCTTACTATGAGTTGAGCATCTTCTTGTGTGTGCTCTTCCCAGAAACTTTCTGAAAGTAATCACTTCCTTCTGGCACACATTCCTTGAATGAATGAATCCCATGATCCTGGGAGGTCATTCAATGTGGTTATCACAACTTTTGCATTCTCCACTTCTTCTTCTATCGCTTCAAGTTGTTCTTTGATTTGAGAGACCCTTGTAAAGTATGATTGTATGGTCTCTGCATTCTGTATCTTCACATTCTTCAACTGGTTTCTTAAGGTCATATTCTGATTTATGTTCTTCCCTTCAAATAACTTGGTCAAGGAATCAAATATCTTCGGTGTCTTTAGGGAATACACTTGTGGTACAAGTTGATCCGTGATTGAATCAACAATGATCTTCTTGGCCTTGACAAAGTTCTTCTTGTGTAAGGCTTTGAGCCTCATCTCCCTCTGGAACTGGAACCTTTCTAATCATGTAGGTGTCCAATTCATTTTATTCAGAGAGATCATATATTTCCATGCTTGGAAGTTGTCAACTTCACCAAGATTATCATCAAGCTGATGTGATAGATCACTTTGAAATGAGAACCTCAAATGAAAATAGAAAAAGATTAGATCTTATCGATTTGAGGTGTCCATCTTGGTTTTGAAGTTGGCTGATCTAGGGTTTGTCAGAGAAACCATAATTTTCAAAACTTGGAATCTTTCATATCTAATTGGATAGAAATATAGATCTATTCAAGTTCAACTGTCCAATGTACTCATTTTCTAAAAACAGTGGAGGGAAGCTCTCGAAATAGGAAGCCCTAGTTTCCCAATTTCTTCTGCAGAAATGACTGATACTATTTCTGTGGTATCTCTAAAATTACTATTCCTCTATGTTTGAATATTTTAATTGAGGTAGCCTCACCTATCCCTATTTCAACACCATAGGTTTCATTAGAATTGGTTTCACCAATTGGGAATTGGTTGCACCAAAAACTAAAAATGCTCGGAATCAAATTCCGCTTCAACAAAAAGATGCACCCTTCAATGGAGAGTCAGCCTAGCATACTTTGTTGATGGATTGTGGAGAGAGACCCAAAAAGTAAGAAGCCCTAGATTTTGCAGCTGCATAATGTCTTCTTCTTAGGTCAGCTCTAATACCATGCTAGATTTTTAGCATTCAAGCTAGCATTATGATCTTAGGATCTTTAACTGAGAGAATAACATGCACAGCAATAAACACAAGAGACACGAGACACAAAGAATTTTCCTCGAGGAAACCATAAAGGAGAAAACCCTGCAACTTCCTCAGAGATAGAATTAGCACCAAAAGTAAAACCCAAAAACATAAAGATGATCTCCCGAGAGCAGTAGTCTCTCTCTCTGATCCCAACAACTTCTCTCTCACTCATGCGCCCCAATGAGTGAATGTGTGTGTGATAAATAGAGAGGCTCACTCTCTATTTAAATTCTTTCTTTCACTTGAAACCCACTCCAACATGTCAGCCTCACTTAACAATTACTTACTAGAGCCGACATCTCTATAAGGAGTGTCTAATAACCCTAGTGCCCCACAACTTGTGGGGGCTTTTCCTCCTCCGACCATCAAGGAGGGTTATCCTTAACACAATGACGAGGACTATTTCCCTGACTTACAATGACTCACCTAGTGTCGACTTCTCTAGGATAGTCTAATAACCCTAGGGCCCCACAAATGCAGGGAATTTAACCCTTGACCAATAGGAGGGTTACCCACAATGACTTGACATGACTTGTTTACATTATTGAATGTCCTGATAGGAACATCGGGGCATGACATGACTCAAATACATTACAGACACATCCCAGAATAAATATCGGGGTACAATACATAAGATATACGGATGAATACATTCTGAAGTTACAAATACATGAACAAGATATGCTTGCATGCAAGCCTCACTCTGTCGAAGTCTTATTTGACAGATTCTAGAGAATCAAACCACATGGTTTCCTCCAGGAAATACCTCATCACTTTCCCTCTTTCACGAGGACCTAGCAGTCATATGGGAGATGAATTTAAAATCCCAGATGTTGAGAGAGGTCCAGATAAAATCCAGCATGATGAGTTTATGCCCTCTCCTACTATTGTTGTTGCAACCACCACCCCAAACAATTGTATGTTTTAGCCCCCCACCTTGATTTTCTAGTTCTGTAGCCTTAAAGATCACCTTTTCCCTCCAAGAGTCCCTTCCTAACTCCTTTTTTCTATTGCAAGCTGATTTTTTGTTATAAGCAAAACATTTTCTTTCCACTTGATGTATCGGATGAACTCATGGAATTTATCTGACGTAGCAGAAGAGTTGTTTTTTGACATACTGAACCTTTGCTTCTCAAATTATTTCTAGAATACTCGTGAAAGTTTGTCGATTCTTTGATTGAAATCCTGTCTGTGGTATCGATGATATCGGAGAGAAGTTTTTGATTCCTTATGGATGGTTGTCAATAGTTTTTTTGATGCACCGAATCGGATTGTTGATTTATTTTCCAATACTTGTGGAAGAGTCTTACGTCCTTACCTACCCACTGTTGCGGATGTTTTCTCCTAAGTCTTCCATAGGGTTTGTTTTGAAGTTCTTTGCCCATGCTTCGGATGCATTTGTTGATGTTCAACCAATATCATTTCTAAAGAGTCTCCCGATGCCATTGCAGATGGATAGTGGGTTATTCTTCCAACAGAATCCTCAAGTCATTGCCTCGTCCCAATAAGACAAGTATTTAGCCTCCCGAGGAGCATCCAATCCTTTCCAATCTTTCACCCGAAGCAATCATTTTCTCTCTTGGGATCAATTCTGATGCATTGCTCTTTTGGCGCCAAAGGTGTTTTCACCCGAGGGCCATTTATTGCATGTCGGCCTTTTTTTTTAACTTTTTAATCCCGTGGGGAAATGCATTATGGTCATTGTTGGCCTCTTTGAGCTTATGTTTTACTGTGCAGAGCTGTCGATTGTTGAGTGGATCTAGTCAGCCGCGTTGAGACCGCACCTGCTCCAGCTTGTTTTCAACCGCCAGGTAGGGTCTTGAGCTAATGCATAAGTTTTTTTTTTATGCTTGACAAGAGGCTTTGATAGTTTGGTAAGGTTAGGTTTTTTCCAACTCTTGGTGAGTATTTAGACCTCGAGGTCAAACAGGTGCATTTGTATTCTAAGTTCAGTGTTTGCATTCTCCCTGAGCGATGGAACCTTGCTCACTTTGCTTCTAGTTAGCCAAGGCCATCCATGTTTTCTACTTTCCCCAAGCCATTTGTCACCCATCCCTCACCATGGGACCTTCTTTGTCATTATTTTGCAGTGGGAGAACTGTGGGCAGATGAGCGTTTCACCGTTTGCACCACTCCTTCTTTTCACCATGCGAGAGTGGAGGGATTATGGTTATTGGCTGGGGTAGAAAAAGGGTTTTAAAGGATCGATGTGCTCAATTTCGGGCTGTGGGGGATGTTTTCTCTCTGAGTGAAAGGCTTGGTTGTCCAATTTTTAGGTTTTTTTTTGGGATTCGTGGCTTTCTCTTTTACCCGACCAATTGTGTTGGGGTTACTCTACCCAGGGATATGTGCTGGTATAGGGAAATCCTTAGTGCCTTTGGACTGGAGTTTACTTTCTTGAGAATTATATAAGGAACTTTGTTGGAAGAGTTTTAAACGTGTTGCTTAAATTCTCACTTTCAGTATTTCCTTGTTTAGGGTGGGAATAAAGACTTTATTGAGATGTATCATGATAATATGGTAAAGCTTTCTGATTAAATATGGCTTCTTTCTTTTCTAGGTTATGTACAATGGCAGAGTTATCAGCTGTAGTTACATGCATTTGAAATGAATCTAATACATTGTTTTATGGTTTTAACATCCTCACCTTCTATATAACACCATGCCTCGGAAAGGAAAGAAGAAGGTTCAAGCCATGGAGGATGATCCAGAAGTGGAATTCATAACGTGAGTAGAGATCATATACGAAGATACCAAATCATTTACTGGCATTGAGCCCGATTTTAGATGGGGTCATATCTACCAAACGATCAAGGACCGGAACATCCCAGATGCAGGGTTAGAGGATTTTCCAATATACGCAAACATATAAAGGTTTCCACACGTCCGAAACTTTTTCCATGTTCATAAGTAATCCGTTGGATACTCCCAAAGGTGGACACAACCAAGATGATTCTATCAAATGTTGTTGGACAAGGTTTTTCTCCTTATATCTCGAGTTATGTAGCTCAATCCTGCAAGCTACCCACTCCTTAGATTTATCTAATAGAAAAGTGGTTAAAAGAGATAGACCTAGATATTGTTTACTATGTCTGAGAAATGATGGTACATGGGAAGCAATTTCATATGAGGCCTGCCGAGGAGTATGAAATTGCAAACTTGCGCACTCCATATAGGATTTTAGCTTTGATGTTGAACAGGATTTTCAGTTGAGAAAATGGAATGTTTTACAAAATAAGCTGGGTTCCAGTAATTTGTTTTGTAGCCACTCAAGGTACCATTTTCAACTGGGATGATATAATATCCAATAGCTTGTCTTTATCTATAAGTGCAATGCTTGGAGGTGTCTTGAAAAAGAAGTCAAAGTTATATATGAGCTCTTTTCTGATTGATTTCATTTTGTGCATTCAGCAGTTACTAGCACTGAATTACCAGTGGGATAAGACCAAAATCCTTGTTTATTCTGTATACGAGTTGTTTTGGGTACACAAATACTTCATCCATTACAAGAGCATCTACGAATATTTCATAATTCCACTGTACAAGTTAATCTTCCTTACAGAATGCAACTGCATGTCTAAGGAAACATTGAAGATTGTAGAAGATAATGGGCATTATTACCTTTCAGAATAAGGTATATACCTAAGGATTTTTGGCGGAACTAGGTCCCCTTCTTTGTTACCGAAATATGCCACATACTATGTTGTCCATAAAGAAGTGGCGATGAATCTTTACATTGACGGGATTGGGAACTTCTTATTTGATCTGAAAAAGGCCGTGTACCCACCACTCTCATTCTATATAAGTAGTTATAAGTTCTCTAAGGTGAAAAGTGTGTCGGAGTTTGCAAAGGAGTTCGAATATTTTTACTTCGGAGAAATAAGTTTCCATAGAAATGATTCAGAGAACAAGGTTGCTAACTATTGTGCAGTAGAAGGGGTACATTTTGTGTACATGAACTATTGGGATAAAGATGAAGAAATATTCCACAACACCTGCAATATGACAGCTTTAAGAAGAAGATTCAAGCAAAATATAACAACTATGGGTGGCAAGAGAAGAAGTAGTAAAGTTGTTGAGCAGAAAAAGAAACAAGAAGAAGCTGGAAAGAAGAGAGAAGAAGAAGCCCTCAAATTATTACATGAAGTGAAGTAGAAACTATCAGATGAGGAACAATAGAATAAATGTGAGGAAGAAGTGAAAAAATGTAGGAAGAGGTTGAAAAGATAAAACACGAAGCAGTTGATCGAGCAAGAGACCAAGAAAGAGACCAAGCAGAGAAAGTAGATGAAGAGCTTTGAAAAAAGGATTAGGAAGAATAGGATCGTGCCAATCTTGAGCAGACACAGTATCATGATAATCCATTGGAGCCATTTGTCCCATTAAGTAGCACAAGAATAGAATATCCAACCCCTCGGTAGAACTGGGACCAATAAATTTCATCCCATCTCAGGAACAGGCAGTGGCTGACCTTAGTACTATTTTCTATGATAAAAACAAGAAGAGGATCATGATAAGGACCGATAAAAGGATGGACACTGGGGATCAGCCTATAGATATTATGGTGACCAAGAAAATAGTTTTACATGGGACTAATGAAGATCCCAAACCCCTTGCAGAAACTCGAGTAGCCTCATCTCTCTCCAATGTACATAATGTTAATCAAATGGTTGATGATCTTGAGAAGTATAAGGAGAAAATGTCCCAAGTAAAAGAAACCCTAATGAAAGAAAGGGGAGAAGAGAAAATCTTAAAAATAATATATGATGACACTCTATGTAACACCCTGGTTTTGACCCTAATGCATTAAATATACATGATACACATATATTGTAAATAATCATGCTGTGGAGCTAAAGGAAAAATCCCCACCATCAATTTGGTTATGTTTTGGTAATTGGAACTGCTACCGATGGTGTATCAGGATATACGACATATATATTAAGTTGAGGCATCATGTAACTATGAATTTTAATTAAATAAACCCAACCAGCTATGTCGACCCAACTATATTGAAATGGGCATGATTTCCTAAGGTTAAGGGTGGGGGGGGGATTGTTAAACCTGGAACCCATGGGGAAAAGCCATGTGTCAACCACTTAAAACTCCTGTTTTAGTAGAGGGAAGTTAATGCTGGGTAGTGGTGGGTGGGAGGCTTTCCCCCATGCACTCTACACCAGCTGTTTCAGTCACACACATGGGCTGGGAGTGGTTTCCCCATGCGCTGTTTGGGATGCCCGTTTGGTTCTGCCCACTCTCTCCATCGTTGGCTGCTCATTCTCATGCAGAGCGGAGATAAAATCATTTTCGATCCATTGAGTGGGGGTTTTTTCTCCTTACTCTCATTTATTTCTGGTCTATGGATTTGTTCTTCCTCCGATCTTTGCAGAGAATCGATTTCCCTTTTTCCATTGTCAGACTGTGAGATGTTTTCAGCAATTTCCTTTGTGAGATGCTTCCCTCTTGTTCATGCATAGAGTCTGTGTTTACTCCACCATTTTCTACTATGAAAATGTGCCATGGCTTCATTATTGAAGAAGGACCATTATTTTCCAACGTTGTTGGCTGTGTATGAATTGTGTAATATCCTGTTACTTCATCGTGAACCGGGGCTGTTGTTCTTCCCCTGATTGGTGGTTGCTGTGAGTACCTACGATGTGTTGTCTATGGTCTCATTCACATTTTGTTGGCTGTGTCTTCCTTTGCATTTTGGGCTGTTGTAAGCTATTATGGAGTCGTTTTGGCCACAATAGGGCCAAGAACAACTCAGGGATTGTCTTCCCCTGTCCAAGCTGTGAAGTGTTGGTTTTGCTGCATGCATGCAATGGTTGGTCTTCGGACTGTATTGGAGCAATGATGAGGGTCTGATTTGCTTGAAAAACTTGGTGTGTTTGGGAACCACATAGATAGGACTAGAGGGCTGGATTTCTTCTCCACAACCCCTGAATATCACTGGAAGGGAGGTCAGAGCCTGAGGGACTGTGTAGCAGAGAAGGGACTAATTTCCTTGTGTTGGGTGTGTGTGGGTGTCCTAGAAGTCAGGCTAGTTCTGGCGTAGGTGTCCTTAGCTCTCCAATGATCTCACTAGCTTAGCATTTAGCCTTTCCCAGCTCTTGGATGGCCTGATAAACCCAACGGTGTTGGCTTGGCTGATCTGATGTTCGCCTGATAAACCCAACTATGTTGGCTTGGATGAACTGTGTATCCTTGAATGTTTTGTTATCCTTGGCTATGTGTAAGCCTGCTAGTTCCTTATTCCTTGGGGAATCATGCCTAGCTCGGGGGTGGTAGCATTGTTGAGAGATTAAAGAGCACGTGGGCCTATGGCTGGGTGGAACGTTGCAGCAACGTAGTTGGTTGCGGGACAATTCTTATAAGATAAGTATTCTTGTCTATTTTACTTCTGCAGTTATGTTTACTATTAATGAATTATGATGATGATACATGTTGAATGTTGAATTATATGTTTTGCTTCCGCTGTGTATATGAACGATTATGCATCTTAATATGTTTTATGTTTTAAGCATTCTGTTTTAGCATTATATGTATGTATGATCATGTTCATGGGGCTAGTTGCCTGGATGTTTGATGTATGGTAGTGTCCTCTTCGCTAGTCGGAGGGTAGGGGACATTACAGTGTCGTATCAGAGCTCATGTTGCAGCATGGGCCTCTATGGGCCATGAATAACCAGTTAGCATAGGCATGTTGCCTTCTGCCCAGAAGAAATCGGAAGAAAATCGGTGAATTACAGGAAAATTCACAAAATTTGCCTAAGTTCTTGAACCGTTGGCTCATCGGAGGACTAAGTGAGAAGATCCTCCAACATAGTGGAACATATAGGTTGAAGACCACCTGACGCATATTTGTTTCAATAGCTGATGCGACAAAAGACAAAGCATAAAATTTTCGAAGTCATGAGATCATCGGCGATCGAAAAAGCTTAGTTGTTGGGATCGCCGATGACTAGAAGATGGGATCACCGATAAGTTGAGGATGAAGCTACCGAAAGCTAGTGAAGTGGATCGACAAAACTTAGTTGAAGGAAGAGCTGATGCAAAGAAGAAAATTTTCAAAAATTTATCTAAGTGTCGAACACATCGGCGATCGACGAAAGATAGATGATCAGAGCATCGATTGGTGGACAGCTAGTGGACGAAACCGTCGAAACATCGACTCACCTAGTCGAACCCGTCGACGAAATTTAGATGATGAGACCGCAGATGGACGTCATTGAAAAAGTTTAGTTGTTCAAGAGTCCACCGTTGCAGCTGCTTACTGGACTATCCCTTCGACAGATAGTTGTTCTGACCGCCGATGTCGCAGTGGTTAGTGGTTCCAACCTCCGATCAAAAAATTATAGTTGATGGGACCATCGACACATCGAAAGAGATTAGATGATGTATTCATCGACACTGCGGAAATATTTAGTGGTTTGGTCCACCGATGGGCATCGAAAACATTTAGCTGATTGCACGCCCACCGTTGCGGCTGCCTAGAGAACTAGCCACCTAATGTATTGTGCATTTGCTCACCGACGCTGCAGAAATGTTTTTAAAGCACCGACACCCAAGTATCTAGAGTTTCGATGGCCGATACAATGGAACCCATAGTGGGATAGTTGCCCCCCGTTGTGGCCACCAAAGAGAAGATCCATACAATGGACAACGCATCCGATCGCCGATAGAAGACCATCGAAAACTATAGTTGTTGGAGCCGTCGATGAGCAGCAGAGGAAATTAGTTTTACTGACCGTCGATGCAGCGCATAGAGTGGGTTTCCTCACCAATGTGGTAAGGATTAATGATCCTAATCACTGATAAAGTTCGGAGTATTAAATAACTACAGACCCGATACAGCGGAGGAAAATAGACGAACAGACCGCGGAGAAAATTAGTGGTTCTGGCCGCCGAAACGTCAGAATGTTAGTTGGGATGAGACCTGATAATGTACAAGGAAATTTGGGTTTTTCAAAGTGGATTTCTCAGCAAATTCTAGTTGTTTTTCAATGGATTTTTAAGCAAACTGTCAGTAGATTACAAGGCTGAACAAGAAGAGAATTTTTGTGTGTTTAAGAAAAACTGTTATTTCTAATTTTCTCCAGGAGAAGGTAGGTAGTTCTGATTTATATCAATATATGCATTTAACAGTTTTCTGCTAACACGTTTGTAGAATCATAAACACCTTAAAGGGTAGTATTCCAGGTGGTACAGTTTGGTAAGTAAGTGGTGGTTCAGTTATGAGAACCCATGACGGATATGATGCTCAGGATTCCTACGAGCATGCATGAGATGACATGGGAGAAAATGTCCGTAATCGACATGATGACATAAAGTCTAATGGAAGGAGATTCCAAGAGACACCGTCAAATGTTGCATCCACCATGAGAAGCTTGATTAAATCCCAGGAAGAGTAGCATCAGTTGAATGTTTCCATGTTGCAGAGCTTGACAGACTTGCAAAGAAAGATAGACTCTGGACGAAGTACAACAAGACCATAACGTAGTAAGAGCAGTGCTAGGAGAAGGAGAAGGACTTCTAGTGGATCATCTGACTCTGAAGAATCCAGCGGGGATACAAGTCCATCCTCTTGTAAAAGAAAAAGAAAGAGACACCATAGGGATCGGGATGAATTTAAGAAGGCTAAACCTTCTACATTTGGCAGTGAGGTAAAGACTCGACAAGAGGCTGAAGCTTGGCTTCTTGGGATAAAGAAGTACTTTCAAGTGCAGGATTATTCAGGAAACATGAAGGCAAGAGTTTCCAATTTCAATCTAAATGGAAGAGCATCCATTTGGTGGGAACACTTCAAGCAAGTAAAGAGGATCAGTGAAAGGAGACTGAAGTGGAAATAGTTCAAGAAGTATTTCAAGCAGAAATACCTCTCTGACAGGTATTATGATGATAAGATTAAGGAGTTCCATGAGCTGAGATTGGGACAGCAGACCATGGATGCATATGAAAATAAGTTCTTGTAGTTGTTGAGGTATGTCCCGTACATAAGAGATGAAAAAGTGAAGTTCCAGTGGTTTCTGAGTGGATTGCCTCAGTCTTACAAAGATAGAATTTATTTTTATGAACCTAGAAATCTTGAAGAAGCCATAAGGAAGGCTAAGTATTGCTATGAGCAAAGCAAGGGTAAACTTGACTACCATAAGGCATGGAAGCACAAGAAGAATGAGAAGTTTGATCAAAGAAAGAAAGGTTTCAAACCTTCTAGATTCAGGAATTAACAAAAGCAGCCATCCCAAGCTGCAAGTAATCCAGTTGGAGTGACGGGTGGAAAGCCTAAATATCCACAATAGAATAAAGGTCCACTCAAATGTTGGAAATGTGAAGGACCCCACTTGCGCAGATATTGTCCACTTGAGAATGAGAGTGCAAGGCTAGCTTACAACATGCAAGAAGCAGAAACAGTGGGACAAGTAGCAAGGGAAGTCCCTAGAATTTATGCATCACTGGAGGACCGCCAAGCAGATCACTAGTCAACTGTGGTTGAAGTAGCAGGTAAGATTGTTGAATAATTTGTTTCTATTTTGATTGACCCTGGTTCTACTCACAATTACATTACTCCTAGAGTAGTGGAGATTTGTGCTTTTAATAAAGTGAAGCATAGGAAACCCTGGTTAGTTCAGCTAGCCACTGGAACTAAGAGAAAGGTCAGTGAAGTGGCAAAGAAATTTCCATTGGTCATGAATGGGTTGGTCACTTATGTAGATCTAAATGTTCTACCACTTGGTTCCTACGATGTTCTCATTGGAATGGATTGGCTAGAATCTCACAGGGTGAAGCTTGACTATTATAATAAGACTTTTGAATGCATGAATGAAGAAGGAAACCTAGTAGTTGTGAAAGGTATTCCAAAGGTAATTTCAGTAAGGCAGGTTTTAGCAATGCAGTTGAAGAAGTTATGTAGGAAAGGTTGCCAATTATATGCAGCTCATATTCTGGAACCCATAGGAGATGAAAATCCTAAGTCGGAGGACTATTAGGTGTTACAGAAATTCGAGGATGTGTTTCCTGATGAGATTCCAGGGCTCCCTCCAAAGAGGGACATTGAATTCACAATTGAACTTGTGCCAGGAGCAGCACCAGTGTCCAAGACACCCTACAGGATGAGTACACTGGAGATGCTAGAGTTGAAGATGCAACTGCAAGAGTTGTTGGAAAAGAAGTACATTAGGCCGAGTGTGTCTCCTTGGGGAGCACTAGTTCTGTTTGTAAAGAAGAAAGATGGTACACTCAGGTTATGTATTGATTACAGACAGTTGAGCAAGGTTGCTATGAAGAATAAATATCCTTTTCCTAGGATTGATGACCTCTTTGATCAAATGAGAGGAGCAAAGGTATTTTCCAAGATTGACTTGAGGTCTGGTTACCATCAGGTGAGAATCAAGGATGAAGACATTCATAAGACAGCCTTCAAAAGAAGGTATGGACATTATGAGTTTGTAGTGGTACCATTTGGCCTCACAAATGCACCAGCTACATTTATCTGCCTTATGAATAGTGTCTTCAGTAGATATTTGGACAAGTTTGTTCTTGTTTTCCTTGATGACATTCTTGTTTATTCTAAGAATGAGGAAGAACATGAAGAGCATTTGAGGTTGACATTGCAATTGCTCAGGGAGCACCAGTTGTATGCAAAATTGAGCAAGTGTGACTTCTATAGAGATAGAATTCAGTATTTGGGTCACATTATCTCAGAAGAGGGTATATCAGTGGACCTTGAAAAGATTGAAGCCATTATGAATTGGCCCACTCTAAGAAATGTGACAGATGTAAGATCTTTTATGGGAATTGCAGGATACTATAGGAGATTCATTGAAGGATTCTCCAAAGTTGCACATGCCATCACTTATTTGCAAAAGAAGGGGATAAAGTTTGAATGGAAATCGAGGTGTGAAGAAATTTTCCAGTGGTTGAAGAATCTTCTCACCAGTGCACTCGTATTGAAAGTTGCAGATCTGAAGAAATATTTTGTGCTGTGTACCGATGCATGCAGGCAAGGGGTTGGAGGAGTCCTTATGCAGGACAACCACGTGATATGTTATGAGTCGAGAAAGCTGAAGGAGCATGAGAGGAACTATTCCACTCATGAACTAGAGCTTGTAGCCATAGTGCATGCCCTCAATATGTGGAGAAATTACTTGATGGGCAGAAGATTTGAGCTCAGAACGGACCATTGTGGTCTGAAGTACGTATTTGATCAGCCTACTCTAAATACTAGACAAGCAAGATGGCTAGAGTTTTTATGTGAGTTTGATTTTGAAATCAAGCACATAAAGGGAAAAGAGAATAAGGTAGCTGATGCGCTCAGCAGAAAGGTGTAGGAAATGCATGTGGCATCTCTTAGTATTTGCCAATCAGGTTTGAGGTAGCAAATTGTTAATCAAATTGTCAGAGATAAATTGTATGAGCAGGTAAAAGACAAATTGTAGCAGCAAAGTCTTGAGAAGAGGTATGAGAGATATAAATGGGAATAATATGGGCTTCTTACTTATAAAGATAGAATTTATATTCCGAATGTAGCAGATTTGAGGAGAGTTGTTATGGATGAAATCCATCAAGCTTCGTATTCTGGTCACCCAGGATATCATAAAACATTTGCTACAGCTAGAAAGCAGTACTTTTGGCCATGGATGAAAAAGGATATGGCTGAATACATTTCAAGGTGCATGAAATGTCAATTGGTAAAGGTTGAGCATCAACACCCTGTAG
Organism: Pseudotsuga menziesii; assembly: GCA_001517045.1. Lineage (NCBI taxonomy): Eukaryota > Viridiplantae > Streptophyta > Pinopsida > Pinales > Pinaceae > Pseudotsuga > Pseudotsuga menziesii. Next base: position 500,618 of record LPNX011087167.1, on the reverse strand, counting down.
GTTTGTTACAGCCTTTGCCAATTCCGGAATGGAAATGGGAAATTATTTCCATAGATTTTATTGCAGGATTGCCGATGACTTGGAGACAACATGATTCCATCATGGTTGTGGTAGACAAGTTGACAAAGGAAGCACATTTTATACCAGTGAAGTCTATGCATAAGACGGATGACATTGCAAAGCTCTTCATGAAGGAGATTTTCAAATTGCATGGATTGCCGAAGGCAATAGTCTCTGAGAGAGATGTCAAGTTCACTTCCAATTTATGGAAGGGGTTGTTTGTAGATTTGGGTACAAAGCTAAACTTCAGCACTGCATACCATCCTTAGACAGATGGGCAGACAGAGAGAGTCAACCAGGTGCTTGAAGATATGCTTCGCATGTAGGTGATGGACAAACCAACCGAGTGGGAAGATTACTTACACTTGGTAGAGTTTGCTTATAACAATGGACAGCATGCATCCTTGGGGATGAGTTTGTATGAGGCTTTGTATGGAAGAAGGTGTAGGAAACTAGTGACTTGCGATAATCCAGTGAACAAGATTGTGCTTGGACCAGAATTGCTTAAGGAAATGGAGGAAGAGATTGTAAAGATCAGGCAGAATCTGAAAGCAGCACAGGACAGACAGAAAATCTATGCAGATAAGCATAGAGTGAACAAAGAGTTCAGTGTTGGGGATCATGTCTACCTCAGAGTGAGGGCAAGGAAGAGTTCCTTAAATCTTGGAAGTTGTGCTAGGCTATCACCAAGATATTATGCCCCATTTGAAGTGCTTGAAAGAATAGGGCCAGTTGCATATAGACTTGCATTTCCTTCTAGTACTAGAGCTCATGATGTTTTTCATGTTTCTTTACTTAAGAGATATGTGCATGATCCTAACCATGTGATAAATTGGGATGTGATTCAGGTGGAACCCGAGGGAGAGTTCCAAATCGAGCCAATATGAATCCTCGACAGGAAGGTCACAATGCCCTGGAACTGAGCCATAGGGTAGGTAAAGGTGCAATGGGAGCACTACAGACCTGAAGAGGCTACGTGGGAGATGGAGGATGCCATGCAATTGGCACATACATTTTTTTTCAATTCTACGGAACACTGAGGTGATACCAGTCTAGCATTTTGTTCGAATTATGTAAAGCACTGAGGACAATGCTATTGAAGGGGGAGGGGAATGTAACACCCTGGTTTTGACCCCGATGCATTAAATATACATGATACACATATATTGTAAATAATCATGGTGTAGAGCTAAAGGAAAAAGCCCCACCATCGATTTGGTTATGTTTCGGTAATTGTAACTGCTACCGATGGTGTATCGGTATATATGGCATATATATTAAGTTGAGGCATCATGTAACTATGAATTTTAATTAAATAACCCCAACCAGCTATGTCGACGCAACTATATTGAAAAGGGCATGATTTCCTAAGGTTAAGGGGGGGGGTTTGTTAAACCTGGAACCCATGGGGAAGAGCCATGTGTCAACCACTTAAAACTCCTATTTTAGTAGAGGGAAGTTAATGCTGGGTAGTGGTGGGTGGCAGGATTTCCCCCACACACTCTCCACCAGCTGGTTTAGTCACACACACGGGCTAGGATTGGTTTCCCCACGCGCCGTTTGGGATGCCCGTTTGGTTCTGCCCACTCTCTCCATCCATGGCTACTCATTCTCATGCAGAGTAGAGATAAAATGATTTACGATATATTGTGTGGGGGTTCGTTCTCCTTTCTCTCACCGATTGCTGGTCTGTGGATCTTTTCTTCCTTCGATATTTGCAGAGAATCAGTTTCCCTTTTTCCATTGTCAAACTGTGAGATGTTTTCAGTGATTTCCTTTGTGAGATGTTTCCCTCCCATTCACGTAGAGAGTTTGTGTTTACTCCACCATTTCGAAATATGAAAATATGTCATGGCTTCATTGTTGAAGAAGGACCATTTCTTTCCAATGTTGCTGGCTGTGTCTGGACCGTGTAATGTCCTGTTACTTCATCGTGAACCGGGGCTATTGTTCTTCCCTTGATCGGTGGTTGCTGTGAGTACCTACACTGTGTTGTCTGTGGTCTCATTCACATTGTGTTGGTTGTGTATTCCTTTGCATTTTGGGCTGCTGTAAGCTATTGTGGAGTCATTTTGGCCACAATAGGGCCAAGAACGACTCAGGGATTGTCTTCCCCTGTCCAAGCTGTGAAGTGTTGGTTTTGTTGCATGCATGCAGTGGTTGGTCTTCGGACTGTATTGGAGCGGTGATGAGGGCCTAATTTTATTGAAAAACTTGGTGTGTTTGGGAACCACACAGACAGGACTAGAGGGCTGGCTTTCTTCTCCACAACCCCTGAATATCACTGGAAGGGAGGTCAGGGCCTGAGGGACTGTGTAGCAGAGAAGGGACTGGTTTCCTTGTGTTGGGTGTGTGTGGGTGTCCTAGAAGTCAATCTAGTTCTAGTGTATGTGTCCTTACATCTCCAATGAGCTCACCAACTTAGCATTTATCCTTTGCCAGCTCCTGGATGGCCTGATAAACCCAACAGTGTTGGCTTGGCTGATCTGATGTTCGCCTGATAAACCCAACTGTGTTGGCTTGGATGAACTGTGTATCCTTGAATGTTTTGTTATCCTTGGCTATGTGTAAGCCTTCTATTTCCTTATTCCTTAGGGAATCATGCATGGCTCGAGGGTGGTAGCGTTGTTGAGAGATTAAAGAACATGCGGGCCTATGGTTGGGTGGAACGTTGCATTGACGTAGCTAGTTGCAGGACAGTTCTTATAAGATAAGTATTCTTGTCTATTTTACTTCTGTAGTTATGTTTACTATTAATGAATTATGTTGATGATACATGTTGAATGTTGAATTATATGTTTTGCTTCCGCTCTGTATCTGAACGATTATGCATCTTAGTATGTTTTATGTTTTAAGCATTATGTTTCAGCATTATATGTATGTATGATCATGTTCATGGGGCTAGTTTCCTGGATGTTTGATGTATGGTAGCGTCCTCTTCGCCAGTCGGAGGGTCGGGGACGTTACACTCTCACAAAGTTGAAAATACTCAAGGAGGCATATCAAATATTGCAATTAGACAAAGATGCCTTAATATTGTTAGCTACCATTACTGAAGGAGAGAAAAAGGATTTGGAATATAAGGTTGTAGATATAAGAACTCAAAACCATTTACTGGTGGAGCATCTAAGGGTGGAAAATGAAAAACAACTTGCTATTGCACCTTTCCACCATCAAGAATCTTCACTACAGAAAGACGTAAATCATATTTTGTTGAGGTTGGAAGGGGATATGTATAGTATTAAACAAATTAAATCTAGGTTGAAAGAGATAGCACTCAACTCGTCAAAATTACAAAATAGGTTATCAGATGTGGTTGAGCTTGTGAAGAACCAGCTAGCATGGATAGGAGCTAACCTGACCTTTCCAACAAATATGCCTCAGAAAACTGTGGGGAGTCTGAAGATGGAAGTGGCCATATTGAATTTTGGGTGTAAAGCAGCAGCTAGATTAAACACAACTATTGATAGAACTATTGAAAAGTGTACTGAATTATACAAAGGCATGTCTTCTGTTCACAATCAATGCATGATTTTAGCAGGCTCCCAGGATAAAGATTTCCCAGCCAAGGAGGAACATTTAAAGAACTTACAAGAGAGGTTGCGAAAAGAAGAAGAGAACATATCTAAAATCGAATATGTTAGTGAGGAATTTATTGGAATATGGATTATACAAGTTTCAGTCCACAAGCACCTATTTGAGGAATTACTAATTCAGAATGCACCCAAAGTGAAAGAGATCGAGTCCCAGTTTTCAAAGCATGAAGTAGAAGTGCGTGTGCTGGAGCTAGCTGAATATCAAGTCATCAATGAAGAAGCTCAAGCATGGAGTGTTTTCATTAAGACACTAACTGGGCCCACTTAAATATGTCTTATTTACAAATTGAGAATTATGTAACATTTTGTATTTATTCCTTTTTTCTAGTAAACACACTAGAAGAGGAAATTTTGTAAATGAAGAGTTGGGGAATCCCAAGAGGTTGGGGAAACTTAAGAGTCATTTTGTAATTTGTATAAGTAGGAGCAAAGTAGATGATTGAAAGAATTTTCTCTAGCATAGTTACTGAAGCTTGTTATAAGAAGAACTATTTCATTTTATAATAAAGAAGATGGAATTTTTGTTGGAGAGAGTATTGCATAAGCCTCAAAGCATATCATGTAAAGTTGAACGAAGAACTATTTCTTTTTTTAGCACGATATACAATCTGTGAGATCGTTCCTAACACTATGAACTATTTATTGGTTATGAATGATTTTATGTTATGTGATGAATCTTATGTAATAATGAATGATGAATGCTTTAACATCACTGAGCTATCTCCGTGTTAAATTTCTGTTGTATGTATGTATCATGGATTTATTAGTTATCTGTAGAGTTCTTTATACAAACAATATAGTACATCATTCATCTTATTTAATATAAATCTTGCTCCCAGGGGATAGGATATAATAGATTTAGATTAGTTGTTATTTTATTGTTACTTGCATTTAATCTAGGCACTTGTATTTCATACATAAAAGATAAAATATATAAACGGTGGATTAGGCAGCAACCGGTAAAAGAGATTTAAGAATACACTTTAACTCTACGGTAGTTGAACCAAAAAATGGATGGATTCCCTGTATCAAATGATAAACGATCTATTTGGGAACGGTTATTGGGGAGAATCCTTACTGTCTGTTCCTGGTATTTTTCCAGGCATCCACACCTACAGAAAAGAAAATTGTTGAAGATGAAGAAAAAGCAAAATTTTCCCTACAGTCGATTCGAATTGAAGAAAGTCTCATTGGAGTGAATCCTTCTCCTATTGTTCCAGAAGTGTATGGGATCTATGATATCTAATATCCTCAAATGGATGATCCAGAAGAAGACATTTGAATCTCTGTATTTGAAGAAAAACTCTCCTTCTATTCCTTGCAAAAATTCTTCAATGATTCTTTAAATTTTGTGCATAGTTCACCAGTGATTGTTTTGGAAAAAAGAAGAGGAATTTGATTTCTCTATCTCTAATGATGTTTCTATTGTGTAGATAATTCATACCATGGATATTTTGGAAATAATATCAGATTATAGGAGTGACCCATTCAATCTCATTAATCTAGAGCTTCCAGTAAATTCCTACAGGATTGCATGCACCAAAAATCAGAATTTTGAAGAAGGAGAAAATTGTGCATCTACCATCTTGGTGGAGCACATTTTTGGATCTGATATGAACCTATTTGGATCTGATTTATTTTCTGATCTGATAATATTTGGTTCAATTTTTAAGATTCAATAGATTTCATTGTTTCCTGTAACTGGTTTCATCAATTTTGGTGCGACAAATCAAGCACCACAAGTCTCCTTCAATTTTGTTGTTGAGGATTTGATGCTAGTTCTCTCTTATGAGTTTGCTGATATCATATTTTGTGAATTATTAGTTATTTTTGAAGCTATATCATATTATGGACCTCAATCTTTCTCTCTCCATAGTACCAGGGCTTTTCTACCTATCTATTTGATCACATGCTGATCTCCTCACAGAACTAATAAAGTTGGAGACATTCTGCATCTGCCTGGACACTTGCTCCTAACACTTGGGGATGATTTTACCTCACATGGATTAATGTTCAAGGCTTCCATATATAATTTTCTTGGTTATTACTCACATGGTTCAAATTCTCAATAACTTTTTCTCTCTCATCAGTTGATTTCAACTGCTCTACATGGGTCTAGTTTTCATCATGCCGTTGTTTATATTTCAGATTCAACTGAGTACATTATTCTTCTTCCAAAGAGGAATATTCCTCTAGACATAAGAATTTGTTTGGATTCAGAGGTTCACATGCACAGATTCAGGATGTTGCTGCATAGAAGAACCAAAATATTTCATTATAGATGCATACTGTTACAAATTGCAGCAAAAGATTTTGCAAGTTTTTAACTTGTATTTCCTGATTTCTGCTTATCTTGAGGGAGGGATTTTCCCATGAGGTTTTCCCCTATATTCTCATTTGTATTAAGCATAATTATGCCTTTTATATTGTATATGGGTGACTTATGGCCTTGTTTCTAGGGCCCATAGTTGTCCAAGTTAGGATTCATGGGGGTCTTAGGATTATTAATCCTCCCTTGACCAAACTGTCCATTAGATTAATTTATCCTAACATAAAAGTTTTAATTAATTAATTAATTCCACTAGTACAATTGGGTCCACATGGCCTAGAGGATAATTAACACTAAATTCACTTGCATGCATCAGTTTAGGCAACTCCTAGATCAATCCGTACATTTTAGGAGCCACTGGGAGTCCCGACACCAACCTCCTTTAGTCAATTGGAGTTGGAACTAGTTAAGATTAGTTAATTTCTAGTTACATTCAATTATATCAAAATCAATTTAGTTAGCGCTAGTTATGCATGGTTACATGTGGATTAGGTGCCTTTTCTCACCAACCACTTTAATTAGACTGAGTTAATTGTTTATTACTGATTGTGTGAGTTGTTTAGACATCTGGATTTAACTATTTGGACTCTGATATTGATTGAGACATCGTGAGTTAGCTATTCAGTTAGGTATAGTCACATCAAATTGGTAGATTTGGATTCCTCCCTAATGGATTCGAATTCTTCCTTATGTAAACTATTGTAACACTGCATTTAATTAATGATAATGATATTGTAATTATCTGAGCTATACTCATCTATTTCCTGTGTGGTTTGATTTTTTTAGTTTGTATCTTCATTCTCCTTTTACTACAACAATAATATTTGACTCATTGCTTGAATATCTAAATGACACAACAATTTTAATAGGAAGGCATTCCACCATGGAATCTCTTTGTAGCCACTGCAAATATTTGTAGTTTAGTTATCCAAACCTTTCATTCCATAGTCGGCTGACCTCATTCCCATGAGTCAGAAGGGCAGATGGATTTGAATCAAGCACAAAGTTAGAAAATTCATAGGTCTTAGCAGTGTGATTTGCTTTTCCTACAACAATGAGTTTTCCCGAGACTATCTCAGATATCTCAACATCATTGGGGATGAATAAAAATCTCTTAGGAAAACCCTTGTGTGTCATTTGATATACATAAAACAATTTTGAAGCTAAAGAGGGAACATATAGAACATTTTTTAAGCTTCCATGTTCTAGTTGCACAGTACCTTTCCCCTTTGATGAGATTTGAGAGTCATCTCTTTTGTGAATGGAGATGCAGCTATTGGATCTAGTGATGTGAAAGAATCCTTGCATGCAACCATATGATTCAAAGCACTAGAGTCAATGAGAAGATCTCTAGCCTTCGAAACATTAGCCATGAGAGCATGCCCTATTTCGGGTTGATTATTCAGATCACCAACTTCTTTCTTCCTTGCTCCTTCTGGAAGAGTAGTGTTGTTTTTCTCAAGTAGAATGGCCATCTAATCAATTCTTCTCTTCATGCAAGATATTTCAGGGTGAGAGCCTCTTGCACAGTAAGAGCAATTTGTCTTCTCCTTGCCCCGTTGCTTGTTTTTCCTCTATCCTAAGGGCTCATCCAACTACTGGTTTTTCTCCTTTTGCTTGGGAGAATAAAACTTTGTATTCTATTTCTTTTGCTTTCCTTTTTCCTTTGAAGCTTTGGGTCCTTCATAAAATATGGCTTTATATTTGGAGGATCTCAAGGACCCCATTTGAACAACTTTATCATGTGCATTGGTAAGGGACTCAATGAATTCATGTAGGTTTGACATCTTCTAATTTGGAATTGTAATCTTTCTGGTATGGAAGGTTGACACAAAAATAGAGTAGTCTGGTTCAAGATTCAAAAGGATAGAAAGGATGAGCTGATCATATTTCTTCTCAACTTCACATTGCTTCAATTAGAGCACAAGGTGCTTAAACTTAGTGAAGAATTCATTTATGGCCTCAAAGTTTCCTGAATTGAGAGAGATCAATTCATTCTACAACTGATAGGATCTCAAAATCATCCTTCTTGCCAAAGAGTTTAGCACGTTTTTCCGACACTTCCTTGGTAGTCTTCAACCCAGAGAGATGGAATAGAATATTCTTAGAAATGGAGAGGCATATGAAACCATATGCTTCATCTAGTTTGTTCCAATATTTTTCCTTCTCTATTACCGCATTTGGATCTATCTTCACTCCCATGTTGAATTTGTAGAGTCCTCTGGAGCGTAATGATATCTCAATATCCTCCTTCCACTGATGATAGTATAAAGGAGTGAGAAGATTGGTTGAAGAGGAGTCCATTTTGCAGCTATAGTGAATGCAGTAGAAGTACTTGAGATACCTGCAATCACACAAAATAAACAAAATAAGGTCAAAGAACTTGCACTTTTGGAGTTTTCTTCACACCGGGCTTAGTTAATCAAGCAAGCTAGATCAACATGATGATATATTATCTAGGAATTATGTGGTAAACTCTCCGCTTCTAGTGCAGTGTTGGAATAACTTTGAGCAATTTTGCTCAATCTTCTTGATAGTTCTAGCAAGAAACCTATAGAATAATTGCCTTGTCCTTCCATGGATCTGATACCATATAAAATTGGAGTCACAACTATATAAGGAACAAGACAAAAAATTACAATAGATTTCACATATCAATTTTACTCAGAAATGACATGAAACCATGCAAAAAGACTTGCATTTGTATATTTTCTTATCATTAATCAGAAGTAGTGATACAATGAAATACAATGGCATAAAGAGCCATGCAATTTGAATCCTAGAGAGGTCATTCAAATTCATTACATGAGATTGTATTACTTGTCATTTAAACACCACTCGACACATCAATTAACCACTCAAATAGACTCTAACTAACTAAGAGGCAATTTGGACTAAGTCTAACTAAATAGAACTCAAATGCATGCCAACAAGTAGGTGAGGGATCCTATCTAGCTTCAGTTAGGTGATATGAACTGAACTGCACTGAACTGAGTCACCAAAAATAGGTGGATGCGGCTTTAATCACTCCAGTTAACTGAAATTAACCAAAAATAGTCTAATTGATGAGGAAGACACCTTTGCAACTTTACTTTAGCTTAAATGTAGGTGAAATAAGCTTTAGTTAACTGAATGGGGTGCATAAGTCATGCAGATCAACCCATATTTTCTCATAGGTTAAAGGAGGAGGCTTAGTTAGTATCCCCAATTGAAAGAGAAGACTCAGTTAGGCTCCCTGATTGAAGGAGGAGATCCAGTTGATGTTGTAGTCACATATTTGAGCCTAAAACTTAGTATCAGTGGTAAATTATGACAAATCCAAATAATGACGTGTGGTTGGATAATGACTCCAACACCCCCCCTTAAGCTAATTTCATGTGGAGGAGTAAAACAAAATAGGGCCACGGCAACAAAGGCCATCGGGTTACCCTTTAAAAAAATTAAGTCTAAAATGCTCAAAAAAATCTAAGTGAGGAAAAGAGGAAAAACCCTATGGGAAATAAAACCCCCCCTCAAACTGAACACTAAAGAATAATCCGACTTCACCATGATGGAAATCACCCACAACAGTGAATGGATGTAAGTGAACTTCTTCTCAGTGAATTTCTTGGTGAAAATGTCTGCATTTTTCTCATATGTGTGGAAATATTGCAGAACAATTGTTCTGTCATGCACAAGTTCTATGATGTAGTGCATGTGGATCTCATTGTGTTTGGTTCCCTGTCTTTGAACCGTATCTGTCAATATATTTATAGCACTTCTATTGTCACAAAAAATGACAGTAGATGAAGTGATAAAAATGTCGAACTCTGCCAAATTACCTTGCATCCAAACTGCCTGTATTCATGCATTGACCACTCCCCAATACTCTACCTTTGCTGAAGAAAGGGCAATGACAGCCTACTTTTTGCTTGACCAGAAAATAGGCCCACCACTAAAGATGAAAACATAGCCAAATGTAGCCTTCTGATTTATGCTATCTCTTGCCCAATTAGAATCTATGAATCGTACCAAGTCTAGTTTGGAATCAACATCATAGTGAATGCCATAGGTTCAAGTACCCTGAATGTATATTAGAGTCCTCGTGGATTCCCTCCAATGAAGTTCATGAGGCTGTTGCATATACCTTGATACAAAATTCACAACATAACAAATGTTAGGCCTTGAATGTTTCAAGTTGAGAAAGCTTCCAATCAACTGACGGTAGAGAGTAGAATCCACCTGTGGAGTAGAATTTCCCTCTTCAACACTGACTCCTGAGAGGAATGGGAAAGGTGTTGCCTTAAAATCAGCCATATTAAAATTAATTAATAGGTATTAATCATATTTCTATTGTGACACCTTGATCCCATCAAAATATTGAGTTATTTCTAGCCCGAGAAACTGCCTCAGCAAGCCTAGATCACTCATCTCAAAAGCTTCATGTAAAGCATTTTTTATAAAGCTGATTGAAGCAAGGGTGCTTCCTGTAATTAATAGATCATCAACATACAGAAATATAATCAGAAAATTACCTTCATATTTATGTAAGTACACAATTGGATCAGACTTACATCTCTCAAATTTTTGTGATAGCAGAAAAAAATCCATTTTGGTGTACCAAGTTCTTGGGACATGTTTTAAGCCATACAAGGATTTCTGCAGGTTGCAAAATAATGATCAATATGATGTGTATCCTTCGGTTTGCTTCATGTAGATCTATTCTTGAAGGTATACATGAAGAAAATCACTTTTTACATGCATATGGTGCACCTCCCAGTGTTTGGATGTAGAAATGGCTAAGACTAGCCGTAAGAATCCATTTTTTCCATTGGTGCAAAGGTCTTAGTGTAGTCCACTCCTTGGACTTGAGAGAATAATTTTTCTACTAGATGTGATTTATATTTTCATGTTAATCCATATATAGAAACATTCTTCTGGTAGACCCATTTTCATAGAACAAGTTTCCTCCCATGTGGAAGGGAAACTAGCTCCCATGTTGCATTTTTTCAGAGAGAGTTAACTTCTTCATCCATTGCAGCTTTCCATCAAGGATCATTTTGAGCATGATAATATGAATTTGGATCATATACAATCATCATGTATCACTTCTTAGACAACAAGGAATCATTGCAATAAATATAAATACATTCTCTTTGAAAATATGCCCGATTTCTCCTTGGATCAGTAGGATTTCGAACATTTGACCTGACAAAAGAGAGAGTCTTTTTGGCCCATTTTGGTAGATGAGATGGCTCATTCGGATATGATTCATAACCTGATATCATTCTCACTGATATCAGATATCAGATCTTAAATATCAGATCTCACACTTTCATTTTCATCTCTAGAATGTTTAGCAGAAAGAGAGGGAATTTCAACAGTTTCTTCCTTTACTAGTTTCAAATCTTAGAGAGGTTCTTTGAAGCAGACACTTCTCCCGATGAGTATATTTTTAGTTATGATATTAAAGAGTTTGTATCGATTTTATTCCTTAGCATACCCAATGAATATGCACTCAACACTATGTGGTTGAAAATACTTTCTCTTATCTACTGGAATTCGAGCCCAAGTAGTGGACCCGAAAACCATGAAATTGGACACATCCGGTTTGTGACCAGTGTATGCTTTGAAAGGTGTTTTCCCTTTCACGAATGAATGTGGGATCCTATTTTTAATGTAGGATGAAAAATTCATGGATTCATCCCAAATATTTGTATCCAAATCCTTAGACTCAGGCATACAGGTTGTCATTTTTTTCAGTACCCGATTTTTCCTTTTTGCTACACCATTCTGCTGAGGTGTGTAGGGAACGATGTGCTGAATATTGATTCCACTTTTAGCACAAATTTGAAGCAGCTCTGATTTTACGTATTCACCTCCATTATCATATCTGAGAGATTTGATCTTTCTCCCAGTAGTATTCTCAACGAAAGCTTTGAAATCTATGAATTTTTCAAGAACTTTTGGCTTCTTTTTTAGAAACTAGACCCATGTAAATATTTAAAGGTCATCTATGAAAGTAAGAACATATCTTGAACCAATCATGGAGGTTATTGGAATTGGACCTCTGATATCAGAATGGATCATCCCCAAAATACATATAGCTCTGCTTGCTTTTCCCCGATCAAAGTTATGTTCAAGATGCTTGCCGACTATGCATCCCTTGCAGATCCCTTTTGAGGATTTAATTACTGGAAGGAATTCCCAATGGAATAGTTTTGTATAATATGCAAATATTTGTAGTTTAGGTGTCCAAACCTTTCATTCCACATCCAGCCGACCTCATTTACATGATTCAGAAGGGAAAATGTCTTTGAATCAGGAACAAAGTTAGAAAACTCATAGGTCTTAGTAGTGTGATTTGCTTTCCCTACAACAATGATTTTTCTTGGGGATATCTCAAATATATTAAGATCATTGGGGCTGAATACAACTCATTTATGAAAACTTGTGTCTATCATTTGATATAAATAAAACAACTTTGAAGCTAAAGATGGAACATACGTAATATTTTTGAAGCTTACATGTTCTAGTTGGACAATACCTTTTCCCTTTGATGAGATTTGAGAGTCATATCCCATGTGAATGGAGATGCAACTTTCAGAATCCAGTGATGTGAATAAATCCTTACATGAAACCATATGATTCGAAGCACCAGATTCTATTATAAGATCTCTAGGCTTCGAAACATTAGCTATGAGAGCATGCCTTATTTCAGGATGATTATTTCAATCTACAGCTTCTTTCTTCCTTATGCCTTCTGGAAGAATAATGTTGTTTTTTCAAGGAGAAGGGCCATCTAATAAATTTTTCTCTTGATGCAATATCTTTCAGGGTGAAATCCTCTTGCATTGTAAGATCACTTTGTCTTCTCTTTTCCCCATTGCTTGTTTTTCTTCAAGCCTAAGGGCTCATCCAACTGTTGGTTTTTCTCCTTCTGCTTGGGAGGATCAAACTTTTTCTTCTCTTTCTTTTTATTTCCTTTTTAATTCAAAGCTTTTGGTCCTTCAAAAAATAAGGGTTGATATTTGGAGAATCTTAAGGAGTATGAACAAGTTTATCATGCTCATTGGTAAGGGACTCAATGAATGCATTTATGGTCGACATTTTCCAATTTGAAATTGTAAGCTTTCCGGTATGGAATGTTGAAACAAAAAACATAGTATTCTGGCCCAAACTTCAAAAGGATATAAATGATGATATGATCATATTTCTTCTCAACTACTTCAATTCAAGCACAAGGTGTTTAAACTTAGTGAAGAATTCATTGATCGTCTCAAAGTTATCCGGATTGAGAGAGATCGGTTTATTCTCAAACTGATAGGATCTCAAAAGATCCTTTTTTCCAAAGAGTTTAGCAAGCTGTTCCCACACTTCCTTGGGAGTCTTCAATCCATAGAGATGGAATAGAAGATCCTTAGAAATGGAGATGCATGGGAAACCATACGTCTCATCTAGTTTGTTCCAATATTTTTCCTTCTCTATTATTGCATTCGGCTCTATCTCTGTGCCCATGGTGACTCTGTAGAGCCCTTTGGATCGCAATGATATCTCAATATCCTCCTTCCACTAATGATATTTGAAAGGAATGAGAAGATTTCTTTAATAGGATTCCATTTTGTAGTTGTAGTGAATGCAATATAAGCTCTTGAGATGCCTCCAATCACACAAAACAAACAAAATAAGGTCAAACAACATGCACTTTTGGAGTTTTCTTCACACCTGGATTAGTTAATCAAGCAAGCTTGATCAACAAGATGCTATATTATCCAAGAATTATGTGGTAAACTCTCAGGCTTCTTATGCAATGTTAGAGTAATTTTGAGTAATTTTGCTCAATCTTCTTCATAGATCCAGCAAGAAACGTGTAGAAGAATTGCCTTGTCCTTCCATGGCTCTAATACCATATAAAATTGTAGTCACAACAATCTAAGGAACAAGACAAAAACTTACAATAGATTGTACATATCAATTTTACTCTGAAATGACATGAAACAGTGCAAAAAGACTTGCAGTTGTATATTTGCTTATCATTAATCAGAAGTAGTGATACAATGCAATACAGTGGAATAAAGAGCCATGCAATTCGATCCCTAGAGAGGTCATTTGAATTCTTTACATGAGAGTGGATTACTTGTCAGTTAAACACAACTGGACACATCAGTTAACCACTTAACTCCAACTTAATTGACTCTAACTGACTCGAAGGCAGTTTATACTGAGTCTAACTAAATATAACTCAAATGCATGCCAAAAAGTAGGTGAGGGAACCTATATAACTTTAGTTAGGTGATATGAACTGAACTACATTGATCTTAGTCACCAAAAGTAGGTGGAGGTGCCTTTAATCACTTGAGTTAACTGAAATTAACCAAAAATAGGCTAATTGATGAGGAAGGCGCCTTTGCAACTTTAGTTTAACTAAAAGGTAGGTGAAAAAACCTTTAGTTCATTGAATGGGGCACATATGTCATGCATATCAACCCAGATTCTCTCCTAGATTAAAGGAGGAGGCTTAGTTAGTCTCCCTGATCAATGGAGAAGACTCAATTAGGCTCCCTGTTTGGAGGAGGAAATCCAGTTGATGATGCAGTCACATATTTGAGTAAAACACTGAGGATAAGTGGTAAATTAGGACAAATAAGACAAATAATGATGTGTGGTTGGATAATGACTTGAAAAACCCTCGTTAAGCTAATATCATGTGGAGGATTAAAAAAAAATAGGGACCTGACAACAAAGGCCATAGGTCACCCTTTACAAAAATTAACTCTAAAATGCTCAAAAAATTCTAAGTGAGGAAAAGAGGAAAAACCCTATGGGAAAGAACCACCCCCCAAAAAAAACTGAACACTGAAGATTTAATATGACTTCACCATGATGGAACTCACCCCAAACAATGAACAGAGGTAAGTGAACTTATTCTCAGTGAATCTATTGGTGAAAATGTTTGCAATGTGCTCATTTGTGGGGCAATATTGCATAACAATTGTTTTGTCATGCACAAGTTCTCTGATGTAGTGCATGTGGATATCAATATGTTTGGTTATATGTCTCTAAACCAGATATATCAAGATATTGATATAACTTTGATTTTCACAAAAAATGACAGTAGATGAAGTGCTACCAATGTTGAACTCTACCAAAATACCTTGCAGCCAAACTTCCTACATGCATGCATTGACTGCTCCCCGGTACTCTGCCTTTGATGAAGAAATGGAAATGGAAGCCTGCTTTTTGCTTCAACAATAAATAGGCCCACCACCAAAAATGAAAACATATCTGAAAGTAGACTTACGATCTATGTTATCTCCTGCCCAATCAGAATTTGTGAATCCTACCAAGTCTAGTTATGAATCAACATCATAGTGAATGCCATAGGTTCTAGTACCCTGCACATACTATAGAATCCTCTTGGATGCCTTCCAATGAATTTCAGGAGGCTTTTGCATAAACCTTTATACAACATTCATGGCCTAACAAATTTCATGCCTTGAATGTGTTAAGTAGAGAAGGCTTCCGATCAACTGACGGTAGAGAGTAGAATCCACCTGTGGAGTAGAATTTCCCTCTTCAAGACTGACTCATGAGAGGAATGGGAAAGGTGCTGCATTAAAATAAGCCATATTAACCTTAATTAATTAGGTTTGAATCATATTTTAATTGGGACATCATGATCCCATCAAAATCTTGAGTTATTTCTAGCCCGAGAAACTGCCTCAGCAGACCTAGATCACCCATCTCAAAAGGTTCATGTAAAGGAGTTTTTATAAAGTTGATTGAAGCAAGGGTGATTCATGTAATTAATATATAATAAGATATAGAACAATAATCATCAAATTAACTTCATATTACTTCAAGTACATATTTGGATCATATTTACATCCTTCAAAGTTTTGTGATAGCAGAAAAGGATCCATTTTGGCGTACCAAGCTCTTGGGGACTGTTTTAAGCCATACAAGGATTTCTGCAGCTTGATAAATAATGATGGATCTGATGTGTTTCCTTCAGGATGCTTCATGTAGATATATTCTTGTAGGTATCCATGAATAAATTCACTTTTGACATCCATATGGTGCACCTCTCAATGTTTTGATGCATAAATGGCTAAGACTGGCCGTATAGAATCCATTTTTGCCACTGGTGCAAAAGTTTCAGTGTAGTCCACTCCTTTGACTTGGCAGAAGCCTTTTTCTAACATCCGTGATTTATATTTGTAGGTTGATCCATCTGGAGTAACCTTCATCCAATAGACCCATTTCCATTGAACAAGTTTCCTCCCAGGTGGAAGGGAAACTAGCTCCCAGGTTGCCTTTTTTCGGAGAGAGTTAAACTCTCATCCATTGCAACTTTCCATTGAGGATCATTCTGAAAATGATAATATGAATTTGGATAATATCCAATCATCATGTATCAATTCTCATACATCAAGGATTCATTGCAAGAAATAGCAATACCTTCTCTTTGAAAATCTTCCCGAGTTCTCATTGGATCAATAGGATTTCCAACATTTGACCCGACAGAAGAGAGAGTATTTTCAGCCCATTTCGGTATATGAGAGGGATAATTAGGATATGATTTAAAACCTGATATTTCATGCTCACCAATATCAGACATCATATCTAAAATATCATAGCTCACACTTTCATTTTCATCTCCAGAATGTTCAGTAGAAAGAGAGGGAATTTCAGCAGATTCTCTCTCTACTAGTTTCAAATCTTGGAGAGGTTCTTTGAAGCGAACGCTTCTCTCAATGAGTATATTTTTTAGTTCTGATATTCAAGAGTCTCAACACTATGTTGTTTCAAATAATTTCTCTTATCTAGTGGAACTCGATCCCAAACAATGGACCCGAAAACCCTGAAATTCGACACATCTAGTATGTGACCAGTGTATGCTTCGAAATGTGTTTTTCCTTTCACAGATGAATGTGGGACCATATTATGAATGTAGGAAGAAAAATTCATGGGTTAAGCACAAATATTTTCATCCAAATCCTTAGACTCAAGCATACATGTTGTCATTTATTTCAGTACCCGGTTTTTCATTTCTGCTACACCATTCTGTTGAGGTGTGTAGGGAACGGTGTGTTGAATATTGGTTCCACTTTTAGCACAACTTTGAATAATCTATGATTTGATGTATTCACCTCAATTATCAGATATGAGAGATTTGATCTTGCTCCCAGTAGCATTCTCAATGGAAGATTTGAAATCTATGAATTTTTCAAGAACTTTAGACTTCTTTTTGAGAAAGTAAACCCAAGTAAATATTGAAAGGTCATATATGAAAGTAAGCACATACCTTGAACCAGTCATGGAGGTTATTGTCATTTGAGAACTGATATAATAATGGATCATCCCCAAAATACATGTAGCTATACCTGATTTTCCCCAATCAAACTTATGATCAGGATGCTTGCCGACTGTGCATCCCTTGCAGATCCCTTTTGAGGATTTGATTAGTGGAATGGATTCCACCATGGAATCCTTTTGTAGCAGCTGAAAATATTTGTAGTTTAGGTTTCCAAAATTTTCATGCCACATTTGGCTGACCTCATTCCCATGAGTCAAAAGGGCAGATGGATTTGAATCAGACACAAACAGTTAGAAAACTCATAGGTCTTAGTAGTGTGATTTGCTTTCCCTAAGAAATGAATTTTCTTGAGGATATCTCATATATATCAACATAATTGGGGCTGAATACAATTCTTTTATTCAAACCTGTGTGTGCCATTTGATATACAGAAAATAATTTTGAAGCTAAAGAGGGAACATATAAAACATTTTTGAAGCTTCCATGTTCTAGTTGGACAATACCTTTTCCCTTTGATGAGATTTGAGCATCAACTCCATTGTGAATGGAGATGTAGATGTCAGAATCCAATGATGTGAAAGAATCCTTGCATGCAAACATATGATTCAAAGCACCAGATTCAATGATAAGAGCTCTAGAATTCAAAACATTATCCATGAGACCATGCCTTCTTTCAGGCTGATTATTCTGATCTCTAAATTCTTTCTTCCTTGCGCCTTCTGGAAGAGTAATGTTGTTTTTCTCAAGGAGAAGGGCCATCTGATCAATTTTTCTCTTCATGTAAGAGCTTTCAGGTTGAAATCCTCTTGCACAGTTAGAGCACCTTGTCTTCTCTTTGCCCCGTTGCTTGTTTTTCTTTGAGCTCGAGGGCTCATCCAAATGTTGGTTTTTCTCCTTTTGCTTGGGAGGATCAAACTTTATATTCTCTTTCTTTTTCTTTCCTTTTACATTCGAGGATTTGGGTCCTCCAACAAATAATACTTGATCTTTTTAGGATCTCAAGGATCCCATCTGAACAAGTTGATAATGCTCATTGGTGAGGGACTCAATGAATGCATTTAGGGTCGGCATCTTCGAATTTCAAAATGTAATATTTCCGGCATGGAAGTTTGACACAAAAATAGAATATTCTGGTCCAAGCTTTGAAAGGATAGAAAGGATGATTGATCATATTTCTTCTCAACTTCACATTGCTTTAATTGGATGTCAAGCTTCTTAAAATTAGTGAAGAATTCATTGATGGTCTCAAAGTGTCCTAGATTGAGAGAGACCAATTTATTCTCTAACTAATAGGCTCTCAAATCATCCTTCTTTCCAAATATTTTAGCAAGTTGTTCCCACACTTCCTTGGGATTCTTCAATCCAGAGAGATGGAATAGAAGATCCTTAGAAATGAAGAGACATAGGAAACCATACACTTCATTTAGTTTGTTCCAATATTTTTCCTTTTCTATTACTGCATTTAGCTATATCTCTGTGCCCATGGTGACTCTGTAGAGTCCTTTGGAGCGCAATGATATCTCAATATCCTCCTTCCACCGATGATAGTTGAAAGGAGTGAGAAGATTGCTTGAAGAGGAGTCCATTTTGCAGTTGTAGCGAATGCAATAGAAGTGCTCGAGATACCTGCAATCATGCAAAACAAACAAAATAAGGTCAAATAACTTGCACTTTTGATTTTGCTTCACACCCGGATTATTTAATCAAGCAAGTTTGATAAACTAGATGCTAGATTATCCAAGAATTATGTGGTAAACTCTTCGCTTATGGTGTAGTGTTGGAATAATTTTGAGCAATTTTGCTCAATCTTCTTCATAGATCCAGCAAGAAACCTGTAGAAGAATTTCCTTGTCCTACCATGGCTATGATACCATATAAAATTGGAGTCACAAAAATCTAAGGAACAATACAAAAACTTACAATATATTTCACAGATCAATTTTACTTAGAAATGACATGAAACATTGCAAAAAGACTTGCAAATGTATATTTTCTTATCATTAATCAAGAGTAGTGATATAATGCAATATAGTGGCATAAAGAGCCATGCAAATCGAATCCCATAGAGGTAATTTGAATTCATTACATGAGAGTTCCTTAATTTTTTGTTAAACACCACTCGGTACATCAATTAACCACTTAACTCCAACTTAATTGACTCTAACTGACTCGAAGGTAGTTTAGACTGAGTCTCATTGAATAGAACTCAACTGCATGCCAAAAAGTAGGTGAGGGCACCTATTTGACTTTAGTTAGGTGATATGAACTAAACTATACTGAACTAAGTCACCAAAAGTAGGTGGATGCACCTTTAATTACTCCAGTTAACATAAATTAACCAAAAATAGGTTAATTGATGAGGAATGTGGCTTTGCAACTTCAGTTTAATTGAAAGGTAGGTGAAACAACCTTCACTTAATTGAATGGGGCACATATGTGATGCAGATCAACCCATATTTTCTCCTATATTGAAGGAGGATGCTTAGTTATTCTCCTCGATTGAAGGAGAATACTCAGTTAGGCTCCCTGATTGAAGGAGGAGATTCAATTGATGATGTAGTCACATATTTGAGTCAAGAAATCAGGATAAGTGGTAAAGTAGGCCAAATAAACCAAATAATGATGTGTGGTTGGATAATGAATGCAACATATCTATAATATCACATATGCAAGAGATGAGTATATAAATCCAACAACTAATGGAAATATGATTTGGCGGAGCATTAGCTAATGTACATCTGATTCGGGTGAAGCATTTGAAAATTGGCAGAATCGAATGCACGAAGTATATATAAGGAAATGCACAAGAATCATAAGGAATATACGACGGGTAGGAACCGAGGGAAGTGAGCTACCTGCATATGAAGGTTTACCTAACCTTGCCTCTTTTCTAATAGAGTTTGAAGCGAAGGTTATAGAATCACAACGATTGTTTGCCTTGGACTTTGTGCTGATAACTACACCTTCTAGATGGTGGGGTACACATAAAGAATCTACCTCTGAATGGATGCAATGTCAAATATTGTTGAAGATCATATTTGGAGAAGAGATAAGTTATACTGGTCACAAGTATATAGGGTTTATAGATTGTGCCGAACATATTAAGTATTGTCACACGACATGGTAGGCATATCCACAACAAGAATGGGCTGATAAATTTATACATACACTAGATATGATACCAACACTAGTGAAAAATGAGAGATTAGTGACCAAAAAAATGACCAAAATCTGCATATCAATGACCACTTTTGGTTTGGCAATCGCTAGTGGCTAATTTATGGTCTTTTATTATGAGACCAAAATTGGTCATTTTTATTTTGGTCATTTATAACTTGTTAGTTGGTCATTACTTTGGTCATATATTTGAATCAATGGTCAAATATATGACCACATTTATGACCAAATTAATGACCACATGACAAACTAGAATATGACCAAATTTGGTCGCGTAATAAAAGACCGTATATTAGCCACCAAAACTGTTTTTTGGTCATTGATATGTGAATTTTGGTCGTTTTTTTGGTCATTTATATCTCATTGTTTGGTCACATATCTCTCAACTTTTGGTCATTTTATATGCGAATTTTGGTCATTAATCTCATTTATTGGTCACTAATTTAGTCAAAGTTTAGTCGTTTTATGTGTGGTTATTATATTTTAGTAGTTTTAATGGTGTCCATTATTAATCAATATAAATTTTTAATATGATATTATGTTTAAATTAAAAAAGAATCATACATTACTTATCATCATCTAATACACATGTGAATTATGCAATGTCACATTACTTAGTTAATTACAACAATTATAAATAATGTAATATACAACATTATGTTTTAAACTGCACAGATTATATTATATACATGAAATGTCAAGGATTACAATAAACATAAGTTTTCTCAAAAACTATCTCCATATAACTTTACATGAAAATCATCTAATACATCAATGATTTTTCAAAATATTAAAATGGTTAAACCATCCCACTTGTACTTCGCTGCTAAGCCATACTTAGATCCTGCAACAGCTTCAATTAACCCATACTTAGCAGCTTGAAAGCCTCAACAATAGGCTCTTCATACTCAATGGAAAATCCTCAGCAACATGCACTTCATACTCAATGGCCCATTTAGTTAAGTTCACTCCTGCAAAATCCAATAAAACAATCTCACTATAAAAACAATGAAATGTAAAGTAGAAAAAAATGAAGCAAATTATTTATAATATCCAATAGATAACAACAATAACCAAGTTCATGTGCAAAATAGGAAAATATAATCTAACAAATTCAAATTAAGAATTCAAAACAATCAGGATTCAAAACACATTAATACAGGAGAAGAAACAATACATAAAAGATAAACAACTACCTTGGGGAAGCACATGAATTTTTCTAAAACCATGGTTTCAGTATTTAACCCATCTGCGTGAGATTAACAAATCTTCCCTTGCATTTAAGGGAAGAGTAGTTAATGAAAGAATCAAATATTGTTGGGTATATTTCTCTTTTTGACAAAGAAATCAATTTTCCATTGATAGACTTGGCTGAGTTGGGTCTACCTTTTAGAGCCATATTAATCCACATGTTGGTGCACTCTTTGGTTCCATAATAACTGGGCTCATAGTAAGGAATCAATCCCGTTGTTCATCATCAACTTGGCTCAAATCGAGAGAATTACAAAATGAAACTTTCTTACCTTAGTAAGTTTGACATCCAAGCGGTCACCAACTTTTATAATCTATTTTAAGTCAGAGTCAGTTAATATTTTATGTTATAGACACACAATAAACATAAATGGAGACCCTCATATAGTGCATCTAATCATATATATACAAAGAGTTGATCTCAGATTACAATGCCCACTTGCATAAATGATTTGGAATTTAGGGAAAGGAAAATATATACAGAATATTTGAAAGAATGTGTTCAAATTAGATTTACATCCATAGCTCGAGCTACAAATTTTGTGCTCAATTCACTAATATGCAGGAGCCCCTGCACACATTACATTATTCAAAGTCACATCTTAAACAGTAACCCTAACATCTGGCATAAAAATTCTGAATCATTGCACTTTTAGTTTCCAGGTTTTGTAGACTAGCCATTACACTCTTTTATACTAATATCGTCATACTGATATGGAATATTTATATTTTAGAAGAAAATAAGGTGGCTTCCTAAAAATAATCAAGACATGCATTAGTATATATTTCAAATAAAAAATACATTGAACACAGAAGGTGATAACATGAATTAGGCAGCTCTGCTGTTGCTCCATGCATCTCCTCCAATCCTTTGAAAGATCCAAATGGCTTGGTGTTCAATAGATGGGCTTCTGTTGTTGAACAGAAAAGGATGAACATAAAGGGCTTCCTTTTTGGAGAAGTTTATTCATTTTGATACATGGCTAAACTATCCTCATTCATAGAACATGGTCTGAGACTTCTTGTTAGAGGCCCTACATCACTGATCTCTGCCTTAATCAAAACTTTCCCTTCTAAATATATGTTTTGTACAAAAGCTTCCAAAGATGAATCGTGGAATTTTTCAATAAATATATCAGAGGAATCAAGAGTGAACATTTCATTTTCTGTATTGTCCATATACAAATGTTCTTTAATCATTGATTTGGATGTTGTTAATGAAAGCTCCAGAGAGGGTATTTTTCAACGTCAGTAATATAGTGTTCAAACTCCAAAAGCAAAGCCTCAATTTTCAATCCCAATTCATTATAGCACTTCAATATCAGTAGTTCTACATGTTTATGAGCACACTCATGAACCACCTACATACAGAATAATATTATATTTGAAAAGGCTAAACATTCTCCAGAAATATAGTAATTATCCTTATGTAGAAAAAGACTGCAGTTCATGCTCCAGTGGTTATCATCACAACTAAAAATAATTTATATCCATAACTAATAAAAAGGAATTCATAGTTACACACCAAATGCTCTTTCTCATTCAAAAAGTCCAATCACTTCTTAAAAATGTTAGCACACTTCAACTTGTGATTTGGGACCCGCAGTGAGAAAAAAGGCCTAATGTTTTAGAAAAATGGTATGAAGGTGGACCCTGCATTCAAGCATAGTAATTCTTTTATAAAAAATACAAATAGAATACACTCAAATAATGGGATTACAAAAGAAACAAATGGTTATAAGTCATAAATAGTAGAGCTCATTACCTTTGAAAGTGACAACCTGTGAGCTAGACGATACAAAAGAATCCCCAGTGATAGTGAGTAGTCTTCTTTCCTTATATTCTTAGAATAAGGAAGTGGGTGACATATCTTCTCATATTTGTCTAATGAATAGTTTTTTGATAGAACAGAAAGATCACACAGTTGCATCAAATCCTCTCCAACATTTTTGTAAAGCTGCAAGTGTAAGGTTGATCATAAAAAATGGTGCTCTAAAGAAAATATGGAAGTCATATCTTGCTAACAAAAATTATTATTCTGTAAAACGTAAGTAGGTACATCAACCAAACTCGGAAGATATGCTGCTACCTAATGTGACAATGTCTAATGAAAATAGTGAATCACCCAGTGGGATCCAAGATCTTGTTTGCAATTATCTTGCAAAAATTTCAAAGCAGAAATACCATTCTGCTAGACAACTTGAGAATGAAAGATAGCAGTTCCATCTTCTGCAATATCTTTGAGTAAAAATATCTCATCTGTCTTCAAAATATCATATGCCTTGAACCACACCATTGTGATGATACCAAATAGCCAGCTCGGGTAAACTTGCCATTACATTATCAAGCCAAGAATCAACCCACATTAATGGAGTCAACTGTATCTCTTTGATACCTTTCACATAAAAGGATATGCATGTCTGTTAACTTTCAATTAGCCTAGGTGTCCCTACAATCCATTTATCATATTTATCCTAGGGCCTTTTTATGTTCCTTCTCCCATCATTAATTAATAATAGACCCTATGTTGTTCATGAAGCAACATGAAGAATCATACAAAACAAAATGCAATCCCAATTTTTTCAATACTAATAGTACTTGGACTTAGCTACAATTTTCTAGTGCAAAGGAATCCTCTATAATCTAACTCTTCTCCTCCATGACAAGTTAATATAACTAAATAAAAAATTGTTCAGATTACCTTTCTTAAAAATTCGAATGACGTTAAGAATATATATTATGCATGAACAAAAATAATAATTCCTTGGCATCAATGTCAATTACCATGAGTGTAAAATAAATCATACATATTTCTTTTACATCTATCAATAGGAATGTCTGGTATCAATCTTAACGATGAAGGTAGGTAGGAAGTAACAGAAGGTTCATTAAATACATTTCTTAGGAGTTAGAGTTTATGATATGCAAACAAATTTGCTTTACATACCGAAAAAGGGAATCTCAAACACAAAACCAATGTTAAAGCCTGAATTTAGATGCACTCAAACACTTACTCAACAAAATTTGCCAACTTCATTCAAGCCTGAAATATCTCTGAGGAGTGTCGTATTCTGTAAGAATTTTTTTTTTAAAAACTTGTCATCTGTTACTGTGCAATATATGTATGTATATATGTGTTTCTTTCTTTAAGAACTCTTTATCGAGCCTTTATAGAAATACAAATGAGAAAAAATGAAGAATCATGAAGTGATAGGAAATTCATCCCAAAGCTATATATATGGAAAGTTTATTAGTCAACATTGTTTTATTAAACCTCTTATGAAAATAGCCCCACTTTCTAACCCAATATATACAAATTTATTTCATGCATGTTATAATAGTAGGAGATAATGGGACATGTTCACCATGAACCTTTTAGAAGAGTGCATCCTGGACCAAAAAATATAAGCATTAAATGCTAAATATTCTTCCAAAAACCTACATAAAGAGAAATTTGTTCGCACCCCAATTTACAATGTGCATATTCAATGACCATTTGGATGTCAATGACTATATCAAAAACTGTGTGGGTAACCTAATCTTGAATTTCTATGTTGAACTCTCCATTATATTCTACTTCTTTCCTCAATCAGCTAGCATAAAGAGACCAAACAAAAAAAGTAAATTAGAGAACAGAGCTCAAAATGAATTATGCCATGCATTATTATTCATCACAAGATTCTTCTCCTTGGCCTCAAATTTTAGGGGACCTTGGATGGATCGCTACAAATATCCTCACATGCTCACCCACTCACACCCCCTCAGCACTGGGCACTCTCTAAAGGTGTTGAATTGTCTCTTTGACAGTGACAGATGATAACAGGAAGACCTCTTCTTCCTTCTCTGCATCTATTTCTATTTCCAACACTGATACTAGCGACTCCTCTCCTCTTAGGGTATTTCATTGGAGTCTAGACTTTATCATGCTCTTTTCTTTCCTTTATAGTAGTTCATTTCTATTATTTATTACACTAGTAAAATGGATAGCAGTGGTGATGCATTTGTTGACTGATCATGTTGATCAGTGATATGTAGTATGCTACTTTATTGGAGCATGTTTATTTTTGGACTATAGAGGCCATTTAGAGCCTTGTTGATTCTGCATTTTGTTTCAGATATGTATTGCACTTTGTGCCATTTTGATATATTCACCCCTACTTGGTATATGCATGAGAAGACTTTACATATTTTTTCTCTAATGGTTTGGAACCTTTATTATATTTTTTTCATTACAATTTTAATATTTTATGTGTTTTTTAGTAAACCGAGTGATTAAATTAAAACTTTCCCAAGTATGGGATGAGTCCAAGTTGAGTCAAGTTTAAAAAAAGTTGGATTGAACTCTATCCAGTGATCCTTCCCACATCAAGAGTCCAACTTCAACCTATTGGCCTTCCTTGAAGAGAACATTTTTTATTGTATTGAGTTGTATTGAGTTCTTTGAAGATAAGGGTATATGTAATATCCTGAAAATGCATAGAGATTGATTTCAAATGATCTGATACTGGTATGAGATTCCCATTCCTAAATTTGACTATCAATTCTCTTCTAGTTGATAACAAGTGAAGAATCCCCCATAAACATGAAAATGATTAATCTCTTTTTCTATTTCAAGTTTTAGGAGGCTTCCCAAAGTTAGGAGTTTAGCTGAATTCTTTGATCCTAGACCTAAGGCCACTTTTAATTTGATGAAATAATTATCAGAAAAAAATAAAATCCTACCAACACTGTAGAAATTTTTTGGTCACTCTATGGTTCCATCAAAAATGTCCAATGGATATACTTTTTCAATAAATAACTCCCCCATTTATCGAGGGACTTTTACCTTCACCTCCATCTTGCAGCCTTGGAATAATCCATACACCTACGATAATACTGGGAATGTTGGCTTCTGTTTATCATTAAATATATAATCATTATGTGCAAGCCATATGCCCCACATCTTATAATTTTTCCATAAGAAGCTATTTTTCTACAAAAATATCTACATTATGTAGCATCATGTAATTTGTTTATGAGACTTTGTGGAATCTACGAATCCCTACCTCTTATAATGACATAGTAAATTATGAGACATTTCTTGCTAATAGGAAGCATAAGGGATCTTCTGATAATTGAAATAGTGTACCTATTGTTCAATGTTTCTTATTCTTAAGTTTTATGTGGATATAAACAAACATAGTAGTATTCTACATCCTAGTCTAGACAACATGATTTTTTATCCGAGAGAGGGAAAGATGGATTTTTTATATCATGATTTTGTACATCCTGCCAACTATTATTTTGTTTTAAACATACTTCGGTTCCAATTTCAAGACTGTCTACATATTTCCTAGAAATGACACTCAAGCCAAGAATTGTATGGCAGAATTCAACTTCATAGCAAGGATCTAGTCATCCATGTCCTCTCTCTTTTTTTGGTGACATAGACCAAGGTTTATCTGAACCTAACTATGATATTAGAATCTACTGTAACAATCCAAATCCCATGAAATGGTAATTCCCATGATGCATAAAAGGTTGTGGAAAACAACCAATATACACAATTCTCAACAATAGAATAACTATCTATTATCATCCAACTGGTGTTGATATCAAGGGAAAAGTATATTTCATTAGAAAAAAAAAACTAACTATTATTCCCTTTCCCACCATGGCTTGTTGATCAACAAAGGTCTCATTTAAAAAAATCCATTAAAAGGGAAGAAAACTAAATGAGAAAAATTCACCAACGATCATGATTCACCTTGTTTTTTCAATCTATGACTCATATCTCACCATAGGATTTTAGATAAAGGAAAAAGGTTGAATGGGAGAAAGTCACCGACTGGTGAGATTTATCTTTCTTATGGCCTATCCAAATATTATCCAACTAATTCACAGTGATAGTTAAGGATAGGGTGCAAAGCCTAACATAAATTGACATCTTTCTTAACCAGTTCAGGGCAAAGATATGGCCTAATATTTAATCGGCCATATTATCCCTAAAGAGCGGAATATGCACATTTTTTTCCAGGTTCCGATCCAGATCCGATGAACAAACTAAATGGCATGACAATACAAATATTTTCAACAAATACAACCTCCGATCACCAATAATCTTAAAATAAAGGAATACAAAATCCATACCTTGAGCGTTCCCTTGCAAGGGTTGCACCTGAAGCAAGCCTTGTGGTAAGAAACTCCATCCGAGTGTTAGAATTTAGTAAATTCTAACACTGGATCAGAGGGTTACTAAAAACTTGCATCATTCTAACACTGGATCAGAGGGTTGAATTTAGTACATTCCACATCATCCTGCCGAAAAACTTCTTTGTACGCAGAACTTGGACCCACTACTAGTGAAAGAGAGGGCAAAGAATGAGTAGAGTATGAAGTCTCATCATGTACATGCTTTGGTTTTGCAAGGTAACGCATAGGTGTTGAAGGACCATCTTGGGTAGACTCACTACCCTTAGATTCAACATAAGTGCTAGCCTGTGGGCATCATAGAGAAAAAAAATCAATACTCCTTCAAATAGACAAGGATGAGGAACTTTTAGTATTTTAATAAATAAAACAATGTCTTTATTTACATAGGATCTTGTTTGCATTGTGAATATACATTGTATGGAAGTACAACTAGTCAGATTTTTTTAATCCTGGATTACACCACAAACCACTTTTCTTACTTTGCATTGAATATCATCCAATTGCAGGCTCTAAATTTTGTGTACCAAATCCTTAAAATAACATAATAAACCAGAGTACACATAATTTACACAGAAATGAGCATGGAGCACAACTCCAAAATAGATCGAAGAGATAAGTTGCAATGTGAATAACTCCTAATAGATTAGTAGAACCTCCTCCAAATATCTCCAATACCTTGATATATCCCAATCCTACGTCCCATCCCTACTAAAGACTACATTGACCTCTACACATATTATATACATATAATCACGCGTTTCACATGTGGGAGCCCATAATGTAGAAATTTATTGCATATACATTTAACACTCAATGCTTCTACATTCAACTATACTTCTACATTCAATGCCATATATAACCCCCATAGCCTATAGGGTCATAACACTAAACTGCATGCTTGTACTTCAGGTGTCTCTGCTAGAAGGTGTTAGTGTGCAATAGCTACTGAGGTATCAATGCAATCTATCTCTTGGCAACTAAAATAGTCCAGACCTTGGGAGAAAAATGAAATTAGTTTCACAAAAGAATCTAGTAGTACATTCAGCAGCAGGGACAGTTGAAGATCCGACAACAGGGACTATCATAAAAGGCAACAAGTTAATCTGAAATGTTTACAAATGACAAGGTTGAAAATTTGAAGCCAGTGAATGTTTTTGCAAATCTACAAAGTATGAACAAAGCTGGAAAGCTTAGACACTTTGCAGTGCACGTGACTTTGAGAATTGATTCCTTCCCCAAAAGGATCTTCCACCTGGAATGGGTATCCAACAAGATAGGAAACTAGCTCAAACTTAGAGGTTTCGAGAAGTAAAAAATGACAAAATGGTCTTGCTTTGGGAATATTCAAGGGCACAAACTCAGCCTTTGGAAAAAGGGGAAAACCTGGCACAAGCCAAATAGGCATTTGAATTAAGCAATTGGATAAGAATAGACATGGAGATATCAGAAGTTTCTTTAGCTTACCTAGCCTTCACAGAAAGTAAAGGGAAGATGACATTCTCATGGCTGGACAATCTAAAGCATGAATTAAGAGACTTTGGAAACTTATCCAAAAGATAAGAATCCCCTTCTTGAATGAAGAAGATAGAATAAGATGAGGCATATAAAGCTCAGGAAAGTTTTCAGTTCAACAAACTTATTTGCTATAAATCCAATAAGATGGGAATATTGTACCCAATAAAAGTTGGACAAAAAACTGGAATCAAGGATCTTACACTAAAATTGCAAATCTCATCTACCCTAATCGAATACTAATCTATGACAATATGCAGAATGATGTTTCCTTGGTCCATCTATGTGATGCAATTGCAGCACAGAAGGAATAAAAGCCAGATTCCTTCTAGTCAAATGCATAAGCAGCATTGGCATGCTGGGACAACCTGAAGGTAACAATGAGAAAGTCCAAAAGGAAATTTAAAACAGAATTCACTTTGCTTTTCAGAAAGTGGGCTGAAGGTAAATACAAATCATTTCTACATTTTCATCATCAAAAATGAGTCAGTGGTTATGGCTCTTAACAAGACTGACATAGTGTCCATGATTTGGACCACAACTGCAAAAAGTGAGTACTCAGCATCCGACCCAGGTGCATCATCAATAGTATTACATAACTTGAGATCCATAGGGAAAACAACACGATAGGAAAGCTTCTTGTATCGTCCAAGTTGTTCTATGTACTTGAAGCACTTCAAATGGATCACAAGAATACGTGGTGGAATCTTTATTTTCATTCTCTTTTGTTCTTCTTGAAAGCTAGAAGGAAATTGAAACATTTTAGACTTTCAATCCTAGAAAATTTCAAGAATGTGGAAACATTGATGCAAAGAGAAACAAGAATGTAATAGAGATATAGTGGATCAGAACAAAAATCAAAATGAACTTGCAACATTTGTCACAAAAAAACTTGTCCTCTGCGTTGAGCATCTCAGTAGAGCTGAAGTTACGCAGACAGCTTGTAATAGAACTGCTTTGTTCAATGTCTAGACTAAGGTCCATAAATGTTTCATCTCTGGCTGTAATTGTTTCACAGCATAAACATCTTGTTTCATTCGTAAGAGTCCCCTACAAAAAATAAATTTGAAAACAAACTCAGGTTTCAAACCTTAAAGTGCAATATTTAGTATCTTCACACTAAAACATAATAGAAGTATGAATTTTGAGGAAGCGACTGAATTTATATCTCAGAAATCAGATACTATTATACTTGAAAAATATTATGAACCCATGTGATGGGTTGTTGTTGGGTTCCATTGCTTGTTCCATTGATTTTTCCATTTATAACCTTCTCTAGTTGGTTTAAAATTCCTAACAATTTCTCAACTGCATTGGCTTCTTTCTCCAGAATATCCACAAGCTCATTTAAAATGAAATTCAAGAACTTGTGTGCACCCTATCAAAGGGTTTGTAACATATTCTAGTAGTATTTAGTCCAACATACAAATACCATGCACCTGGTACCTTCAGCAAGACATCCATGTAACAATGAGAAACTAGGTTACCTTTAATTTAAATGACATTAAGATGAAAAAGGAAAGAGCAAGAAACTTTAGATAAAATTAAGATTATGAAAAAATAATGGTTAAAAGGAAAAGAGGGTATGCATGGTAAATAATTACAGCATCCAAAAGCATTCAGAAAGATAGAAAAAGGGAGAGAGGAGTAGGACAGTTGTTGCATACCACCCCTTTCTAAAATGGCATTCCTTTGAAATATACAGCATCATGATCTGCGTTGAGCAATCTATGCGATGCTCCAAAATAGGTAGGGAACAGCCCTATTTCACCAATACAAGGTTGATCATTTGGCTGAAAAGTTCATTAATAGCAATTGTTAGAAATTTGCCTCCAACTAACATGGAACAACTTTTGATTGGCTGTCAGTAACTTAAAGAATTTATAAGGACAGTACACCGGAGGATTCAGTTGTCTCACAAGAGGAACATGAGAGTCATCAAGCAACACAAATCCTATTGTCATTAACGGGGTGCTAAACATTCCAAATGCCTGTGGT
The DNA here is from genome assembly GCA_001517045.1 of Pseudotsuga menziesii. Lineage (NCBI taxonomy): Eukaryota > Viridiplantae > Streptophyta > Pinopsida > Pinales > Pinaceae > Pseudotsuga > Pseudotsuga menziesii. Next base: position 469,204 of record LPNX011087167.1, on the reverse strand, counting down.
TGCAGTAAGGAGCCATTGATGTAAGTAGCCGAAAGTTCCGTACCACCACATCATTCTATTACTGGCTTGTACCAAGCTTTGGAACTTAGCCACAGATCATCATCAATGCTGGAGGCCTCCCCTGTAGAGCAAAAATTCCTGTAGACATAATGGAAATTGCTTGTCTTTATAGTATGTCCATCAGTATAGGAATTGACTAATTTCAAGACTACTAAACAACAGACTAGATCAATGTTGACATGCTTGGAGTTACCTAATCTGAGACCAATCAAGCCCTTCCATGCATCATGTATTCTTCCATGTTTTTACCATACTTGGCATAGTAACAATCACATTTACCCCTGCATCCTGCACATGTGTATGAATTTCTACATATGAACTTGGATTATTCAATATTCAATGTGCTATAAAATTTAAATTATGAAACAGTAGATAGAAAGATATCAATTTGGCTGGGATAGAGTTCATCAATTGAAACTATAATAGTTAGTTGTGATGAATTATACTTGAACAATTTTTCTAAAACCACGATCAAGATGAGAACCATGATAAGTGTTGCAGTTGCACCAATGAGAAAACATGAGTAGACTAAAACTGAACCCATGATCCAGCCAAAATTTTTTGGCTAGCAAAATACGTCTCCAGCTTTAACATCTAAGTGTGCCCATGACTCAGCTCCACTCCTGATTGATGCTACATGTGTCCATGGAATGGCCTTTGGTTCCCCTTACAAGCATAGAATAAAAAAAGATCAGAAAGAACCTCTTAAAGAATCAGATTCCTGTATAGGAAGTGGATATGATTTAGAAGACCTTCCCTAATCAACAAAACCTTATAAAATTGCAGAATAAAGCCATGCTTTACCTGATGTGCCAGATGAAAACACAACAAAAGCTAAGAGACAATCTTATAAAGGGGCCACAAATTGATCCAGTCAACGATTCACTATTTATGATTGAACACATGATGTAAATATTGACATAAATACAATAGAATTACTTAGGTCCAGCATGTAAAATACCTGTGAATATGGTTTGTCAATGCAAGAAACTTTCTCCAAGATATATCATTTTCCCTTAGTTGGGTTCCCAGTTCCTTCCCCTCGGCAGGGATCACAATTGCCTTAGGAGCACCGAACTCCACAACTCAGCTATCATTACAAATTCATAAACATTAGGAACATGAATTTTACAGGGCAATGTGAAATGTCACGGGAAATAGAAAAAACACTATCCAATTCAACACCATCAGTGAGATGGAAAATGGTCTGCTTGCTATGCAATTGAAATTATAATTAGATTAGTCTTGTCACTTTTATTAATTGAAAATTTAAAAATAATGTGAAGTTAGACATGGCATTATCAGAATATCAGCAAAATCTATTTCCTACCAATTCATCTTAATATGTCCAGACAACAGGCGCAATTCTGCTTAGAACCAAACTATTTTCTATATATTTATGGTTCAGCGAAATAAAAAATGGTTGACCTAAAGCACTGACGTTTATTGAATATCCTCAAAGGATCAATCAACATGGTTACTGAAGAGAACTGAGAGCAAGAAAATATGTTTATAAAAGTCAAGAATTATGACATGGACAAAATGAAGTTCAACTCAAAGTTGCAAACATCGTCTCGGCGAAAAAATCAGCAGGGTTTAGGAAACATTGTTTCAAAATATCTCAAGAACACATCGACAAACATCGACAGACTTAAAAAATACAAAAATATTCTTTTTTTTTCAATTTTTTAAGCATCTAAAGCTAAAAGATCATCAAATAAACACGTTGCCGCATGAATATGGAAAATAAAACTGAAATATAAGATATATAATATGTCTAGTGATACATCGCACATAAAAAAAAATGAATCATGTCCTGAATATTGTAAATGTAATCACTCAGTAAAGGTATTCTCTGTAGCTATCTTGACTCTTTATAAATTATCAGTATGAATATGCATGCTTCTAATTTTATACAAACAGTAAGCAATAGAATTTAATAACATAATTTTGTTGAAAAGACCAATGGGAGCAACCTAACTAAAAAATGTATTTTCCTAGAGGTCTGTTACAATGCAAAAAGCAGTAACAAATTCCACATTAAAATTAATAGAGAAACAAGATACCTGGTACATGTAACTGCAAAAATTTTCATTTTCTTTTTTCACCTGTTGCACAAAGCGTTTTGGACTAATAACACCGGTTTTCTTCTTTTGAGAGTTAATCTGCATACAATAAATGACAATAAAACATCTACAACGTGCACAAGTAACAAAATTTGCACAAAACTATGATGTAAATGGTATGCGAATTCCATAGCAATGGTTACTAAAGCACATAAAAAAAAATTATAAAAATGAAAAATCCTAGGTCTGAGGACTTGTACCACCTCTAAATTGGGAACTAGATGATATTCACTTTGTATCACTTTATTTGGTTGAAAATTAGGAAGCTATATTTGAAAAATCCCAAGCACACTATGTGAATACATAATAAACAGTCCTAATTAATCAAACACCATACGGAAACCATTGAAATGTTGTAGACATTCTAGATAGCCACTGCTTGAACTAGCTGGTACATAGACTATGTAGGTATAAATCAAGGCTCAAAAAAATAACAAAAAATAAGAATAGTATTTTTTGAAATATTTTTAAATTAATATTATGAGAGAGGACTTTCCTCTAGGTCAAAGTTGATTGATATTAAAAAGGACCTATGTGCCAATAAGAGTTAAAAAATAGAGTTTACAGATAAAGCTTCAAGTCAACGTGGAGGTAAAGTCCCAACTTCCAGCTAAAAGAACTGTACATTAGCTACTTATAGAGTTGTTAATATGCACCAAACTTCTTCAAAGATTGATAGTTTTTTCCAAAAATTGTAGAAATAGAGCTCATCATGCAGTGGCTTTTATAATGAAAAATGGACAAGCTAGAAATTGAACCAAGGTCTTGCCCTTGGCCAATGAGTGGCCCTACCACTGAGATCGATGTTCTTTCCTGACCAGCACCCTTAACAACCCCCAACTAAGAAACAATTGGCTCGGGTCCCCTAGACACCTTGAGCATACCTGCCTCTCATACCATGTTGAAAACTAGATGATTTTCCCACAGTCGATGGCCCGTTGCTTTACCATTGAGATATTCCCATTCATGACAGGTACCCTTAATGGTTTAATCTAAAAGTGTCGATTACTACTTCCAAAGTTCCAACTGCCCATCCCACAAGCCACCCTTCGGCTCAATACCCCACAGATGATGGATTGCTTTACCATTATACATGTTCATGATAGATACCCTTAATGGTTTTATCTAAAGGTGTCGAATGCTACTTCCAAATTTCCAACCACCCATCCCCCAAGCCACTCTTTGGCTCAATATCCACAACCACCTTGAAACTATCTGGCATTGATACCATATTGGCATATAAAAATAAACCCAGGACCTGTCCCTAGCTGGCATGCTACTTTGGTTCGATCTAAAGGTGTCAGTTTCTACCTCCACTATTTTATATTGAGCAGTTTCTATGTACAAGACTGAAATAAAACTGCCAAAAGAACTAAATGATTCGTTGCCTTCAACTAAACTAAGGAGCTTATCAGTGATTGCATTTTTAACCTATCTATAGCTAAAAATCAAAGTCACGAATCACACAGGGGTGTTCCCAGCTCCACTTGGTAACTTCCTTCCTTTGTAGAATAGATTATCAAACAAACTCTTTTAAGACTAGATGGAAGAAATTCTTTATTTTCTATAAATTATTTGTGCAGCTCGACTTGTGGAAGAGAAAATGTCCCCACCTCCATTATAGTTGTAGAGAAAACAATTGGCACTGATGTATACTTAACTAAGAACATATACACAACACACACATAGAACATATTACCTAGGCCTACGTCGCAGGAAACAGTTTCTGTGAGGATGAAAATGTCTGCCCCAACCGAAGCTTCGATTCTTGACATCTTTGTCTGAATTGCAGATAAGGAATCCTTGGGCAAATGAAGTTGAGTGGAATGGTCCATGGTCAGACTCATCACCTGAATGTGCATACATGATAAAGTAATTCCCTAATATGATCTCATAGAAAACCTCAAAAAATAGCCTAATAAAGAACAAAAAAATCCCCAAAATATTCACATAGCAGGCATGGATGTGTACAGTGATACTAGATGGATTTCTTGGAAAAGGAAGCCATGCAAAATTGTCACTGTTTTTTTAATAATTGGACATCGAGAAAAAATAATAAGAATTCACCGCATGAAGATCTTGTAAAACAAGATTAGCAAATGTAAATTGCAGCTATTGTGGGAAACCAAAACTTATGTTAGTCATGTTTTCTAGAGGTTTCATTATATCACTAGAATCCTGTCCTCAAAATTCATTGGTTCTACTTCATGTATGTCTGAAGTTTCATGCAAATGATCAAGGTGGTTTCTCTCCACTTCCTGAAGCAATTTTAAAATTTTCCCGAAGAAAGGGTAACTAAATAGATGAATTCTTAATGTGGGACCCCATAGCTATTCAATTTTCAGCTCATTTTACTGAAAAGTTAAAAGTAGAGGCTACATTTTATACAATTGCCTTAGTTGCATGTTCACTAATCAAAAGGAAGGAGAAACATCCATCCCTTGCCAACAGGTCTATTCAATTGGAAAATTTGACCTCTGCTCTTATACATGGCTTATAACTGTTGACTTCAATTTTTTTCTTGGGTCCGTTAAGGCACAAATCTAGAATGTCATACCTGAAACAACTTCAAAGTTCCAAAAAATGTCACATATAAGAAAAGGAATACTATCCGGCCAACTGAAGCATTGGAAAGCTATCAAATAAGGTCTATGTATGAAGGTCCAAACAAGTTAATATATGAAGGGTAAGTCTACATTATAACCCAAAGATTGCATGTGCCATAACTTGGTTCAAACCTTTAGGTTACTTCAGTAGAGACTGTATAGTTACTACAACTCTTAAATAGAGGTTCTGTACAAATTGTCGATTGTATACATTGTGCCAATGCTTGTTATGTTAGAGACCACTGAATTGGTTCATCGAAGCCCAAAATAATAGAGAACATTTTTGTATTTCATAGGTGTTGGTTTCCCTATTTGAGAGACTGCCAGAACTATTTAAATTTCACATCTAGCATACAAATAATCTCTCTTTTTAATCTTCCTAAGTTTAGTAATGTGTAATCCAATTATTCATAGAAAGGGATTTGTTCAAGAGAAGGTATTAGAAACTATGCATGGGGACTGGAACCATTATTGTCTATTATAAATCTACTAACATTTTCACTCATCAACTTGAATAAAGAAGCTTTTTTTGGAACACAAAATGAGCTTTAAGACATCATACTTGTAGTTGGTTGCGTGTTCATAGTGCAAGTCTATCATCATAATTCTATAGTTTGAACTTTGATTTGATGATCTGCTTACTTTTTTTCTTACAAAAGGTATTTATTTTTGTCTTTTATATATCACAAACCTATTTTCTACCTTAATTTGGGTATTCAACCCACTGATGACCTTAATTCTGGTAAATGTATAATATGGACTGGGTTGGTATCACTACAGAAATCATCTTAGTCAAAATACAAAATTGTAAGGATGCAACTCACCATTAGACAAATGTAAACCAAACCCAAACAATCTGTCCTACTACCCAAAACCACTTCCCACCAGTTCATGATTGTGTAATTGTACCAGAGTTGCAAAAGGTCATGCATTTTGGCCTTCTATTTCTCATTGGTATCTTTAAATATTTAAAGTTGCACCAACCAACCCCTTTACATTGACCTCCACTTCTAACATCTTTGTGAAAAGTTGCAAAGCTTTCTGCACATGAACTCTACTCCTTATATTGGTTGTGACATGTCGTGTTGATGTCCTCTAAGAGACACTACTCCTCTGCCTGATTTTTAATTTCTGCTACCATCCCCCTTGGATTCTTCAACATATCAACATTGTCAATGCTTAGCTTTCTAAGGGTTACTTTTTTTCTTCCACGTTGCTTAAAAATGGTTGAAAATAAGTTGTTGATACCTCCCTCTCAATTCTCCTTGGATATCCTTTTCCACTGTCAAATAATAGGAATTCAAGGATTTTAGTGAGAGAAACTCAGTTTGAGAGGGAAAATGTTGTAGATCATGTAGATCAAGAAAGTTAAATCAATGGATATGCATGTTTATTTGTATAGTCATTGTTTTGCATGCAAATGAGTTAAATTTTGTAAGAATCAATCTGATGTTCTAGTCATCTTCTAGGTTTAGCATAGCCTAAAAGTAGAGAGCCTAGGGGGTAGTCTTAGATACTTCATTAGTTAACTTGTGGTGCTTGGGATACCATGTCTCTCTAGGGTTTGAACATGGCTATCCATAATGAGAACCCAAAACTAGATAAATATATCATTAGGCAAGCCTACATGAGAAAAGGGAGTGGGATTTGATCCATTTATGTGTGCACATACCTACCTCTAAAATTTCCTTGTTTATGCTTTTCCACTGCAAAATAGTGGGAAAATCAAGGATTTCAATGAGAGAAACTATGGATGAGAAAAGACGATTATGCATGTTTATTTTTTATATTGATTTCTAGCATTGAGTCCCTACTAGTTCTGTTTCTATTACAATTAGAAATAGCATATTTGCTTAAGGTTGTAGTTTATCTCAAGTTTAAAGTTGTAACATTTTGGCTACGAAAAGGCCATAGTAAGACTTTTCTACTCATGGAAATTCCTCACATTCAATCTTATTGTAGTTAAATTCCATTGATTCATTTAGTAACCATATTTTCTAGACGAGTATTTTCGTTTTTCTTTCTCTTGTTTGTGTGGGTCATTGTATTTGGAGCCAATGACTATAAATTTCAAGGTACTTTGTTATGAAAGAAAAAGGATTCATGGAATGTTTATAAATTCATATTTGTTCCTGCCATGTATAGATACATGCCTTGTTGGGAATAAAAAAATTTGATTGTAGTTAGCACAACAATACAAGACTCACTAACATCAAGTAAATTATGAGTCCTTTGCTAAAGGTTGGGACTGACTAAATATCAAATGCACAAACTTGTTGCAAGTAGTAATATAATTTTCCATTTTTGTTAGTAACATAGTTATAATTTTAATTGCAGGTATTACAACAAAATTAATGAAGCAAGGGGAAATGTTAACAATACTAAGCGCACTTGTGGATTCCTTGGCTTGTCCTTTTGCATTACTTTCTACAACAAATTTTATAGATAGAAAATGGTCAATAGTTGTGGACAGGTTTGTATATTCCTGAATATATCCCTCATTTCCCAAGTTGGATGCAGGAACCTAATGTGTGTGGGGAATGCATTCGAGGCCCAAGTCTCACCGTTTCAATCAAAACTAAAACCTTCATATCTATTGAGCTAAGAATGGATAATAAGAATCCTCCATTATAAGAGAAATTGAAGTTTATTGTTAAAGTGAATTTCACACATAAGTAAACATTTTAACATAATACATTCTGGATTAAATGTTGACCAATATTCAGATCTTTGCACAATAAGTAAAAAAGTATACCTTTGTATTGTTTTAGATCAGACAAAGTAGGAGTACTTATTTCTCAAGTCTTGTTTAAGGGATTGTAAGGAAAAAGGTCTTCAACTGTCAACACACTAGTTTCCTAGCTCCAGGCTACTGATTAGGAACATAATCATTTTTTTTTATCTCAAGAGACTGGATCCATATTAAACTTCCAAAATCAACATCTTCCTTCATTGGGAAGTGAAGGAATGGAATAAATAATTTAGATTCTATCCTAGAAGACATTCCTTTTGAGGATGCCCTGATGGAAGGCCCAGTTAAAGAGAGTCGGTTAAGAATATGGTCAATTTTGTCTCAAGCTATAAACATTGGCTCAATTAAAGATACATACATCTATTTTGGGGACAATATGTGTGCTAAAATATTGTTGTGCTGTCTAAGGGAACCAGTGAAAAAACTTATGGGGAACCAGATAAACCCTATAATAATGGGTGTACTCCATAATGTGGACCGTTATTTTTTTTCATTAGGAAAAAACTAAACCAGAGAAACTCTCACATGCCCTAATTTGCAAAACAATTTAATGTTATTGAGGAACATTATGTTATATTTTATGCTAAGTTTGAAATTAATGACCAAGTGGGGTCAAGAATAATTAATGTATTTCAGAATATTTTATTTATAAATAAATAAATGATGAGAGAACAGCTTAGGGAAGCTGTTAAAAGAGTGTTAACTGGTCACTTGGTGGAGAGTATACTAACAAGTGGCAGCATCCTCAAACTACTTCTAATTGTTGCAGGTGGCAACTTCTCTATATTTGTGGTCATGATTCCCTAAGAAAGTGGAATTGGAGCAGGTGGCTCATTAAGTAAAAACTAACCCAGAAGACCTAGGCATTATTATAAAACTTCCCATTGAAGACAGCTGAGGCTGCTCATTCTGGAAATGTGATCATTCAGTGTGAATTAAGTGCACATGAGAAATTCGATGGAGGGGATTTATGGAAGTGAGTTTGAGGGCTTAACTGCTGAGAACTGAACTTATGCAGCTGTTAGGCTGAAGTTCTTACTACTGTAAGTAGGATTGAATTACTGCTATAATTTGACCAGTCAGATGATAGAAGATCTTAAGGATACATCCTTCACATAGTACTCTACCAGGAGGACCAGGAAACAGACTCAAGGGTCCTGAGGAAGTGTAGACTAAGCTTTCTCTAGGAATTGGTTGGGAGGAACAGCCTCCTTAAGCTGTTGTCACCCTATCAATTGATAGGTTTTCATTTGTTCATTTTTTATTTACAATTTATTTACTGTCTTGAGAAAATGATTACTAGTTTTTGAAGATAGGTATGTTATTGTTATATTAGGGTTTAAGAAGAAAAGAGCATTATTTATTGATAATATCAGTGATTAGTAGATTATATTTAGAATAGTAGGAATATTAGTAAATGAGACATGAATAGAAAGGAAATACCATAATGTATTTTCCACTCCTTTTATAAGGTATTACTCTAGTACAACTGGTTGTTAAGATAAATCAGTAGATTTGTTTATTATTCTTTATAAAAAATGCAAGTGATTACTTACATATTTTTTATGTGATTCATTAATAGAAAACTAGTAGTACTTACTCTAACTATCGAAAGTATCTGTAGTATCTAACTATAGGAAAATAATAGAGTATACTTTAGTCAATAGTAGTCATATCAATCTCAGAACTATTACTAGTACTAATATTTATTCTAAACACAATAAATAAAGTCAAATAAACAAATATAGGAACAGTAAAAACAGTATATAGGGTTTTAATCTAGATAGTACTTCATAGGTTTGTTTAATAATTTCGAAGTTCATATTACATTCTATACTGGAAACCAATGTTTACTGTAAACCTTCAGAATTTTACCTAGGGTTTACAAAAGACAGGTTTCCTCTTTATTTACAAACTTGTAGAATCTTACGCTAAATTCCTTCATAAAATTTAACAACTGTAAGTAATTACTTATAAAACGTAAAATTAGAAAAACACAAAACCAAATTCATTTCTGTAAATTCTATTTCTTTTTCAGAACTGTAGGGTAATTAAAATATTAACCCTTCTAAGCAAGGCAAAGTACAAATTTTACTCTTTAAGACAGTAAAAGCTTGCAATGAAATAATTTGCTGTAAATCATTTTACTTACCAAATAACATAAAATTTAATAACATTGTTTCTGATTTAAAAAAAAAGACAAATTAGAAAGCAATGTAATGGCTCTTAGGCCTTTAATAAATTTTAGTTGAGGATTAAAGCCTGTACAAAGCAAACCCTATAAATTATTTTAAAAATAGAAATCAGTAAACCAAAAATTATAATTACTAATAACCCTTGTCAATTTACAAGTTTCGCCTCACTGAACAGACTTATCATTAACTGCAAAGACTATTTTAAAAATTGTGATATTCAGACAGTAATCAAAATAGTATGGTCACGGCTTAAGCCGAATTGGAAGAACAAACTCCTTTACATCGTCCAGGCCGTAAGGCACTTTCAAGAAAGTCACAAGTCACGGCTGCTATAGCCTTAAAGATTTCTTGCTAGAATACCCTCTAGGGTTTTGAAGTCATACAAAAACAAACAAACAAGAAGTAATAACCTAACATATAAACCAAGGCCATGCCATAACCAACAGTGAAGCTTTCCCATTTTGTTTCAAACCACTATAACACCAATGCAGGAGAAACCCTCACTGTTCTTGGGGCTTACCAAGGTTTGCATGGCCGCGAATGGTGGAGTTGAGCCTTCAACTAACCCGCTTTCCATGAGAAAAATCTTGCACAGAAGAACATATATTAGTTACAGTTTTAAAAAAATGAACTTAAACTCAAGACTGCTGTAAAACAAAAACCTAGGGCCATCAGTTACCTGTTTCCATTGATTGTTGGAGAAGATGAGGACTCAAGCAGCTGGAGCAGTCGATGGCACATGGAAAGGAAAACACCAGACTAGTTAGTGTGTAGGTCACAACTGAAACCCCAAATCACGACTTTGAAGGAAACGAGCGTTACTCCAACCAGAACGAAAGTCAATCATGGCTTAAAACTTGGTCCACTGTTTTCCTGTCTTAAAAACCCAACTCAGTCCTTGAATCAGTGAAGAAAAGAAAATTTTTCTACACACTAATGTTCTCCACAGTAGTCATAAAACACTCAAAAACCAGTCTTTTCATCTCACGAGGTCTAGCTCACAAGGGATTGGAAAACCAAGAAGTGAACTAAGAGTATCGAGGGCCATGAGCTTAGAGATCGGCCGCACTAGATAGGAAACCCTCGCTCTTTGAAATGAATTGGATAGGGTTTAGTTTCTTTTAAGTCAACCATCTCATGGTTGAAACCATCCCCACGTGTCCACCGAAATCATTTGTGAATCGAGGGTGCAAGTCTATAGTGGAGGACGTTTCCAATCTGCAGCAAATAATTATAATAAAAAACCCTATAATCATTTAAAATATGCATTTTCTATGATTGCAATGATATATTAATACCACGGATTTGTTCGATACTTAGTTTACCAAATATAAAATTAAGATGGGGGATGTCTTCTAGGATAATCTAAGTTAATATAACTTCTTGGTTAACCATGTGTGCTAGAATATAGTCAAATGGACATATGTTTAGTATCCAAACAATATTGGTTGATCAACAAACTTATCCCAAAGTTTTACTAACTCAACTTGTATGAAGATATAGTTATTACATATAAATGAGAATTATATAATGTTAAACCTAGGAGAAGATTGAAATGGAGATACATCTTTTGAGTGTATGGTATTAAGAGTTCTTAAGAGTTAACTCTTTTTCAGTAAAATAGGCTAAATTGTAGTTTAGGAAGATGAAGTATTCCCTTGTTTTTATCTCCAAAGAATCATATACTTATGTTCAAGACTAGCCTCCAAATGTGTGCTTAAACTAAGAAAAAGTCGGAGTACTATAATTTCATCTTAGATAAAATCTAGATCAAAATTTCTATAAACGAAAGCACCAAGTATTCTTGGATTTAATTGTAATCAACCGGTAACTTGTTTTTCCTTTGGCATAGTACCTCGATCATGTTTTTACACCCATGCAGTTGCATTTTGTTATAAATACAATTATGGAGATTTGACAACACAAATAAGATCAATGTTACCTCATGGAGTCAAGCTGATCTTAAATATTCTAAGACTAGCATCATATTACCGCTAGGAAAGTATCTTCTTGACCTGTTTTATAAATATTATTTTACTGGAACTTATGCTTACCTGTTAAAACCTGTAAGAATCCATCAGTCCCACTGTGTTAGCTTAAAGCTAAGTAGGGCCCTGATCACACATAAGAATTCTTTCCCTACTTTACAAAAGAAATCATTAGTATATTTAGCAGCAGTAAAATACAAGTTCTTTTTCTACTTCTGGAAGAATTACAACTGCTAAGTCATCAACATCACTAACTCCACTTTTAAGAGTACTTTTATAGATTATACAAAATCTTATAAAGATGAAACTCCTTGTTTTCCTTTATAAACTATTTTGTTATCTGCTAACCATTACTGGTACTTTAGCGGCGACATTAGACATTTTATGTCACTTGAAAAATTTTAAATTTTTATGAATTTTTGAGTTATTACATGTGGTATGAGAGCACAAGGTTCAAACACTAGGCCTGAATGTAGCTCAACTTGCTTATGTGGAATAGTAAATTTAAATAAACCTACTGATGTTGTTTTCTTTTGAATGATATTCCCAGAGAATTTTTGTTTTCTGAGTTAACCACAGGTATGGATCGATTGGAGGAATATGCGGATGAGGAGTCTCCTTACACTGAATGAAATAATTTTCAAAAAGAACCAATACAAGCAGAGATAACTAATAATTCTTCTGAACTACTACAAACAGTTAAGGAACTAAAACAGAGATGGAATCGGTTAAAAAAGAAAATGAGAGGATTCTGAGAGCTCAGGAGGAGCTCAATCAGATTTTAATAGAAATATTTCATACTGAGGAAAAAAATAACAGAACAAAGTCTGAAGATATGGCTTATCGGCATAAAAATAAAAAGACTAAACAAGTTAAAAAACGAAAGTAGCTCATCTTTTGAATTATATGGTGATTCACATAAATAAAACTTCCATTATGCTAGTGACAATAGTGAAGATAATCACCATACTAGGAAGAGAAAGTTTAAACCTTACGAAGAAATCTCTGGGGAAGTCAAGAAGATCAAGCCACCAACTTTTAATGGAGAAACTGAAAAAGGGGAAGAAGCAGAATCCTAGTTGTTCGGAATGAAGAAATACTTCCAAATTTATAACTACTCTAATCAACTGAAGGCCAAGATGGCTATTTATAATCTTACAGGAAAAGCAGATATATGGTGGTAGAACTTAAAAGGAGTAAAAGGTGTAAGGGAGAAAAACATAAATTGGAGTACATTTAAGAAATATTTCAAGAAGAAATTTTTATCTGAACAATATTATGAAGAAAGGGCTAAGGAATTTTACGAGCTAAAATTGGGAACAATGAATATGAAAGAACTAAATTGTAAATTTCTAAGTCTGCTCAGGTATGTACCATATATTGTGGACGATAAACCTAAGGTACAACAGTTTCTCAGCTGTTTACCTTATCATATAAAGGACAGCATTGAGTATGACAATCCGAAAACTTTAGAAGAAGCAATAAGAAAAGTGAATTTTTGTTATGAACAGAATCGTAAAAAGGAAAGTATGACCAATTGGAAGGCCAAAAAGAATAATAACTTTGAACAGAAAAAGAAAGATTTTGTACCTAATCAAAATTTTAAGAATAGTAACACCAGAAATTTTCCTAGTAAAAATTTCCAAGGGAACAAAAGTAATTCACAGACCAATCCAAACAATCAAAGGAATAAAGAATCTACTAACAACCACAGTAACTATACAAATAATTTTGAACGAAAAGAACCGATAAAGTGTTGGGAATGTAATGGTCTTGATTATGCATCAGTTTTCCCCAATCGAAAGAAGACTGTTAGCAACATACAAACAATACAGGAGGAGATGATTGTTGGTGATCTAGTGAGGACAATGCCCAGGATCAATGCAGCATTAGAGAACCGGCAAGCAGATTATCAAACTTCCATGGTGGAAGTGGAAGGTAAGATAAATCAAATACCTATATCTATTTTAATTGATCCAGGAGCTAGTTTAAGCTATATTTCTCCTAGTTTAGTAGAAAAGTGTAAACTTTCAGTAGAAAAGTTTGCAAGATCTTGGTTAGTTCAGCTAGCTTTTGGTGCAAAGAGAAACGTAATTAGCTTTGTTAAGAATTGTGTAGTAACTATGGATCAGTTTGAAACCTCTATTAAGCTCAATGTGTTACCTTTAGGTTCACATGATATGTTAATTGGTATGGATTGGTTAGAACAACATAGGGTGGTTCTGAATTGCTTTGATAAAACCTTCACTTGCATAAATAGCGATGGAAAGTTAATGATTGTAAGGGGAATCCCTAGGAAAACAACCATAAGACATATTTCTACTTTACAACTTAACAAAGATGTTAGGAAACATTGTAAGGCTTTTGCCGTAATAGTAATCAATGAAGAAAACATTAACAACAGAGATAAATTAAAACTGGAAGATATTCTGATTCTAAGGGAATATTCAGATGTGTTTCAGGAAGAAATTCTGGGACTTCCTCCGAAATGGGAATTATATTTTACTATTGAGCTGGTACCTGGTGTAGTGTCCAGCTCAAAAGCCCCTTATCGAATGAATATAATAGAATTAAATGAACTTAAGTCACAGTTAAAAAAACTCATTGATAAAAATTACATTAGACCCAGTGTGTCTCCTTGGGGGAACCTGTCATCTTTGTTAAGAAAAAGGATGGAACTCTACGACTATGTATAGATTACCATCAACTAAATAAAATGACTATCAAGAACAGATACACGTTACCTCGCATAGATGATCTGTTTAATCAGCTACATGGAGCCATGGTGTTTTCAAAGATTGATTTACGATATGGATACCACCAGGTTCGAATCAAGGATGAAGACATTTTTAAGATAGATTTTAGGACTTGATATAGACATTATGAGTTTGTCGTTATGCCATTCGAACTTACTAATTCCCCAGTTGTTTTTATGTGTCTGATGAATAATATAATGCATAAATATCTGGATAAATTTGTGGTCGTATTTATTGACGACATATTAATTTACTCAAAGACTGAAGAAGAACATAAAGAGCACTTAAAAATGATCTTACAAGAGTTACGAGAACATCAACTTTTTGAAAAATTTAGTAAATGTGACTTCTTTAAAGATAAAATCCAGTATTTGGGTCATGTGGTGACTAAAGAAGGAATTTCTGTTGACCCCAAAAAGATAAAGGCAATCGAAGATTGGCCAGTCCCAAAAGACGTAACTGACATCCGATCATTCATGGGTATTACAGGTTAGTATCAGAGATTCATCGAAGGGTTTTCAAGAATTGCAAATTCTATAACCTCTTTGCAGAAAAAGGGGAAGAAATTCGATTGGAATCAGAAGTGTAAAGACATTTTTTTAAAGTTAAAAACATTATTAACCACCGCACCAATTCTAAGAATTGCTGACCCTAATAAATATTTTATAGTATGTGTTAATGCATGCAATGATGGTTTAGGTGGAGTATTAACTTAGGAAGGACATCATTTCTTATGAGTCTAGGAAGCTAAAGATTCATGAGAAAAATTATGCGACCTATGACTTAGAGTTAGTTGTTGTCATACATGCCTTAAAAATGTGGCGTCATCATTTAATTGGAAGGAAGTTTATATTAATGACAGATAATAAAGGATTGAAATAAATGTTGGATCAACCTAACTTAAATGCTAGGCAAGCTAGGTGGCTAGCTTTTCTTAGTGAATACGATTTTGAAATTCAACATATTAAAGGAAAGGAGAATAAGGTTGCTGATGCATTAAGTAGAAATGCAAAGCTGAATTTTACAGTAGCTATCAGCACTTATAAGACAGACTTGGAAGAACAGCTAGATGCTATAATAAAACAAGATGAAAATGATCAAAAATTACAAGCAAAAGTAAAAGAAAATTTAATAGAAAGTCTAAGTATAGGGTACAATTTGAATGAAAAAAGATTATTATTGTATAAAGATAGATTATACGTACCCAATGTATCTAAGATTAAGCTGTTAATTTTAAATGAAATTCATAAAACTCCTTATTCAGGGCATCTAGATTATCAGAAAACCATAACCATGCTAAGAAAGGATTATTTTTGGCCAAACATGAAAAATGAATTGGTAGAATATATTTCTAGGTGCTTTGAATGTCAACAAGTAAAAACTGAGCATAAGCATCCAGCTGGGCTACTTCAACCATTTCCAATTCCTAGCTAGAAATGGGAGATAATTAGCCTTGATTTTATCATGGGACTACCTAGAAATCAGAACTTAAATGACTCAATAATGGTAGTGGTTGATAAATTGAGTAAAGCAGCCCATTTTATACCTGTAAAAACTACTTATAAAGCTACAAATATTGATGATATTTTCTTAAAACAAATTTTTCAATTGCATGAAATACCAAAGGTGATAATTTCAAATCGAGACCCTAAATTTACAGGTAATTTTTAGAAATATTTGTTTAAAGGGTTAAATACTACGTTAAAATTTAGTGCTTCTTTCCATCCTCAAACTGATGGACAGACTGAAAGAGTAAATTAGGTATTGGAGGATCTACTCAGAATGTATGTAAAGGAGCAGCCAGGAAAATGGGAAGACTATTTACACCTGGTAGAATTTGCTTACAATAATCATTATCAAGCTTCAGCTAGGTATAGTCCTTTTGAAATTTTGTATGGAAGGAAATGCAACACTCCCATCTCTTGGAGTAATCCAGTGGACAGGTTATTATTAGCACCTGAATTATTGAAGGAGATGGAGTTAATGGTAAAATAGGTACAAAGTAACTTAAAAGTTGCACAAGATCGACAGAAAATCTAAGTAGACCTTTAACGAACTCCAAAGGAGTTCTAGGTAGGTGAACATGTTTTTTATTAAGGTGAGACCCAAAAAGAGTTCTCTGAGGTTGGGTAGCTGTGTTAAGCTAGCACCTTGATATTGTGGTCCTTTTGAAATACTATCCAGGATAGGACATGTAGCATATTAGTTAGCTCTATCACCAAATATAAGATTTCACAATGTTTTTCATATTTCTATATTAAAAAAATATGTACATGATGCTACTCATGTTATTAATTGGAATGATGTGCAGGCGAAACCTGAAGGATATTTTCTGGTAGAACCAGATTGTATCCTCGAAAAGAGGGAGATCTCACTTCAGAATCGCACCATTGGTCAAGTGAAGGTGCAATGGAAGCACCTTAGTCCAGAAGAAGCCACCTGGGAATTGGAAAGTCATATGCATGATGCATATCCAATTCTATTTCAGAGGAACTATGAGGATGAAGAATAAATAACATCGAGGACGATGTTATAAATTAAGGGGGTGTGTATGTCACATGCCCCAATTTACAAAACAATTTAATGTTATTGAGCAACATTATGTTATATTTTATGCTAAGTTTGAAATTAATGACCAAGTGGGGTCAAGAATAATTAATGTATTTCAGAATAATTTATTTATAAATAAATAAATAATGAGACAACAGCTTAGAGAAGCTGTTAAAAGAGTGTTAACTGGTCACTTGGTGGAGGACACTGGGTGGAGAGTATACTGACAAGTGGCAACATCCTCAAACTACTTCTAATTGTTGCAAGTGGAAACTTCCCTATATTTGTGGTCATGATTCCGCAAGAAAGTGGAATTGGAGCAAGTGGATCATTAAGTAAAAACTGACCCAAAAGACCTAGGCATTATTATAAAAATTCCCATTGAAGACAACTGAGCCTTGCTCATTCTGGAAATGTGATCATTCAATGTAAATGAAGTGCACATGAGAAATTCGATGGAGGGGATTTATGGAAGTGAGATTGAGGGGTTAACTAATGAGAATTGAACTTATGCAGCTGTTAGGATGAAGTTCTTATTGCTGTAAGCAGGATTGAATTACTACTGTAATTTGACCAGTCAGGTGACATAAGATATTAAGGATACATCCTTCACTCAGTACTCTACTAGGAGGACCAGGAAACAGGATCGGGGGTCCTAAGGAAGTGCAGACTAAGCTTTCTCTAGGAGTTGGTTGGGAGGAACAACCTACTTAATCTATTGTCACCCCATCAATTGACAGGTTTTTATTTGTTCAGTTTTTATTTACAATTTATTTACTATCTTGAGAAAATGATTACTAGTTTTTGAAGATAGGTATGTTATTGTTATATTAGGGTTTAAGAAGAAAAGAGCATTATTTATTGATAATATCAGTGATTAGTAGATTATATTTAGAACGGTAGGAATATATATATATTTTTAACAGAAACTATAAAAGGTTTTTATAAAACAAGATGTGCACAGCCATTCAATACAGATAAGATTGCAGAATAGAGTGTTCATGCAGTTCAAAATTGCTGCATAATCAGCTTATCCGAGGAGTTTTCCAAAAAACTATACATAGAGTATTTTCAAAACAACTAGTGCCTAGGGTAGTGTATACCCTTATAAACTGATTACAAAGAAAAAGACAGTAAAACATTTAAGCATAATTAAAATAAAACTGGTTATGGGTTGCCTCTGAATTTCCTGGGATGAACCACAGACTCTTCCTCCATTGGGTGCTCTGTTGCTGCAGTGGTTTCGTTCACCTTGCTTCCCTGGTTCATGTTGATCAGATGCTGGAGATCTTCCTGGATCTTGTCAACTTTTCCCATTATCTCCCTGAGATTGCTCTCATTATCATCGATCCTTGCATCATGATTGCTAATTTGAAGAGAGGTGTAACTCACCGTTTCCCCCATGTTCTTGATCTCTTGTGCAGTTTCTTTGTTATCCATTACGGCAATCGCTATCATCTCATAAAGACACCTAAGGTTATTTTTTATGTCCATGATACCTGCATTTTCAGTTGCCTGAGACATTCTGCTGGTTCCTGAGGAAATATCGATACGAGCAAAATTATAGTGCAAGGCACGAACAAAGCCTGCTAACACGCATGCCTGATTCCCGGTCGAGAGGCCACTTATAATGTAACTGAGCACTTTGAGCTCCTGCTGCAGGGAGGAACCTTCTTTACTTTGCCTCTCTTTGCAGACTAAGGTGCCCATTACACCTTCCTTCCACCATGTGCAATGACAACCCAAGACCATGCTTCTCTCCAAATTGACAGCATGCGCTTCAGACGTGAGATTTAAACCAAAACTAGTGTTTGAATACCACAACGAGGAACCTGAGAGGGTGCTACAGGAGCAAGAGGAGAAGGCTGCAAGGGTGAGCCTTTCCTTCACAAAGGTTTTGATGAGTGGGAGAGATTCCCACGAGATCTCCTATAGCCACCCTTCTCCAACGCCTGTAATAACATTAAGAAGAACTCACTCCGGAGGGACCTCATGATAAACAGAGCCGAGAGAAGGAGAAAAATGAGTTTACATGCTACTGTAGGGAGAAGACATACCGAGATGGTCAAAAAGACCTGGAGCGTGTGAGGAGGAGGGGCATTTAACCCAGGATCGGTGAGCCATTAAGCAAACAAAACCCAAGAGAGGAAGTGGACAGAGAATGTACCACGCGGCGAGGGAAAGAGGGAAGGTAGGACAATGAAATAAATGGGAGGATCCTTCGGTAAGGAGCATGGAATGGAGGCTAGCTATTAGAAGAAGACGCAAGGCGGTGGGAGGAGGGAAGTGTGGAGGGATAAGGGTAGGGGGTAGAAGGGAGAGGGGTTGAAGAGTGAAGGGAAAGGAGGGATAAGGGAAAGGGGAAATGAAAGGAGGAGGGGTGGAGGGATAGAATGGTAGGAATATTAGTAAATGAGACATGAATAGAAAGAAAATACCACACTGTATTTTTCCACGCCTTTTATAAGGCAGTACTCTAGTACAACTGGTTGTTAAAATAAATCAGTAGATTTGTTTATTATTCTTTATGAAAAATGCAAGTGATTACTTACATATTTTTTATGTGATTCATTAACAAAAAAATAGTAGTACTTACTCTAACTATCGAAAGTATCTGTAGTATCTAATTACAGGAAAATAATATAGTATACTTTAGTCAATAGTAGTCATATAAATCTCAGAACTATTAATAGTACTAATATTTATTCTAAACACAATAAATAAAGTCAAATAAACAAATATAGGAACAGTAAAAATAGTATATAGGGTTTTAACCTAGATAGTACTTCATAGGTCTCGTTAATAATTTCCAAGTTCATATTACATTCTGTACTGGAAACCGATGTTTATTGTAAACCTTCAGAATTTTACCTAGGGTTAACAAAAGACAGGTTTCCTCTTTATTTACAAACTTGCATAATCTTACACTAAATTCCTTCATAAAATTTAACAGCTGTAAGTAATTACTTATAAAAAGTAAAATTAGAAAAACACAAAACAAAATTCATTTCTGTAAATTCTATTTCTTTTTCAAAACTGTAGGGTAATTAAAATATTAACCCTTCTGAGCAAGGAAAAGTACAAATTTTACTCTTTAACACAGTAAAAGCTCCCAATGAAATAATTTGCTGTAAATCATTTTAATTACCAAATAACATAAAATTTAATAACATTGTTACTGATTTAAAAAAAAGACAATTCAGAAAGCAATGTAATGGCTCTTAGGCCTTTAATAAATTTTAGTTGAGGCTTAAAGCCTGTACAAAATAAACGCTATAAATTCTTATAAAAATAGAAATCAGTAAACCAAAAATTATAATTACTAATAACCCTTGTCAGTTTACAATTTTCGCTGACTGAACAGACTTATCATTAATTGCAAAGACTATTTTAAAAATTGAGATATTCAGATAGTAATCGAAATAGTATGGTCAACTTAAACTCAAGACTGCTATAAAACAAAAACCTGTGACCGGCAGTTACCTGTTTCGATTGATCCTTGGAGAAGACGAGGACTCAAGCAGCTGGAGAAGTCAATGGCATGTGGAAAGGAAAACACTGGATGAGTTAGTGTTTAGGTCACAACTGAAACCCCAAGTCACAACTTCGAAGGAAACGAGTGTTACTCCAACCAGAACGAAGGGCAATCGTGGCTTAAAACTCAATCCACTGTTTTCCTGTCTTAAAAACCCAACTCAGTCCTTGAATCAGTGAAGAAAAGCAAATTTTTCTACACACTTATGTTCTCCACATCAATCGTAAAGCACTCAAAACCTAGTCTTTTCATCTCACGAGGCCTAGTTCACAAGGGATTGGAAAACTGAGAAGTCAACTGAGAGTATCGACGACCACGAGCTCACAGCTCGGCCACACCAGACAGGAAACCCTCGCTCTGTGAAATGAATTGGATAGGATTTAGTTTCTTTTAAGTCAACCATCTCGTGGTTGAAACCATCCCCATGTGTCCATCGAAATCATTTGCAAATCGAGGGTGCAAGTCTATAGTGGAGGACGGTTCCAATCTGCAGCAAATAATTATAATAAAAAACCCTATAATCATTTATAATATTCATTTTCTATGATTGCAATGATATATTAATACCATGGAGTTGTTCGATACTTAGTTTACCAAATATAAAATTAATATGGGGGGTGTCTTCTAGGATAAGCTAAGTTAATATAACTTATTGGTTAACCATGT